>CM061233.1:57582189-57615177 GCA_030844895.1 Ambrosia x helenae
ACCAAGCAAGGTTGGGAAACCCTCACAATGATACTTTCTTTTTGTTAGCTGTTTCTTGTGTTTAGAATAGGTTGAGTCTGTTTTGTTGGGCTTATAATGGGATATGTTGTTCAATGGGTTGGGTTATTATATCTATTGATTGGGAAAATGGCTTGGGATGATAAGTTATTGTCAATGATCACAATCTTGTGAGGAGCTGCTGGATGGATTCTCCATGTATGTTGATGTGGATTTTTCAAAGGATCTGCTGGGTGATAGAGATGAAAGCTTGCTGTATGGAATGCTTGCATTGTGGGCAAGGATAGTAGATGCTGCAAGTTTTTTTGGGAGATTGCTGTTCTAAGGGAGCTGCTGAAAGGAAGCTGATAACAGATTGAAGATGGGTCAAAATGGATGTGGGAGATATGATGCAGAGGCACACGGCTGGAAGATATTGATAATGGACTTATATGTGGAAGAGTGTAATGAGGGCAGCTGGACTATGGATTATGAGTCTAGTTGTTTTGTGATTATTTTTCGGTGTATTGGGTTGATAATGGGTTGGGTCATTCTGAGTTAGTTTTGAGTTGTAATGGGGGTTGGTAGTCTTGACATGGCTAGATAGCTATTGTGGGTTGTTATTGTGGGTTGGGTTGATTTGGGCCTTGATCTAGTTTTGTGTTGTTTATATATTTTGTAAGGATCTGGGCCCGGTGGTGCTTGTAAATAGTTTGTTTTATTAATAAATTTACCGGAGCTTTGTCTCCTTTACCGAAAAAAAAATCATACGAAGCTGGCGGACGGTAATCGGACTCACGAAACGACAATTATGTAGAGATTCGTACACAAGAAAAGACTCGTCTTTAAAAGGCTATAACTATCGTAATATGGGAGTTTACGGTCTCTGAATGGTGGAACGAGAAGGCCCTAAGATGTCTGACCATTCAACAGACTCGGATAAATCATACGAAGCTGATCGGACGGTAATCGGACTCACGAAACGACAATTATGTTGAGATTCGTACACATGAAAAGACTCTAGTTTGAAATGCTATAACTATCGTAACGTGGGAGTTTAAGGGACCCGAATGGTGGAACGAGAAGGCCCTAAGATATAAATCATTCAAAAGACTCAGATAAATCATACGAAGGTGACGCGGACGGTAATCGGACTCACGAAACGACAATTACGTTGAGATTCGTACACAAGCAAAGACTCCAGTTTAAAATGCTATAACAATTGTAATGTGGGAGTTTAAGGGACCCGAATGGTGGAACGAGACGACCCTAAGATATCAGATCATTTGAAATGACTCAGATAAATCATATGAAGCTGAGAGGGACGGTAATCGGACTCACGAAACGACAATTATGTAGAGATTCGTACACAAGAAAAGACTCGGCTTTAAAGGGGTATAACTATCGTAATATGGGAGATTACGGGCTCTGAATGGTGGAACGAGAAGGCACTAAGATGTTGATCATTCAACAGATTTTGGATAAATCATACGAAGCTGACCGGACGGTAATCGGACTCTCGAAACGACCATTACGTTGAGATTCGTACACATGAAAAGACTCTAGTTTGAAATGCAATAACTATCGTAACGTGGGAGTTTAAGGGACCCGAATGGTGGAACGAGAAGGCCCTAAGATATCAAATCATTCAAAAGACTCAGATAATCATACGAAGCTGACCGGACGGTAATCGGACTCACGAAACGACAATTACGTTGAGATTCGTACATAAGCAAAGACTCCAGTTTAAAATGCTATAACAATTGTAATGTGGGAGTTTAAGGGACCCGAATGGTGGTACGAGATGAGCCTAAGATATCAGACCATTTGAAAGACTCGGATAAATCATACGAAGCTGATCGGACGGTAATCGGACTCAAGAAACGACAATTACGTTGAGATTCGTACACATGAAAAGACTCTAGTTTGAAACGCTATAACTATCGTAACGTGGGAGTTTAAGGGACCCGAATGGTGGAACGAGAAGGCCCTAAGATATTAGATCATCAAAAGACTCAGATAAATCATACGAAGCTGAGCGAACGGTAATCGGACTCACGAAACGACAATTATGTACAGATTCATACACAAGAAAAGGCTCGAGTTTAAAAGGCTATAACTATCATAATATGGTTGTTTACGAGAAGGCCCTAAGATGTTTGATCATTCGACCGACTCGGATAAATCATACAAAGCTGACCGGACGGTAATCGGACTCACGAAACGACAATTACGTTGAGATTAAATGCTATAACAATTGTAATGTGGGAGTTTAAGGAACCCGAATGGTGGAACGAGATGGCCCTAAGATATCAGATCATTCGAAAGACTCAGATAAATCATACGAAGCTGAGCGGACGGTAATCGGACTCACGAAACGACAATTATGTAGAGATTCGTATACAAGAAAAGACTCGTCTTGAAAAGGCTATAACTATCGTAATATGGGAGTTTACGGGCTCTGAATGGTGGAACGAGAAGGCCCTAAGATGTCTGCTCATTCAACAGACTCGGATAAATCATACGAAGCTGAGCGAACGTAATCGGACTCACGAAACGACAATTATGTACAGATTCATACACAAGAAAAGGCTCGAGTTTAAAAGGCTATAACTATCATAATATGGTTGTTTACGAGAAGGCCCTAAGATGTTTGATCATTCGACCGACTCGGATAAATCATACGAAGCTGACCGGACGGTAATTGGACTCACGAAACGACAATTACGTTGAGATTAAATGCTATAACAATTGTAATGTGGGAGTTTAAGATATTAAATGCCCTAAGATGTGGGCCTTCTCGTAAATATGGTTGTTTACGAGAAGGCCCTAAGATATCAGACCATTTGAAAGACTCAGATAAATCATACGAAGCTGAGCGGACGGTAATCGGACTCACGAAACGACAATTATGTAGAGATTCGTACACAAGAAAAGACTCGTCTTTAAAAGGCTATAACTATCGTAATATGGGAGTTTACGGGCTCTGAATGGTGGAACGAGAAGGCCCTAAGATGTCTGCTCATTCAACAGACTCGGATAAATCAATCGAAGCTGACCGGACGGTAATCGGACTCACGAAACGACAATTACGTTGAGATTCGTACACAAGCTACGACTCCAGTTTAAAATGCTATAACAATTGTAATGTCTGAGTTTAAGGGGCCCGAATGGTGGAACGAGACGACCCTAAGATATCAGACCATTTGAAAGACTCAGATAAATCATACGAAGCTGAGCGGACGGTAATCGGACTCATGAAACGACAATTATGTAGAGATTCGTACACAAGAAAAGACTCGTCTTTAAAAGGCTATAAACTATCGTAATATGGGAGTTTACGGGCTCTGAATGGTGGAACGAGAAGGCCCTAAGATGTCTGACCATTCAACAGACTCGGATAAATCATACGAAGCTGATCGGACGGTAATCGGACTCACGAAACGACAATTACGTTGAGATTCGTACACATGAAAAGACTCTAGTTTGAAATGCTATAACTATCGTAACGTGGGAGTTTAAGGGACCCGAATGGTGGAACGAGAAGGCCCTAAGATATTAGATCATTCAAAGGACTCAGATAAATCATACGAAGCTGAGCGAACGGTAATCGGACTCACGAAACGACAATTATGTACAGATTCATACACAAGAAAAGGCTCGAGTTTAAAAGGCTATAACTATCATAATATGGTTGTTTACGGGCCCCGAATGGTGGAACGAGAAGGCCCTAAGATGTTTGATCATTCGACAGACTCGGATAAATCATACGAAGCTGACCGGACGGTAATCGGACTCACGAAACGACAATTACGTTGAGATTAAATTGTATAACAATTGTAATGTGGGAGTTTAAGGGACCCGAATGGTGGAACGAGACGACCCTAAGATATCAGATCATTTGAAAGACTCAGATAAATCATACGAAGCTGAGCGGACGGTAATCGGACTCACGAAACGACAATTATGTACAGATTCATACACAAGAAAAGGCTCGAGTTTAAAAGGCTATAACTATCATAATATGGTTGTTTACGGGCCCCGAATGGTGGAACGAGAAGGCCCTAAGATGTTTGATCATTCGACCGACTCGGATAAATCATACGAAGCTGACCGGACGGTAATCGGACTCACGAAACACAACAATTACGTTGAGATTAAATGCTATAACAATTGTAATGTGGGAGTTTAAGGAACCCGAATGGTGGAACGAGATGGCCCTAAGATATCAGATCATTCGAAAGACTCAGATAAATCATACGAAGCTGAGCGGACGGTAATCGGACTCACGAAACGACAATTATGTAGAGATTCGTATACAAGAAAAGACTCGTCTTGAAAAGGCTAAACTATCGTAATATGGGAGTTTACGGGCTCTGAATGGTGGAACGAGAAGGCCCTAAGATGTCTGCTCATTCAACCGACTCGGATAAATCATACGAAGCTGACCGGACGGTAATCGGACTCACGAAACGACAATTACGTTGAGATTCGTACACATGAAAAGACTCAAGTTTCAAATGCTATAACTATCGTAATGGGGGAGTTTAAGGGACCCGAATGTTGGAACAAGACGGCCCTAAGATATCAGACCATTTGAAAGACTCAGATAAATCATACGAAGCTGAGCGGACGGTAATCGGACTCACGAAACGACAATTATGTAGAGATTCGTACACAAGAAAAGACTCGTCTTTAAAAGGCTATAACTATCGTAATATGGGAGTTTACGGGCTCTGAATGGTGGAACGAGAAGGCCCTAAGATGTCTGCTCATTCAACAGACTCGGATAAATCAATCGAAGCTGACCGGACGGTAATTGGACTCACGAAACGACAATTACGTTGAGATTCGTACACAAGCTACGACTCCAGTTTAAAATGCTATAACAATTGTAATGTCTGAGTTTAAGGGACCCGAATGGTGGAACGAGACGACTCTAAGATATCAGATCATTTGAAAGACTCAGATAAATCATACGAAGCTGAGCGGACGGTAATCAGACTCACGAAACGACAATTATGTAGAGATTCGTACACAAGAAAAAGAATCGACTTTAAAGGGGTATAACTATCATAATATGGGAGTTTACGGGCTCTGAATGGTGGAATGAGAAGTTCTACTGTTGCTCCACACATTGCTTGTGTATCAAGTATTGTTGAACCACCCAAAGCCCCCATAAATTACCTTGGTCAAACTTCATCTTATACCCCACCATCATACCCTACTACTACTTACATCTCACCATTTTCACCGATGCAACAAGCTGCTTGTTATTCTATAAGTTTAAACCAACCTCAACAACAATCTTATATGTCCCAAGTGAGTCAAACCAAATGCACCCAAATCAACCTAATCAGAACCCAATTGTGCTGGAGACTTCGAACTTGAACAATGTTACTGTTGAAGTTGCACAGCAACATGTAGCATTGGTTTCTGCTATGGTCGCTTCTTATAACGGTTTAGTCACTAGTCAAATTGGTAACAACAATCTAACAAGTGAGGACTATGCGCAAATTGACAAAGAAGAGATGGAGCTCATTGACATCCAGTGGGCGTTTGCTAGTGTTATGAGGAGAGTGACTGAGTTCATTGAGAAGACGGGCAGAACTGATCTTTCTACTTCTCCAAACACCACGTATGGCTTCAACAAAGCCAAAGTGACATGTTTTAATTGTGGTGAGAAAGGTCACTTCAAGAGAGAATGCACACAGCCAGCACAGCAGGGGAACATGAATCCTTTCAACACCAACTATCAGAACCGTCAAAATCAGGTATCATACCAAAGTCAAAACAACTCCAATTTTCAACAACAAAACAACTACCAAAACCGCCAAAACAACTCACCAAACAATACTGTTAGACAAAACACTACACAAAACCAGAATCAAAATCCAACACCACACAATCCAACCAGAACTATAATTCCTATCTCTACACCAAACAGTCAAACCCAACCAGATAACAAGAACCAAGCTTTGGTGATTCAGAAAGATGAGGGTTTTGATTGGACTGGTATGCAACTCGGTGTTGAGGAGATTACTACTGGTAACGTGGCGTGTGTTGCCCAGAAGATGGATTTGGATGAGTCGGTATCTATTGAAGATGTTTTGGTGACTGAGAAGATGCATGTGTATGAAGTGAAGATTGTAGAGTTGAGTGAAGAAAGTGATGGTTACCATCAAGTGCTTTGCTGAGAAAGTCAACAAGAAGCTTGAAAGCTATAAACATATTGCATATGTTGTTGATCATATCATTGAGGAGCCTTCACAGTCTAGTAGTGCAAATTACAAAGCAGTCCCATCTCCTGTGTTATTTGAAAATCATACACTGCATTCAATAACACCGGAGAGCTCAGGTAAGTCTGACTCGACATCGGATGATGAGTCTAACACCTCTACTGTGGGAGACCCTAATTCTGATGTTCGGACTATTTTGGGACTAAATAATGAAGGTGTGATTGCTGTAACTGTTGATTCTGACTCTGAGGATGTCAAATCTGAGAAGGTGTGTGATATTCCTGCTGAAAATCACATTATTACAAATGTACCAGTGTCACCATCTCAGATTGTGCATCCCATGGCTAACGCTCATCGAGCGAATCAATCAGTTAAGTGCGGGGAGAGAGGGCATTTACTTGCTCACTGCCCGTATGTTAGGCACAAAAGGCACGAGGTTGAAGTGAAGCAGGCATACCAGAGTCTAGTCGATAATCATTGTTATTTACAAAGACGATTTGTTCCTCAACCCGCACCGTTTTATAACCAAAGCAGATATTTTCAAAAGAACCAAAGGTTCATGTCACATTGTTACCTCCTCCCCTCTCCTCTCCTCTCCTCTCTCCGCTCGATAAACCTGCCAAAAAAAAAAAAATCCCAAATCCATCTCATATCTCCCGTTCTCTGCTCTCATCTTCTCCCACCCATTCCCTGTTCTCATCTTCTCCCAACCCTAAATCAATATATAAACTCCACAGCACTGGACCGACCGACCGACTCACTTCTAAGGTTACGGCGCTAGAGTCATCATCATCCAACACTCAAACGGTATATTATTTTTCAATATTTTCATATTTCTTTCAATTATTATTAATAATTATTAGCTTCATTGTTTTCTAATCTTTTCCTTTGATTTATTGTTGTTTTGGGTAATAATTTGTGGGTTTTTTATTTCTTTTTTATTTGATTAGAAAGCCCTAAATTTTTTGCTGATTAGTGAGTGCATGCACTGCATTTTATTAGACTCTTTGTGTTGATTGATATATATGTTGCCTTTTAAATCTGTTAACAAAAGTCTGTGTCTTTTTTTTAGCTTTGTAGGTTTGAATGTAGCCATGTTATGGTATAAATGTGTTTTTGGTTGAGAAAAGATTAGATTTTTTCAGTGGATTGACATTAACTGATATTTTAGGCTTTTTACAATGTTGTTATATGTTTCAATCAATCAATCAATCAATCAATTAATCATACCCAGATATCCCACGAATAGTAGAAACTATTGGTAGGGTCAGGGAGGGTGAGATATAGGCACACCTTACCTCTACCCATAAGGATAGAGAGGCGGCTTCCAGAGAGACCCCCGGCTCAAAAAGAGAGAACAGAAGACAGGCAAGCATACAAGTAAGGAGACAAGCACCACAGGGATATATCGCTATCGAATAGTAGAAACTATTGTTATATGTTTGTGATTGTATAATGTTCTGGAAGGCAGTTTTTTTTTTTTTTTTTGTTTTGGGTTTAATTTGACTTTTTATGTGGATAGATGGATCGGTACAGAAAGTTGAGAAGCCAGGAGCGAAAAAGTGTAATAAAGGTTAGCAAAGTTTAGCATGATTTTCAGTTTGGTTACTGGGTTTTTCAAATTATTTAAATTATTGGACATAACATAAGCCTTGATTTTTGATGATTTTGTAACACGAGTAGTTCAGTGGCATGACATCTCAGAGAATTTCAAAGCTCAAACCTGTACACGTTGTGGATATACTTGAAATATGAGTCATGAAACATTTGTTGTGGACAAGAATGTAAGTCTTAATTAGTTTAAGATGATGCAGTGTTATATTTACTAATACCATGTTTTGCATTATTTTTTAGGTACTTGGCAACTACCTAAACAAACAATTTAAACTTTCATTAACCTCAAACTATTTTCAGTACCCAACTTATCCAGGTCGCTTTATGGGAAGAAATTGCAGCTTCTTTTGGAAGGGTCCTTCATGCAAAAGTCTCCGCGGTTATTGTTGTTGTAACGTCGATGAATGCAACAAGATTTTCAAGGTGACCATATTCCAAGGGCTCTAGCTATTTCACCAGTTTTAGTTGACCCGTTTAGGTTTAGCTATATAAGTTTTTTAACTTTTTTCACCGATATCATTTTAATCGGTATTTTACTTCTCTCACCTGTCACAAAACATGTATATCTCAGAATCTCAATGGAGTAGGCTGTTGATTTCAATAACTTAATACCCACTGAATCTCAAAAAGAGCATGTTGTGAAATTCGTTAACTTAGTATCCATTATTTTGTATTTTGTATAACAGATTAAAAGATTGCCATTTTGTCTTAAAAACATGTCATTAGCTCCAATAGGTTAATGCCCATTTTTAATTACATTAGATTTGAATTTGGATTGCTAAATTATATTAAAACCTTGCTGAAAGATTTTGCTTACACCATAGGATTTAATTGCTTCAGTTTGGTTCAACCGCAAACTGGCTGACTGTGCATTGGTGTTGAGGGAAAGCAACCAGACCTACATATCTACTTATATTAAGACGTTTTCAATGTAACTCTTGTACTCAAATGTTAATGGAAAAACGAACCCGCTGCGGCCTGCGAAGCGCGGGCGTTACTTTCTAGTTTTCATATTAAGAAGACGTTGTCGACTCAGTTGAAGAAATTTGTTGCTACAAGGAAGTTGGTTAAGGCCTCTTATAAGCTGCCAGCGACTAGATGTGTTAGCGTATCTGCTCCGGCTAAGAAGAAGAAGCCTATTGTGAAGCTGAAAACTGCTAAGAAGAAATCACCGGCTAAGAAAAAGGCAGCCGCAACTTCGAAACCTTAAGCTGTTGCAGCCAAGCCAAAAGTACAAAGCTCCTGCTAAAGCCAAGTCGGATGCGAAAGCTGAACCGGCTGCCAAGGCTAAACTGGCTGTGAAGGCTAAGCCAGTTGAGAAAGCGAAGCCAGATGTTTAGGCGAAGCCGGCTGTCAAATCTAAGCCGGCTAGATTCCGAAGCTAGACCAAAATATATGGTCTTGTACATATTTTGGGTCGGCATGTGGGTTCACGGGTTGACCTGTTTGTGTTGATATTATAACTTTAAGCGATTGATATTGTCGAACATAAAATAAAATATGCATCGGCTTTTAAGCAGTACACTGATAGAAAATCTTTATGGCTCAGCTCTCTATTCAGAAAGACGAACATGTTCAAGTTGCACCTGCTTCTAGCAAATCAATGTGGTTTCCTTTACGCCCGGGCAAAGGTAGCTCTAGAACAAGGTGAATTGTTAAGGCCAATCATCACCTAACACGGATTTACACCAATATGATGTGAGTTAGTTTCTGAAACACTCTTATGTTTTTGTTTGTATTTCTGGTTTTTACATCTAACTGTTATCTATTTATCGAATTCGATTTGCACATGATGCTAATGTGTTTGTAATATTGTTTAGATTGGGACCAGAATTCAATTCCCCCCTAAACAGCTGCAAGAAGAAGCAAAAACCACCATGGAGCATATGAAGAATTTGGTTCAATATACTACAGTGAGTATTTGTTTCACCTTATATTAATCTCTTTTCTAATTTATTTGCATATAGTAGGGGAAACCCACGTAAAGGATAATAGTAGTTAATATTACTATGATGTGCATAATGGATTCCTTTAAATTGTTAAAGATGGTCTGGCACATCAATTTGAAGCAATAACTCCAAAGCTTATCCAAAAAAGATAATAAGATTTGAGTATAAATTGCTAATGTCAATAAATGGTTATGGCCGAACAGTACCACAAAAAAGGCATTTGAGATCATTTCTGTCACTCCACATTAGCATTCTGTCTTGAGTAGGCAGCCTATACTTGAAAGCAAGCCATATAATAAATGCATGCCTGGGAATGCACTGACTATACCAAACAAAATTTCCCCATTTCACCACAGCCCCTTTTCTGCATAATTTCTTATAAACTTCCTTTGAAGAAAAAACCACTAACTTATCATTATCATCCTTCCACATAAAATGATCAGCCCTACCACTAGAAAGAATAGGAACATGTTCCTTCACTAACCAAGGATACTTTTCATTCCAGTCTCTAGGAACATTCCATTCATTGTTAACAACCAACTCAGACACCTTACACTCCCAACCCAACCCAGTATCTTTAATATCTATCCTATCAATCAAATTAACAAGAGGCCCTTTAGAATGCCAAGGGTCAAACCAAGCATTTATCTTATTTCCATTACTCAACACAGCAGCATAATTATTATTAACAAATTTCCTACACCCCAAAAGTTGCTTCCAAAACCAAGAATCAGCATTAGCTTCATTTATGGACCAAATACTCTTCCCATGTAACTTATAGTGAATCACCCAATTGACCCAAATTGAATCCCTCCTATTCAGGATGCTCCAAATATGTTTCAAAATTAAAGCAATATTCCTATCCTTAAGGGATGCTATACTTAAACCACCTTGATTCTTGGCTAAACAAACACCATCCCAACTCACCTTAGCTGCACCAGGCTTGTATTCACCATTACTCCACAGAAAACTTCTCATAATTCTTTCCACATCTTCTGCTAAAGCACTAGGCAATATAAATAAAGAAGACCAATAAACAGTCAATGAGGAAAGAACAGATTGCACAAGTTGCAGTCTACCAGCATATGAAAGGAACTTATTCTTCCAATCCCCTATTCTCTTCTTGACTTTATCAATTAGAACCCCACAATCTTTCAGATATAATTTTTTAGAATCTAAAGGGACTCCCAAATATTTAACTGGAAAAATTCCAATTTTAAAAGGCATTACCTCGAGAATTTCCCTCTGAACATCATCCTCAACATTGCCAAAGAATATGTCACTCTTATTTTGATTAGGAATAAGGCCAGAACAAGAACTAAACTCATCCAAAGCTGATTTCAAAACCCGAATAGAATCCACATCAGCAGCCCCAAAAATTATCAAATCATCAGCAAAACAAAGATGAGTAAGTTTAACTGTTTCACACTTCCAATGATATTTGAAATTCTCAGCATACTCAACTTTCCTTCTAATCATCAGATTGAGAACTACCATCACCAAGGTAAACAGGTAAGGGGAGATTGGATCCCCTTGCCTTAAACCCCTTTCCCCTTTAGAAAAACCATGCAATTTGCCATTAACATTAATAGAATAAGACACTGTTTGCAGGCAAAATCTCAAATCTCAAATCCGGATCTTGAAACGTTCGGAACAGTATTGGTCACCAAAGGGTTCTCAAGGTACTTCATCTTCACAAGTGACTGAGAAATCTGAAACTGAAAAAGATTTAATTAATCAGAAAAAGATCAATTCAAATCAATCTGTTTGTGAGAAAGAATCTTTGAAACTCAATGTTCAAAGACCCAAGACCAAGCAGGCTTGGGTCCCCTGAAAAATCTAATCTTTTTACTTGATATGTGCAGGGAGCTTCAGTTGGCCCTGTGAGCAGTCTTTGGATTGTTGACAGTGGAGCTTCTGGTCACATGACAGGGGATTTATCTCTACTATTTGACATCATAAATATCAATGGCGGATACGTAGCGTTTGCTGGGAATAAAGGTAAATACATTACTATGGAGGGTAGTGTAAGTAATGGGATAGTGAGTTTTGAGAAGATTTCATACGTGAAGCAAATTGATTATAATCTGCTCAGTGTCAGTCAGATATGTGATAAGCAGTTTTTGGTATTCTTTGATGACAAATCTTGCTATATACTCAAGCCAGGATTCGTTCTACCAAAAGAGTGGGTTATGCTAAAAGCACCGAGAGTGAACAATTTGTACATTCTCGATATGTCAAAAGCAATGACTACACAAGGCCAAGTCACGTGTTTCCTCTCCAAGGCTACTGAAAAAGGATCAATCATGTGGCATAAGAGGATGGGACACATTCACCTTAGAAAGATGAATCATTTGGTGAAGGCGTGAATGTTAAACATTTTCATTTTTTTTTTGGTAAAAGGGGATGGTATCCCGGTAAATTTTATTAATAACAAAAAAATATTTACACCTAAGAAATCGGCATCCCGGGACATACCCCAAGGACAAAACCCAATTTCAAAGCTATGGTCTAACAAACAGGACTATCCAAACGTCCCGACCACAGCTCAACTATACAACCAAAACAAATCAAAACAAAACTACTAGACCAAAACCACACCCGGCTATGGTCAAAATCCTTAATACAATAAAAACACTCAAAAAGACCAAGTACACATACAAACTAATACTAAACCAAAACAAACCACACATACTAGAATCTTCAATCTTCCAGACCTCACATCTTGAATACCTCAGCTCCACTCCAGCATCATGCACAGCAACAGCTCCACCCTTATTGAAAAATCCAGAAAGCACATCCTTAATTGCACATATCTCCAGTTTCAGCACCTCTGTCCCCGGGTCAAAAGGAAAGCACACCACATCATTCTGACCCATCCACACCTTGAACCATAAAATCCACTCTATCATTAAAACAGCATCAAAGCAACCTGCACAGACTTCTTAAAAGACAGACTCATTAGTCTAAGTCTAACAGTCTCCTTGATCTGACTACTCACCATCACAGCAGAACATCTCCCTTTACCAAAAATTCTGTTATTTCTTTCCCTCCACACAAAATAAACAGAAGCTGCCACAACCAATCTCTGAATAATTCCCCAAACAGATTTACCAAACTTCTTATCCTCTATGTACTTAACCAAGCTATCCCACGAATCAGGAGCCTGATCCAATTTAGCCAAACATTTTACATTTCTCCACACCACACCAGAAAATTCACATTCAAAGAACAAAGGACTATGGCTATCAGGGCTTTTGTTACAGAAAACACATTTCAAATCATCTCTTATACTCCACATAAGCATTCTATCATGTGTTGGCAGCCTATATTTGAAAGCAAGCCAAACTATAAAGGCATGCCTAGGTATACTTTGGCTAAACCACACAAAATCACCCCATTTAACAATTGGCCCCTTCCTACAAATCTTCTCATACACAACTTTTGAAGAAAAAGGAACCACTTTATCATTCACATCCTTCCACATATAATAATCTTTGCTGGTGCTATCAATAACAGGAATCCCAATATCCATCAGCCAAGGATATTTAACCTCCCATTCAACAGGAACATTCCATCTACCATTAAGAACCAGATCAGCAACCTTACTATTCCAGCCCAATCTAGAATCCCTTATATCCCTTCTATCAATTAAATTAACCAAGGGTCCCTTTTCATGCCATGAATCATACCATACACTAATAGATCTATCATTACCAATTATAGCACAATAATTCTCTTTCACAAACTTCCTACACTCCAAAATCTGCTTCCAATACCAAGTATCAGAGTTGGTTTCCCCAATAGACCAAAAGTTTTTCCCATGTAGTCTATAATTCTTCACCCAATTGACCCAAATAGAATCTTTGTTATTCAAAATACTCCAAATATGTTTGGACATCAGGGCGATATTCCTATCTTTAAGAGAAGAAATAGCCAAACCACCCTGATTTTTAGCCAAACATACATCATCCCAGCACACCTTAGCAGCCCCGGCTTATAATCACTATTACTCCATAAAAAACTTCTAATAAGCCTTTCAATATCATCATGAATTCCATTAGGTAAAATAAACATAGAGGCCCAATAAACTGTAAGAGAAGATAAAATGGAATGAACCAACTGTAATCTACCAGCATAAGATAGAAATTTATTCCTCCAATCACTAGTTCTACTTTTAACCTTCTCAATCAAGACACCACAATCTTTTAAATACAACCTTTTAGAACTAAGAGGGATTCCCAAATATTTAACAGGAAACTCCCCAATAGTAAAAGGCATAATGCCTAATAATCTTTCCTGCACATCATCATCCACATTACCAAAGAAAATTTCACTCTTAGCTTGGTTAGGAAACAAACCTGAACACAAACTAAACTCATCCAAAGCCATCTTCAAAACATTCATGGAGTATTCATCAGCAGCTCCAAACAGAAATAGATCATCAGCAAAGCAAAGATTAGTGACCTTTACATCATCACATTTCCAATGATATTTAAAGTCCTCATTGTTATTAATCTGCCTTATAATCATCAGATTAAGGACCTCCATAACAAGGGTGAATAAATATGGAGAAATTGGATCCCCCTGCCTCAACCCCTTCTCTCCTCTAAAAAAAGCCATATAACTCCCCATTAACATTAATAGAATAAGAAACAGAGGTTAAACAGACCATAATCCACTGAATAAATCTCTCATGAAAACCATACTGAATAAGACACTGCTGCACAAAATCATGATCAACAGAATCATAAGCCTTCTTAAGGTCAATTTTAACAGCCACTCTAGGTATTCCCCTCACCCACTGATAACCTCTAATTAACTCCTGGGCAAGAAGGATATTATCAGTCATTCTGCCAGGAATAAAAGCACTCTGAGAATTGCTTACAAGCAGTCCCAGATATTCTTTTAGCCTATTACACAGCACCTTGCTAATACACTTATAGACCACATTACAACAAGCAATGGGTCTAAATTCACTAACCACCTTAGGATTTTTCACCTTAGGAATAACCGAAATAACAGTAGCATTCACTTCTCTTAACAATTTGCCATTCTCAAAAAAGTCTTGAACAGCCTTGCAAACATCATCACCAATGATATCCCATGAACTCTTGAAAAACTTAGCAGTGTACCCATCAGTAGGGGTGTAAACGAGCCAAGCCGAGTCCGAGCCTGACTGGGCTCGGCTTGGGCTCGTTAAAGTTTTGTGAAGCTCGAGCTCGAGCTCGGCTCGGTTCGAGCCTACAATCTTGAGCTCGAGCTCGGCTCGCGCAAAATCCAAAGCTCGAGCTCGGCTCGGCTCGGCTCGAGGTGATTTGAGAATCTCAAACGAGCTCAAAAGCTCGGCTTGAGCTCACAAAAGCGCGGCTATAACTTAGGCTCGCGAGCCCAATCGTTAAGGCTATAACTTAGGCTCGGCTGTAACTTAGGCTCGGGCTCGGGTTCGGGCTCTAGCTCGTTAAGGCTCGATTAGGCTCGCGAGCCCAATCGAGCTTTGTATCTAGGGCTCGAGCTCGGGCTCGATAACTAAACGAGCCATATTTCAGGCTCGGGCTCGGGCTCGTTAAGGCTCGGCTCATTTGAGCTTTTTACCGAGCCGATCCCGAACCGCTACGTGTCATTTACACCCCTACCCATCAGGTCCCGGGGCCTTATTATCATCAATCTGAAACATGGCCAATCTCACCTCTTCCTTAGTCAGTTTCCTAACCATAAACTCAGCCACTCCCTCAGGAAGCTTCTTGGTAAACAAAGATTCAGGGTCCCTTATAGCATCCACCCCACCCTTTTTACCCAATAAATCAGAATAGAACTTCACAAACGCATTCCCAATATCCCTATCATGATAAGAAGCACCCTCAACATCATCAATCTGAATAATCTTGTTATAAGCCTGCCTCTGTTTGACCGAGTGAAAGAAATATTTAGAATTTCTATCTCCAACCTTGAGCCAATGGACATTAGATTTCTGTTTCAGGAAAGACTCTTCATCACAAATAGCTTCATTATATAACTTCAAATACACAGCCTCCTCTTCTCTCAGCACATTATTACTGAAATCATCAACAATATCAGCTTGAATTCTCTTCAATTCCACTTCTAACTTCTCCACTTTACTATGAAGATTACCACTACCATAGTGCAACTGTCTCAAAGGTTTCTTCAAAGCCTTTAATTTAGATACAATACCAAACATAGTATGCCCCTAAACCTCCATAGCCCAATAGTCCTTAACCAAAGGAAGAAATTCCTTTTTCTCAACCATATAATTCCAAAATCTGAAAGTTTTCTTTCTATTCTTCAAAGTCACAAGCCATGACAGAATAGAAGGAGAATGATCAGAAGATAAAAATGGCAAAAACTTGACCACAGCAGCCGGGAAACTTTTCAAAAAAGCCACATTTCCCAACACTCTATCCAATTTCTCAAGTATACCTTCAACTTTACCAGGCTTATGATTCCAAGTGAAATTAAAACCAGTCCAAGGAATGTCCATCACAGATAACTCATCCACACATTCCTTGAATTCCACCATCCCATAGTTAGTACCACCATCTCCAATATTCTTTTCAGAAGGATCCAAAATTGCATTAAAGTCTCCAGCTAAAGCCCAAGGGTTATCCTGTAACAGCTTAGCATGACTTCTTAAATTATCCCATAAAACCCTTCTACTTGGTATCTTGGTAAAACCATAAACAAAAGAAACAAAAAACCTTTGACTGTTATTAAGAGGACAAATCAAGCAGTGAATCACCTGATAAGACATACTTAACAATATAACATCAACAACTCTACTATCCCAACCCACCAAGATTCTAGTCCATTCATGACAAACTTCAGCATTAGAAATCCATTGCCACTTCTCCATAATACTCTCACTTACCTTAGATAGATTAATAGCATTCACTCTAGTCTCAATAAGACAACAAATACTAATGTTATTTTCCAAAATCAACTTTCTAACTTGCTTATGTTTAGAGGTCTTAGACAAACCCCTAACATTCCAAGTCATCATACTATTCATCATTAAACACAATTCATGTCAGAAGAATCCTTCAATCTAGAAGAACTCTCACATCCAGAACCATCAATCCCATCACACTTCATAAAAACAGCCTTCTCATTCTCTTCAGACAAGACCTCTGAATCATCCATAAGTTTCTCAAACAACAATTTATCCCATTGTTCAAAGAATAACTTCACTTGCCCCACATTCCATTTCCTCATAACCTCATTAGAAGGACATGCTTTATTAATAACATAGTGAGCAACTTCATTAAACTGATCATCATTCATTTTGAAGTACCCAGATTTCACATTAACATTAGTACTTAATTTAGGATTCCTATCACAAGAAGACTTAGGATCAGCCTTCAAAGAATCATCTTCATGCAACTTTGCACCAGAACATTCTGCTTCAAAACCACCCTTATTACCAGAACTAGATCCCACACTCCTATTCTCTTTAACATTACTGCCCACATTATCATTCTTACAATAATCCCCATCAACAATAATCTTACCCTTAGTATCACCCTTAGAAATCCCACCATCTAATTCATCCCTCAAAACATCAAAAGTATTCTTCAAATCAATAACTTTGTTATCAACTTTCTTAATCCCAACTTGTCTATATTCTTTCTTTTGCCCATTACCACTCTTCTGATCTCTAATACCACCAGAAGGTCCACCCCCTTTAATATTCCCATTCTGAGCATTAAAATGCTTACCCCCATTCCCTCTCATCCCATCATTTCTGTTCTGCCCAGCAAAACCATTTCCCCCCACATTCCTACCTCCATGACCTCCAGTATTTCTCTTAACCTACGGATGACCATTACTACCCCCATAAGAAGACTCCCCAATAACAATCCTCTGTTTAACCTTATTATTCCTACCCATAGTAACATAATCATCACTCACCACCCCTGATACTGGATCAGCATTCCCAGCATCATATAATTCCTTCAAAAGCTGTTGAGTTTTCAAAGTTACCTCATCAGCAGAAAGTTCCCTATTCTTACACATACCATAATCATGCCTAAACACCTTACAACCATAACACCTTTTTACTTTTATTTGATATTCCACCTTCACATCTTTTATGAAAGCAGGCTTATCCCCATCAGCAGGATAATATGCCTTGACAAACTCAGGTAAAGCTTTATCAGCACTCACCTCAACAAGAACTCTAGCAAATCCAGCCCTCCCCTCCTTTTTATTACATCTCAGAGCAGTAATTTTATCAAGCATAAGAGGATTGTCCACCAAACTTAGCATACTACATATACTTTCCCTATTCCATAACTCCATAGGCATGTTAGGGATGGTAACCCAGATGGGAATAGCAGCAGGTTCTTCTTTATCAACATTAGCCCCTACTTCCCATTTTTTCACACACAATGGAATATTATTAATGACCCAAGGACCTTTATCAATAGCATCAAGCATACCTTCTTCAGATTTAAACTTGAAGATGTACACTCCAGCTCCATTAGAAGAAATATCAGCCAACCCAAATCTCCTCCACATTCTAAACAAGTGATATCTAACCATGCCTAGAGCAAGATTCTGCCCCACAAAGTACCCATACAGATAAGAACTATAAGCAGTTCTAGCTTCAGCCAGCTTCTCAGGACTAATCACAGCAACAATCTCACCATTATCCAAGACCTTAGGAGGGTAATAAGTCATCTTGGTTTCTAAAACAGAATTGTTATGATCTCTGGCTATTTCAGCAAAAGACAAACCACCAATCCTCTTATCAACACTCTTGTCATCAGTCTTAGCAGCATTAAACACAACATTCTCTTTAATAGGACCAGAGTTTAAAATAGACTTAGTTAATGGTTTCATATTCTTAATAGAAGCAATATCATCTTCATTCAACTTAATTGTCCCCAGTTCAGCCGACTTCTTTTGAATAAGCTTTTTCATAGAAGGAGTCTTCAAAATACCCCTCCAAGGCAATCTCTTCTGAGTCACACCAACCTGACCCTTCTCAGCCTCACCAGACCCCTCATTACCCCCAGAATCCTCCATCTTGTTCTTCTTAACAGCCTTAATCTCATTCAGACGAAGCTCACTCTTTCCACCCAGTAACACTTCCCCATTCTTATCCACAATAATCCCTTCCCCAGCACCTGGTTTATACTCAAAAACCTGAGTTTCAGCAGACAACTTAAGCCTCAACTCACTATCCATATTCTTCTTACCATTAACATTCTTATTTCCCAAAACAACTCTTACCGGAGCATCATAAGAGTGCACATTCTCAGCAACAAATAACAACTCTTGAGAAGAAACATTATCTGGCAACACCTCATCAGCATTAATCAAACTCTCTTCAGAATAAGTCTTAATATACAGTCCATCCCCCCACATAGTTTTTCTACTTTTAACTATGACTCCTTCATTCCTCACTGATCTCTTCTTCCTCTTATCCAACCAAACAAAATTATCACCCAATCCAACATCAAACACATTCGGAGAAGAATCAATCTGTGGAAACCTAACACCTCTACCCCCATCCTTCATCTCCACATCAAAAGTACCATCACTACTATCAACAGAACCTCCATAGCCTCTAGAACTCATAAAACTAGCAATCACTTCCAAAATAAGCCCATACCTACCATCCAACTTCTTATGAAACGGCAAATCCCTCCCAACAACCTCCAACTCAACCTTACGATTAACTGAATCCAATTTACCCATCCCCGCTAATTTCAACAGATCTAGTGACTCATTAAGCATACGATCCTTCCAATTGTCCCCAAACAGAGTTTTCAACAAACAAGTAACATCAGCACTAATAACCAAAGTATCAGTTTTACCTAGGCGAACCCGATTCAAGACCACCTGCTTAACACACCGCTTATCAGCAACATCAACAAAAGAAACGTCATCTCTAGCACTCATACTCTGACTATCACCCATCAACACATTAGGTATATCAGGTGGAATAGCCGGAGGGGGATCCGGCGCCGGAACCCTAGTAATAGGTGTTAGGACAAAAAGGATTGGTGAAACCACTTTGCAAACCTTAGTCTAATTCACTTTCTGTCAAAATACTCTAAGTATGGAACTGCTGAAGACAAAGAATCAAACTGCTGAAGAAGAGATTTAGAAGTTCTGAAGTTCAAACCAGACACTTCTACTGAAGAACTACTGAAGACAAACTACTCATCAGTAGTTTGTCATTCATCAGTACTTGAAGAAGATCTTTTCCACCGCCTTTGTATATCAGTAGTTTAATACTTTAGTATTTCTTTTGCTTTATGTACAAGTTCCAAGACTACAACTTGTTACAACTTGTTTCTGAACTTGCTTTTGGCAAGTTTCATGTATTTGTAAAGTCTATAAATAGAAGGATTCATCCTTCTGTTTTAGACATTGATTTTCATACAAGAAATCCTTCAACTCTTATTATTGTTATTTCCATTTCGTGTTTATTGAGAATCTGTCAAAGTATTTCATTCTCATTCAATACTTAGATTCTCAATAAACACTTCTCATTTATTAGTTTTTGATTCCAGGGGGAGTAATAACTCCTGTTGATAAGTGTAGCTATAAAACTTATAAACATTCCGCTGTGCTATCACTCACCAAAGAACTTGCTAAACACTTAAGTGTCAACTAGCAAGTTCAACCAAAAGAGCAGCTATACTGATCCAACAATTGGTATCAAAGCACTGGTTTATCTGATCACATATCAATCTAACAAATTGAGAATCAGACACAGGCTCTTATTGATATTCAATAAAGGATTATAAGCTCACTTTTATCAACATCCATCACTTTAAGAGATATTTGACAAATCAATACTCTTTAAAATGGATCCTCATAATACTGGTTCTGCCACTAAACCTGCCATGCTTGTAAGAAATGAATATAACATATGGCAAAAGAGAATGGCACATACCTTGTCACAAACCAACACAGGTTGTTGGAGATCTGTGATATTTGGTCCTCGTAAACCAGTAAACATAAATCTTGAAACTAAGGAAGAGATTCCAAAAGAACCAAAAGACTATACTGATGATGATTTCCTAAAACTTGAGCTTGATGCAAAAGCTTTTTCTATGTTGGCAATGGCACTCCCAAATGAAATCTATTCTGGCCTATTACATTGTGACAGTGCCAAAGAGCTTTGGGACTGCCTAAAAGAACAGTTTGGAGGAACTGAAGAGGTGATTGCCAACACCAGAGAAATCTTGGCTCAACAGTATGAAACTTTTGCTCACATTAATGGGGAAACTTTAACTCAGCAATTTGAAAGATTTTTCTCATTAATATCTGAGCTAAAACTAAATGGTCAGACCTATACAACTGTATCTATGCTTCATAGATTTTTAAGGTCTTTACCTGATAAATGGGAAACATACTCAATAGTCTTAAGATCTTCACCAGATTTTAGCTCCCTCACTCTTACAAAACTTCATGGGAGATTACTTACTTTTGAGAGAGAAATTGATCAAAAGAAAAAGTTACAAAATTCTGGTAAAACTGCTGATGACTATCTACCTCGTAGTACAGCACTATTGGGACAAGACTCACGAACTTGTTCAAATAGTTTTGGATCTTTTGACCACATTGACATAACTGCTGGGATCTCATCTGAAAGATCATTCCCAGGTTATGACAATAATGACTTTGGTCAAACTGCTGATAACATGTGCTTTATCATGGATGACTTAAATAGTTTCAGCAGTGATGACCTTGAAGAAATGGATATTTTGCACCAACTGGCCATGTTAAGTTTAAAAACAAATAAATTTTACAAAAAGGTCAGGAAGGAAGTTTCCAGGACTTAATAGTTCTACAAAAATTGGTTTTGACAAATCTAAACTTAGATGTCATAAGTGTCAAAAGTTGGGACACTTTGCTAGAGAGTGTAGAAGCTCTGGCTTTAACCAATCTCAGTCTGGAAACAATTTTAACCCCAATTATAACAGGAATAATGGAACACAAGGGAGTGCACATTTTGTACAGGCACAAGCTCCACAACACCAATATGTGCCACAAGTACAATATGTACAGATGCCTGCTCAACAGATGCAGAGCCAACAATCAATCCCTCCCTTTCCAGCTGCTCAACAACCTCCACAGCAACAACAACCCTCTCAACAAAGTTTATTTACCTCAGGGTATGTTGACTGGAGCAGTCTTCCTTTTGACACCACAGAGTGCAATCCTGATGCAGACAACAAAATGTTTGACATCAACTGGGGAGAGCCTGACGAATGGCAGAAAGAACTTTGCCTTAATGGCATTTGAGGGATGCTCCTCAAAATCTGCCTTGTCACAGGTATCAAAAGAATCTTTGACAAAATTATGTTCAAATTCATGCAAAGAATCTTTTGCTCTCATAAGAGAGACAAATGTGCACTTACAAGGAAAAGCTAATGATTCTGAGAGAAAACTCACTCAGATAAAATGTGATTTAGAAAGAAAACTTTCTGCAAAAACAAAAGAAGTTTCTAAATTGACTAACTCTGCTATTGAAACCCAAGCACAAATCAAAATAATGATTAATGACCTAGGAAATGTCAGACAAGAGCTTGCTGACACCAAGGTCACATGTGAAAAATGGGTGGAATCTTGTAAGGGGTACCAACTATTGCTAAACAAACAAAGTGCTTCAAATGTTAGGTTTGGCATAGGGTACAATCACACTGAAACACCAACAGATTTCTCTCCCAAAACTACTGAAGATGGGAGAAAAATTGTTTTAGGTGAAACTTCTGAAGAGGAAGAATGCACATCTTTCCATGAAAACTTTCTAAAATCACACAAAGAAAGTTCTTCAGAAGCATTGATTAAATCTGACTTTAAGTCATCAGCAGTTTCAACTACATCAGGAGTTGAGAACCTGAAAACTACTGATGACCTAAAACCAATCAAAACTGTCAGAGATTTGTCTTTGAAAGAAAAGACAAAAGAATGTGAAATTTGTGGTCTGTTCAACCACAAAACAGAATTTTGCAGATATAGAAAGGGTATTCAGTTTAATAAGAAAAATCAACAACTGGTTGTAGGGGAACAAATCAAAAATGATTATGTAAAAACCTTTTCTCCCAAGAAACAACAACCAGCAAAAACCCCTTCTCAGAAAAGACAAAATCTCAACAAAAGTCTTTTTTCTCAAAATTCTCTTTCAGTAGTTAGACCTAAATCATCAGCAGTTTCACAAACTGCTGAGATTAAAGATCTTATGAACATGGTACAACTACTGATGACCAAAGTTGATGGTGGTCCTCAAAAGGATACCACCATTGTACTTAATGCAAAATCCATTGCCAAAAAGACATGGATATCCAAACTTGGTCAAGAACAAACTGTAAATGTTCTCAAGAGCAAACCCAAAGCCAAACTGGCTTGGGTTCCTAAATCTAACTAATTTGCTATATTGTGCAGAGAGTTTCCAGAGGCTTGAATAGCATTTGGTATGTAGACAGTGGAGGCTCAATGCACATGACAGGATGCAGATACCTGATAAACAATTTTATCAGTCAAAGAGATGGATCTGTGTCCTTTGGGAACAATGCGAAGGGATATGTGCTAGGACATGGCAATGTCTCCTCTGGCAAAATACAGTTTGACAAGGACAATCTGGTTGAAAACCTTGAGTACAACTTGCTTAGTGTGTCACAAATGTGTGATAAAGGATATTCTTCCTTTTTCACAAAGACAGCATGCAAGATCATATCACCAGAAGGCCAGAAGTTGATAGAGAAGATCATTGAAGATCATACTTTGCTAATTGCCAAAAGATGTGGCAATGTCTATGCAGTGGACATTGAAAAAGACAAAGTACTGAACAACACTGCCTGTTTCTTCTCAAGGGCATCAACTTCATAAACTGATCTCTGGCACAGGAAACATTGACATCCAAAAGCCCTGAAAAAGGAGTTAAGGGGCTTCATGCCATGAAGAACTTCATAGGCAGTCTTTGAATGTCTCTTAAACATCAAGGAATCTATTTCAAAGTTTGCTGCCAAAGTTAACTCAGGTTACTTTCTTGGTTATTCATCAACTAGAAAAGCCTACAAGGTTTTTAACTCAAAAACCAGGATAGTAGAAGAAACACTGAATGTCAAGTTTAATGAGTCAAAACACACTCTCATTCCAGCACATCCTGCTGAACTCTTTGACCTTGACAACTTTCATTTTGAACCTGAAAAGACTGTCACTTCATCCAAACCTACTTATTATGGTGATCAAAGGTTTGATGATGAGGATCCAGCACCATGGACTCCTCAAACAGTCATTAAGTCAACTTCAAAACCATCAGAAGTTTCACAAACTTCTGATTCAACAAATACTGAAGGCCAAACTCAAACATCTGCTTCAGCACCTGCAACTACTGAAGACACTGAAACTGCTGAACCAGATATAATAGACCTCAGTAGTTTGTTTGAAGAACATGAGCCACCAACACCTGTCAGTGGTTTACAACAACTGATCGAACACAAAGATCATCCACTTGATCAAATCATGGGTGATATTGCATCAGGTGTTCTTACAAGAAACCAACTTTCCAACTTTTGTCAATTCTCAGCATTTATTTCACAGTTGGAACCAAAGAAGTACCAGGAAGCTCTCAAAGACAACAATTGGGTGCAGGCAATGCAAGATGAATTGCTTCAATTCAACAAGCAACAGGTTTGGGAAATCTGTCCCTTACCACCAAACAAGCAACCAATTGGCACAAGATGGGTTTTCAGGAACAAACAAGATGAAGCTGGTATTATAATAAAGAACAAGGCAAGACTGGTAGTACAAGGTTACTCTCAAGAAGAAGGCATTGACTATGATGAAACCTTTGCTCCAGTGGCAAGGCTTGAAGCCATCAGGTTATTTCTGGCCTATGCCATTTCCAACAAAATAAAAGTTTATCAAATGGATGTCAAGAGTGCATTTTTGTATGGAAAGATAAAAGAGGAAGTGTATGTTTGTCAGCCACCTGGGTTTGAGGATCCTTCTCATCCTGAGTGGGTGTACAAACTAGACAAAGCTCTTTATGGGCTCAAACAGGCTCCAAGAGCCTGGTATGATACACTTTCAACCTTTTTACTCAAAAATAACTTCACAAGAGGTGCCATTGATAAAACACTTTTCATAAAACATGTTGGAAATCATGTCTTACTTGTTCAAATATATGTTGATGATATCATTTTTGGCTCAACAAACACGAAATTGTGTGATGAATTTAAGAAACTCATGCAATCAAAATTTGAGATGAGTACAATGGGAGAACTGCAGTACTTTTTAGGACTGCAGATTAAACAACAAACAAATGGAACTTTTATACATCAATCAAAATATGTTAAAGAATTATTAAACAAATTTTCTTTACAAGACTGTAAATCATGTTCCACTCCCATGACACCAACCACACAAGTTGAACCAGATGATCAAGGAAAACAGGTTGATCAAACCATGTATAGATGTATGATAGGTTCCCTTTTATATCTAACTGCTTCTAGACCAGATATTATGTTTTCAACATGTGTCTGTGCTAGATATCAATCAGCTCCTAGGGAATCACACCTTATTGCAGTCAAAAGAATTTTCAGATATCTGAAAGGAACTCCCACACTTGGAATTTGGTATCCTGCTTCAAGCAATACCAAGTTATCAGCTTTTTCAGATAGTGACTATGTAGAAAATCAACATCTGGTGGTTGTCAATTCTTGGGAAACTGTCTAGTGTCCTGGCAATCAAAGAAGCAAACATCTGTTGCAACTTCAACTGCTGAAGCTGAATACATTGCAGCTGCAAGTTGTACATCACAGATACAATGGCTCCAATATCAACTTCTTGATTATGGAATCAAAGAGACCAAGACACCATTGCTTGTAGACAGCAAATCTGCCATTAGCATCATTCAAAATCCTGTTCAGTTTTCAAAAACTAAACACATTGAAATCAGGTATCATTTCATAAGAGACTGCTATGAAAAAGGCAAGATTTAAGTGAAACATGTAGCAACAGCTAATCAAATAGCTGACATTTTCACTAAACCCCTTGACACATCAACATTTCAGAAGTTAGTATCCATGCTAGGGATGCTAAATTTGTAAGTGTTTCTATTTATTTTTCTGCACATTTTTTGTTTTTCACTTACATCTGTTTTCAAACACTTGAAAAACTTCTGAAAAGAGAGAAACTACTGATGAACAAAACATCAGTATGGGGATAATTTCTGAAAAGTAATTAACTTCTGATAAAATAACCTTCAGAAGTTATGAATAAAAGTATTTATAAAGTATTTCTCATCAGCTGTTAAAACTACTTAAGAGAAAATGGGAACTACTGATGAAGATGATCCTTCATCAGCAGTTTAGTCAAAAAGGGCAAATCTGACTTTTCCCATCATCAGAAGTTTGACCTAGTCGGTTTAAAACTTCTGATAAAGAGATTTTTAACCCAGGCGGTTTAAAAACTTCTAATAAAGAAGATCCAAGCGGTTAAAAACTTCTGATAAATATCTTTTTTTTCAACACTTATCCTTTCAAACACAAAAATTCCCTCCTTCTCTCTCAAGAAAGCTTTCAAACCCCTGAACCTGCAACACAAAATCATTGTTCGATTCATCAACACACACAAACCACATGGCTTTAGTTCTCAAACAGGGACACAATCTCAGAGCCTACTTAGAAAAACAAGAAGGCTGGTCCCAATATGATGAGATCATTGATCTCTTCGTCAAATCCCAATATTTCACCGCTCTCACCATAGACCCACCAATTCATCCTGAAACTCTAAATGAGTTCTGGGCTAATGCTGAGACAGTGATGGTGGATGATGAAGTTATCTCCCTCAACTCAACAATTAAAGGGAGACAAATGGCCATAACACAGGCCATACTCTCAAACAGACTGGGGTTGAATGATGTGAATGCCCCTGAAAAGTTTGACAACTCTGCTATCCACCTAACCATGACTGAGTGTGGTTATCAAGGTACTCTCTCACAAGCTACAATCTTTTAAAAGTATTTTGAACCAAAATATAAACTTTTGTTTCATTATATTATTATGTGCTTGAGTCCTAAAACTGGGTCTTATGACCAGATGCCCTCAACCTTTCAACCAATCTTTCATTCTATTGTGAATGAAACAAATTTCAGGGCATCAAAACTTTTCTTTAATGAGTTGGTGTTACATCACAATAACACTAAGAAAAAGTTTTTGTTATATCCAAGGTTCATATGCAGTGCATAATATCTGAACTGGGTAATGAGGTGCTTGTGGGTAAAATTGAAATTTTGAAACCCTTAACCTCACAAGCATACTCAAGGCACAACAAACAGGTTGCCTGGCCAGAAGATGACCAAGGGGAACAAGCACCAGTCCCCATGGAACCCTCATCTTCCAAACCTACTCCACCAAAGGCCAAGAACCCAAGATAACAAAACAAAAACCCACTAAACCCAAAAGAAAAGCTGTTCAGGAGGTTGAGATGCCTGAACAAACTACTGTGCAATCTGCACTTCTTAAAGATGTGACTGAAACATCCTCTCAGTCTCATCCATCTCAAACCCCACCAAGAGCACCAATAACTATCCTTTTCAAAAGAAAAAGACTTAAGAAAAATATTCCAATTGACTCTTCTTTTGAAACTGCTGAACCCATTGCCCAAACTACTGAACCAGCACCCCAAATTTCTGAACCAGACATCGAAATAGCCAAACTTCTCTCCGGGCTAAAAGAGAAAGTCCCATTTACACCTGTCAGTCCCCATCAACCACATCAAACAGGGGACATAGACTCAGACATGACATGGATGTGGACACTCATAGCCCTAACCAAAGAGATGAGGATGAACCAGGGTCTCTAAGCCCAAACTTAGAAACCTTTGGTACTTTTGAGGCTGCTACTACTCATTTACCACCCAGTGGTGGACCTGAGGACAGAAGTAAAATAGCTAAGACCTCAACTGTGGCAACTACTGATGAAGGCTTAATGCCTGAGGTAGGAAATCCTCTGAACCAAGAACAAGAGGTACATGAGACAACTGAGTTGGGCTCAGCTCATGATGTAACTGATACAGCCCTCATTGAGGATGTAATCAGGGATTCAGATGATTCCATTAATTTGGATGATGTTTCAAAACACAAAACTACTGAATTGACGGCAATAAGTGAAGGTCCTGCACCTGGTGTCTCTAAGCTCAAGAAGCTAGTCACACCATCTCAGGTTAAAGCCCACTCAATCCATGATTCCCCTAGAGTTGCATCTCCTGTACAACAAGGAGATCAACCAAAAACACACCCCTCACTACAAATGTCTACCCAATTCCCTGGGCAATCAAGCATAGACCTGAACCAACTATGCAGCCTAGATGGTCCCTTGTATCACATGATGAACACCCTCATCAAAAATCACATCCAAACATACACAACTGACTTGGAGCTGTCCATGAAGAACCAATTTGGAGTGATACAGACGAAGATGAATGATCTGTCCAACAAGATTGATCATAACAGCAAACAGATTGCTCATCTTCAAGGTCATTTCTCCCAAGCTTCAACTTCCAAAGGTGATAAAGCCAAAAAGGGGGAGAAAATCAAGGTACCTATGGATACACTTGAAGCCAGAAGAAAGGCAAGAGTGGCTATCCTAGCTAGAGATCAAAAAGATCAAGCCAGAAAAGAGAAACTGGCACAACAATTTGGTGTCTCTATTCAAGAAATAGAAGATGCTGAAAAGGCTGATGAATCCCAAGGGCACAATGAAGAAACCTCTGATGGCCAAAGTTTTGATGAAGAATCAGAAAGTACTGAAGACAATCCTTCAGTAGTTGACAAACCTTCAGAAGTTGTCAACCCATCAGAAGTTAACACTTCCAAGACTCAAACTGCTGACCCTTCCAGATCAACTGCTCCTATTCAACCAACATCTGCTCCTATCAGGCCTACTACAACAGTTACAACAATGACTGTGCTAAACCCTTCTCCAATCTCTCAATCAGCTGATTTACTTGAGAAGAGTTTAGTTGCAGCCCAAAAGAAGGCCAGAGAAGATCTGATTTGGAAAAATCTAGAAGAAAGGGATGACTTAGATCTAAGCCATGAAGAAAAACTTCAGGCTTATGAAGCTGAACTACAAAGGCAGGCTAGCCTAGATGAGATTGCTGAACAAGACAAAAGACATCAACTAATGTCTTACATTATGAAGAACAGCAAAGTCAAAGCCCATACATTGAAGAGACTCTCTGTGGAAGAGCTGACAAGAAGAGCTCAACTTATTGCAGATAAACTTGCAACAAGAAAAGACACAAAGGCCAAGAGAGCTCAGATGATAGAAGAACTGGTAGCCAATGGTTAAGGTTCAAAAGTCTCAGTGTCCAAGTGGAAAGAAGAAAGATTGGTGGACACATACAGAAAATATAAGGCTGCAAGGGCTGCTAATCCAGAGAAGTTTCAAACTGCTGAAGCTTCAACTTCAGTAGTTAGAACTTCTGGTGTTCAAAGAAGACCAGCTACCCAAAGAAAGAAGTCAGAGGAAAAAGTGAAGACTGATTTCAGAATGGTACTACTAGAAGGTAGTACAGTAGTACATTCTGATTTTGACATAGAAGAGAAGCCTCTGCTCACACAATTCAGGGATCCTTCCACCTATGCATATCAAATCCAGAAGACCATCACAGACAAAATGCACACCAAGGTAGTAACTGAACATCATTTGCCAACATTTCAGATACCTAATGTGATGGAACAACAGCAGGGAAGTGAATCCCACCTGAGAGTCACTGAAGTTGAAAACATTCAACACTCAGGAGAAACCCAGGGTACCACCATGGTTCCCTACACTGCAGACTTTGACAAGTCTAAAGTACCAGTCATCAGATGGTCCTTTACTGATAACAACTCAGTACTTGTGACAAGAAGAGATCAAACAAGCAGGGAATATAGGTCGATGAATGAACTGAAGAAACTATCAACCAAAGACCTGCTTACAATCCAACACTTGGAACCAAGAAAAGGGTCTCTTACTGATGATCAACTAAACCAGCTCAAGAATTCCATGTTCAAAGGAATATGGCAAATTGTGAAGGACAGAAATGAACAATAAGGAATTAGTAAGGTTTGGCTTCATCAATCCAGGGGGGAGATTGTTAGGACAAAAAGGATTGGTGAAACCACTTTTGCAAACCTTAGTGTAATTCACTTTCTGTCAAAATACTCTAAGTATGGAACTGCTGAAGACAAAGAATCAAACTGCTGAAGAAGAGATTCAGAAGTGCTGAAGAAGAAGTCATCAGAAGTTCTGAAGTTCAAACCAGACACTTCTACTGAAGACAAAACACTCATCAGTAGTTTGTCATTCATCAGTACTTGAAGAAGATCTTTTCCACCGCCTTTGTATATCAGTATTAGTTTAATACTTTAGTATTTCTTTTGCTTTATGTACAAGTTCCAAGACTGCAACTTGTTGCAACTTGTTTCTGAACTTGCTTTTGGCAAGGTTCATGTATTTGTAAAGTCTATAAATAGAAGGATTCATCCTTCTGTTTTAGACATTGATTTTAATACAAGAAATCCTTCAACTCTTATTATTGTTATTTCCATTTCGTGTTTATTGAGAATCTGTCAAAGTATTTCATTCTCATTCAATACTTAGGTTTTCAATAAACACTTCTCATTTATTAGTTCTTGATTCCAGGGGGAGTAATAACTCCTGTTGATAAGTGTAGCTATAAAACTTATTAACATTCCGCTGTGCTATCACTCACCAAAGAACTTGCTAAACACTTAAGTGTCAACTAGCAAGTTCAACCAAAAGAGCAGCTATACTGATCCAACAATAGGTTCCATCCAAACACGTGCACTGTGAAGATTCCGGTAGCTACAAAGTTACCGGAACAGTGAAACACGAAGAAGAACAAAGAAAATAGGGTAAGAATTGCTGGAAAAGAGAAACGAAGAAGAAAACACTGGATCGCCAAAAATCGCCCAACCCAGAGAGAAAACCCTAGCTTCTTAGCTTCGTCCTTTTTTAAACATTTTCATTTGAATGACAAGTGTGTGAGTTGCAAGAAAGGAAAGCAGCACAAGCAGTCCCATAAACCAAAGAAAGTCAATTCAGTTAACTTGAGCATTTGCACATGGATCTGTTCGGACCGGTCAAGCGTAAAAGTCATGTTGGGAAATTGTACTGTCTTGTGATTACAGATGACTATTCCAGATTTTCATGGGTTATGTGCTTGCATCATAAGAGCAACACGTTTAATAATCTAAAGGTTCTGTTCCCTCGATTGGAAAATATCTATGGTCTGAAGATCAAGAGAATTAGGAGTGATAATGGGACGGAGTTCAAGAACGCACAAATGGATGCTCTTTGTGAAGATAAAGGAATTCATCATGAATACAGTGCTCCGTATACCCCTCAACAGAAACGTGTGTCGCAGAACGCAAAAACAGGACTCTAATTGAAGCGGCAAGGACAATGCTTGCGGATTTAATCTTCCAGTAATGTTCTGGAATGAAACAATTTACGCAGCTTGTTATACTCTCAATCGTGTTTTAACGGTGAAGAAGTTTGGAAAAATTTCGTATGAGCTGTTGAATCGACGAAAGCCGAACTTAGAGTATCTAGAACCGTTTGGAGCCCCGTGTACAATTGTTAATCCATCTGAGAAGTTCGTACCAAAGGCCGAAGAAGGATTCTTTATTGGATATGCAACCCCGCCCAAATGGGTATTCAACAAACGAACTCGTCAGGTCGAGGAGTGGGGTTAACGTTGAAGTTCAACCGTATACTCAGAATGTACAGGGTAGCGGTAGCGGTCCAGTGGATGTTTGATTACAAGGATTTCTTTGAATCATTCAATCTAGATAGCTTGGTTGAAGAGGCTGTATTACGATTATATTATGAGTGTGAAAATGCAGTGACATCACCATTGGTGCGTCTGATCACCGTAAACCATCAAATAGCTTCTAATGATACCAATGCTCCTGCAGCAGAAGAAGAGGTATTTCAGGAAGCTTCCACAACTCTCAATTCATCGGAATCTGAAGATGACGATGATGTTACAAGTGAAGCTGTTCAAGATGTTGCTACAGAGACACCTCTAGTGAACCCAAATCCAAATGGTGCTTCATCATCCAACTTGGGTAATGATCTGGATTCAACAGAGAATTTAACTACTCAGACGGGAGTACAAGTACCTGATTATCAGGAATCTCGGATACATCGGATTCACCCGCTCGAGCAGGTTAATGGTGATCCTGGTAGCAGTGTCATGACGAGAGGAAAATTGAGGAATGCTAACTCACAAGCAAATCTTGGAGCTCTTGCCTTATATGCCAAAATTCAAAAATCAGGTTTTCAAAATGACTGGTCTTTTGCTTGTTATGTTTCGTTGGTTGAGCCCGCGGACATACAAGGATGCTCTTTTGAATGATGCTTGGGTAGAGGCTATGCAAGAGGAGTTATTACTTAAGTTTCAGAAACTTTGAGTGTGGACACTGACAGATTTACCTCCAGGAAGGAAAAAGATCGGAACTAAATGGGTGTTTAAATGTAAGAAGGATGACAAAGGAGTGATTGTTAGGAACAAAGCTCGTTTGGTCGTACAAGGCTTTCATCAGTTGAAGGAATAGATTATAACGAGATTTATGCACCGTTTGCATGCTTAGAAAGCTATCCGCATGTTTCTGGCGTTTTGCATCTTATAAGAAATTCAAGGTGTATCAAATGGACGTTAAAAGCGCGTTTCTTTATGTGTGGTAAAGGAAGAAGTTTACGTAGGTCAACCACGAGGCTATGAGGATCCTATTCACCGGGCAAAAAATATTTGAAAACCAAAAAAGTACAAATATTGATAAAATCTCAAAGACAAAAAACGGTGAGAATGAAAAAATAGTTAATGGTGAAAAGACAAAATGTCAGTGGAATGCGGAGATCTTCTTTTATACTAAAAAAGCTATGAAAACAAATACACAACCTTGTAGTGATGTATGAGCAGGCTCAAAATCATTTTTATGTTTAACACGTGATATAAACTTAAAGAACTGAACCTAGTGGATTAAAGTCTCATTGGCATATGGTTCTAGCACCAAATATACCGTTTGAGAGATTGACAAAATATGAGGTTTTGGATCTTTATATGTTTGTACTATCCAAATATATGCTCGTTGTCCCTTGACTATGAAGTAAAGCTTATTTGTCACAAGT
>CM061233.1:58215277-58503558 GCA_030844895.1 Ambrosia x helenae
TAAAGTTTAATTCCGTTGCACTTTCCATTTATATCTTCTTTCATCAACTGTTCCATTAGTTAATTTGCATAATAATCAAACTCAGATCTTAACAACAACTCATCATGGAGTGGAGGAACAAAATCACATAAAAAACTTACGAGTACTGGTCCATGGATGGCTGGTGGTCGTTGTGGGAATCGACAGGGTGGCTGGTAGTGGTGCTAGAATGAGAAGATGGAATGTGATTGGAGATGGGGGGTAGTTGATGAAGTGTCTTGTAGAAGGAGAAGGAAACGTATATTTTAGGGTTAGGGTTGTGTAATATAATGTGTGTGTGTATATATACACATTATTTATTTATTTTCATAAGATTTCGAATTCAGATAATTCGGATATCCAAAAATTTTCGAAATTCACACCCGAATCCGAAATTTTGGATTATCCGCTTTTCAGATATCCAAAATTTCGGATATTTCGAATACGGGTTATTGGATATTTCGGATTCGAATTCAGATTCGGATTTTTTAACACCCCTATTGAATACATACAATTTTATATATTTACTAGTAACTAAATAAAATATAATGTAATATATTAGGCTAATTTTTAAACCATTTTATTTTTAGCTAGGCATAAGCTTTTTATGAATTTATTGTTAGTCTTTTTAAATATTATTTTAGTTTGGTTAAGTTAACTTAGATTGCAATTATATAAAAAAATAAAAGCTAAACTTAGACTTTTTATATACCACATAATTCTTTTTTATTATTTGAGATGTTTTATTTTTACTATCTAAACAATTCAATCACATTAAATATTTAAAAAAAAAATTAGAAATCACTCATAAAAAAACAAAAAAATTATCATTCTTTTTTCTTTTTCAAAATAATTTAACAATCATAGTTTTACATAAAACTTTGTAAGGAAACAGGTAAATTTATTTTACATAATTCATAATCATAAGTAAGCAATACTTTTTTCATAAATATAACGAACTTGATATATGTTAAGAGTATCCATGTTAATTATTTTATAGTCAGGTATAACATGATTCATGATACATCTAATACTAATTAGTTATCAACATGATTCATGTTGGTTTGAAAACCAAAAATTTGCTTAAAACAAATAGGTTCATATACATGTGTCCTTGTATTTAAATATGTATGCAAAGTATTGTTTAAAATCTCTAGGTAGTTTTGGTATGAAAGAATATGAGGAAAACGGAGTAGATCATTATGAGAGAATGAAAAACATAATGTTTGGTTGATTAATGAAATGAAACCGTCTATTAAAAATAAAAATAAAAATCATATTTCTTCTAAACACCCCAAATTCATTCACCCTTGTGTTTTTTTAGTTCAATTCCCTATTTTACCCTCAACCACCACTACTACTACCCACTACTGATTTTATAACTTCGTCTTTTCTTTCATACTGACCAAAGTAATAATACATTTCATTCTAGTATCTCCACACCCTCCCCTCCCCTCTCTTTCTCTCCTTGTAAAATGTTCTCTCTCAACAATCACTCATACCACACCCTTTCTATCATCATTAACTAAGGGCGAAACTCCTCTACCCAAGCTAAATGAGTAAACGCACCTTAGGTGCATTGAATTGGGTTTGGCCATAAGATATGGGTGCTGTGAAGCGTACACCATATGAGATCTTTTGACACCGTCTATACAACCCGTATAGATCATATAACCTATATTTAACCAATGAAGTTGCCACTTGTCACATCAATATATTACAATCCCTATACGAATCATATAGTAGGTAAAGTCCTTACCCTTTACAACTAGCATAAGAGTACAAGCTTATACTACTCGTGTAACTTCTTGTATGGCCATATAATACACTAAACGATACCATACTACAAGTATATACTTGTCGTTGTTAAAACAACAAGGATATGGTTTGGAGATGGGTTAGACGTTCCGAGGGTCAACTGCTTGTTACTTTCTAAGTTCACTCATGCACAATGAACAACTCGTTAGAAGGGGTCAAGAGACTGGGGTCTTTGAACCACCCTCCGACGCTCAACCTTAGTGATTTATCCCAATAAGTCTACATGAAAGTAAATATAAATGTGTTAATGAGAGATAGAGAGTATGAGAGGATGTGGTGGTTGAAACCCGACGGTTAGCTGGCAACCGTAGTGGTTTCGGGCGGCTTAATTCAATGGTTGGAAGTTGGTTGTTAGAACCCATGTGTCTATGGACTGTTGGTATGCAGTTCATGAGCTCCCTTAGGGAAGCTCGTGAGTTCAGTCGGGAAGCTTAAAAACTAATTTGTGAGTAATTGTAGAGAGAGAGATAAGAGAGAAGTAAGATGTCTTGGGTTGAGACTAAGACAAATAGGATGGTGTAGAATGAGGGTATGACCCCTCTATTTATAGAGGGTGGAAGTGTGGAACCAAAGCCCTAATAGGCCTTATTTTAATGGGCTGGGCTGGCCTGGCCCACTAGGCTGATTGCATACCTCCTGGCAGGCAACTCTTGTACAAAAAGCTGATGTGTTATAGCTTCTCTGGGTTAGCTTCATAGCTTTGTGGTTAGTTGGAAAGTAAGGTTAGGCTACCCATGTCATTAGTAGTATAGTTCTATACTACTCCTTTAGCTTTGCCCCTGTATGACTTGTATAGGTTGATACGAGTCGTATAACTATATAGTCAAACATGTCCATACGAGTTGTATACATTAAACCTAGACACCAGCCAACTTGACTTTCAAAAAAAAAAAAAAAAAAAAAAAACTAATGGTATCAAACGATCTTGATTGTTAGACCTGGCTTTCAGCACAGCCTAGAAGGGCCCAAATTGTTAGACTTGGTTGCCTAGTATATTGGTTTAAACTTGGTTGACATGCGTTCCTTTTTAGCGTGTTCATGTGCTTTACTTTAAGGGGGTGTTTGTTTTTTTGTCAGAAGTGCTTCTGACCACTTTTATCTGCGTCGTGCAGACGCGGGCAAACATTTGAGGCGCGTAGCTTGTTTGTTTTTTGTAAGATCTTTTACTAAAAAAAGGTATTCTTGACATCTTCTTGGTGCAAACTTGGACCAAGGTCTTCTCACATCTTCCCACCTCTTCTCCTCCTCTCGTTTTTTCTTCTCTTATTCTCCAACTCAACACATCTTCTTCTTCTTCTTTCTTTCCTCCCTCCCATCCACCGTCGCAGCTCCGCCTTCCACCGCTTCCTCCTCCCCCACCCTCGTCGCCTCCACCGCTTTCTCCTTCCCAATCCATATAATATTGGGTGTAACAAAGAGGATACAACAGAGTTTTGTAATAATAATAATAATAATAATAATAATAATAATAATAAACTAAGAGTGAAATTAATTAGGAGGAACAATAAAAGAAGGAATTAATGGTGGTTTTGGGTTCTATTAATTTGTTAAGAGTGACTAATTTTGGATGTGTTGGAGTACCTTTTGGAGAAGAATTGAAGGGTTGTCTTATGTTATATGATATTGTTTAAAATTGGGATTGATATTGCTGATGCTTGGGGTAGGGTTGACGAAGAAAGAGGTGAGATGGGGGGATGTACATGGTGGGTTGTGGTTGGTTATAGTTATGGTGGGTTGTGATTTTAAGTTATGCTGCAGACGTTAACAAACAAACAATCTTTCTTTTACAGACTGCAGACCTTTGATCCACGTCTTCTCCTATAGATATCTGCAGATGTGATCCACAGACTGAATACCTTTTACCTTTTAAAAAACAATTTCCGAAGTGAAGTAAAATGTGATTTGTCCAAAGGACCTTGCTAATCACCCCCCCCCCCCCAAAAAAAAATTATTTTGACCCCCTCAAAGCACGAAGCTTTGGCCAAAGCTCGGCGTATAGGGCTCACGGGTGACATCATTGTCATACCAGTCAAAGCTTTATCAGACTTTAAGTCACATCACTGAAACATCTTACTTCAAAGCGCTAAGCTTTGGCCAAAGCTCAGTGCTTTCAAGTACGAGGTTGACTGATTGGTCAATCAGTCTGACAAAGGCTGAAAAAGTGAACCCTAAGCGCTGAGCTTTGGCCAAAGCTCAGCGCTTTGAAATGATCAGATTGCTTATTTAAACCCCATCTCATACGTTCACAACTACACTACGAATATTATAAACCTCATCTCATACGTTCACAACTACACTACGAATATTATACAAGATGTCGTATTACGACTATATTTTCGGTGATTTTGATTCTTACAACGTGTTGGTTCCCGAGGAAGTTGAGTCCGGCATTGGTTATCGTGACAATACGGTGCCGTTGGACTTGAATACCCCCTTGGAGGACCCGTACTCTTACAGTTTTGAGGAAAGATTTGTAAAACAAGACCAAATGCTTAAATTTTTTTTCGTTAGTTTTTTACTTTTTTTTCTAACTAGGAAAAAATGTTTTATAAAAATTGTGAATATTTAAAAAAATTGCCAAAATTTTAAAAATGTTTGTATTTAATATTTTTTTTAATTATAGAGATTCCGAAAAATTAATTTTTTTTTTGCCATTTTAAAAAAGGTTCGAATTTTTAATTTTTTTTTGTTATTTTTTTACTTTTTTTTTTATAATTGTACATGATTTTTTAAAATTATTTTAATTTTTTTGTTCACTTTTTTTTTGTAATTTTCATATTTTTTGGTAGTAGGTATTTTTTTTTTGCAATTTTAAAAATATATTTATAATTAGCAAAGTTACCCGTATTTATAATTAAAAAGTTTACTAAAAACACGTGTTTTATTCTTTTCTAAGAGTATTATATTTGTTTAATTAATAAACTTATTTCGTGAAGGTTGTATTTCGATGCTCTCTTGGGGGGAGCATAAGAGTGTGGCTACGGTGAGGAAGACGGGTATCAAAAAAATTGGTTGCCCGTTTGAGTTATCAGGGGTGCTTGAATCTCGGAGAAACGTTTGGAGGTTAAAGGTGAAAAACCTAGCGCACAACCACACTCCCATTGAAAACTTAGAGGGTCACGCGTATGCTAGAAGGCTTTCTCCAGATGATAGAGAACTAGTCGGGCAGATGGCATAGCAGGATATTCCCACATGTAACATATGGAGAATGCTCATGAAAAAGAAGCCGGAGAAAAAGATTATCCCGAAAGATATACATAATGCGGCTCAGATGATGAATGCTGCAAAGCGAGTCGGTGAAAATCCAATGCAGCAACTCGAAAACATTCTGATGGATAAAAGAATTCACCTATTACACGCGCGTAAATTCCACCACAAACGCTATTGAAGATATTTTCTTCGTTTACAAACATTCATTTCCTATGTGGTGCGCACTCCCGCATGTGCTGTTGATTGACGCCACCTACAATACAAACATGTATAATATGGCGTTTGTTCAGGTTGTGGGTATGGCGTCGACTAACCAGTCGTTTTCAGCTGCCCATGCGTTTCTTTTTTCTGAGAAGGTTGATAACTACGTTTGGTTATTGGAGAGGATAAAGTCCATGCTGGTAGGCTGTATGGAGCCACGAGTGATTGTGACCGACAGGGACTTAGCGCTAATGAACGCGTGTGATCAGATTTTCCCGATTGCGTGCAAGTATCTCTGCCGGTTTCATATTTCGCAAAATATCAACCGGAACAGCAAGAAGAAATTCACGGATAAGGAGTGGAAGGAATTTCTTCCTTCATTTTGGACGTTGTGTGAGTCTCCGACTGAAGCCATATACGATTATAATTTTGGAAACTTTCAATCAAATATGCAAAAGATAGGTCGTCAACGTGAGTATTTTTTACATAATTACATACGTACTTTTTTATAATATACACCTGACAAGTTATGGTTATATTTTTCAGAGGTTTTTGATTATTGAAGGGATAGGGAGCCTAATCCAGGTGGACGCGGCCTCCCTATCCCCGCTTAACAGAGGACCCGCGGAAACGCCCACAACAAGGTTTCGGCGGAAAGAACTTGGGTAGCAACACTACACATCTGTGCCAAGCACGCGCGCGTCCACCAACGCGCGCGCTGCTTCATACCACAGACATTCCCAAGTACGATGTATGGAAGATCAAGAGTCGGTAATCTACCTGTGAGGATCACTGACACCATCAATTGGATAAGGACACGTGCATGTAGCTGCCCAATAACCACTAAGGTTCAACAATGACGTGACTGGTTCCATGCTTCCACCATGCTGCCACTACTGTTCTGGCGAGGCATGCTCACCCTTCTGTCAAAGGCCACATCAGACGCCGGCAGGTAAGTCAACCATGCTACTGCAGAACAACATACCGCCAAGGACCAGTCACATGCCGCCACGTGTCCACCAGTAAGCTCGCCGCTGACGTCATCTACAATGGATATCCTTTTCCCGCCTTTCTCAGAGGCCGAGCAGAGTTGGGCCGGGCCGAAGCCCAAATATCACAAGATTCGTTGTGGGCTTCTTCTCAAGCCCACGACCTCCATTATAAATAGACGACGTCAACTCCCTCCAAGGGGATCGAAAATCAATCACTTGTAACTTAGAGCTAGGATTACTCATACTCTTTGTATTCTACAAAGAAATAATATCTTCGGCTCCTTATAGTGGACGTAGGTCAAACTTGACCGAACCACTTACATCTTTGTGTTCTTGCTTTACTTACTCACCACACACTCACTCGCACTACACTTTCGGGTTGATCTAAAGGTTTGGGTAAAGGAACATACGCACAGTAGCATAAGTATAACCCCTCAGATTTCAAACGAGCCAAGTCCCGTTGCATGGCGGCATCCCGCCGCCGCAGGGAATCCATCATGGCCAGCTGACTCGCCTGACCGATATACATTATCGTGATCAAGTCAGGACGACTCAGGCTGTCCTGATAAGCCTGCTCATAGGGGGCACCGCCCCACTAATAAACTCCTCGGCGGCCAGAGAGTTGGAGAACAAAGTGTTCTCCCTGACCGCCCATCGGGGGCGCCAAATAGTGTCGCCCCCAACACAGCTGGAGCCATCATACTCCCCAGCGGGTTCCCTACCCCCCGCGCCAGGCGGCGCACTACCCGCCCGACGATCAACCATACCACCCCCAGCGCCTCCCGCCGGGGGTGTCATCCCGAAGCTTGAAACGTCATTGGCCTTTTGCTTGGCCTAAGTTTCCTTCTCCAAATGGAGCTTCTGCTCCTCTAAGCGAAGCCGTTCGGCCTTCCTGACGGCATCATCGGCCGCCGCCGTCTTTGCTGCCTCAGCTTTGGCAACCTCATCCGCCTTTGCCTACAAAAGGGCCTCAGCCTTAGCAGCTTCATCAGCCTTGGCCTTCTCAGCGACCTCCGCCTCCTTTCGGAGTCGCTCCGCCTCCCTTTTCTTCTTGGCCTCCGCTATATCCTCAGAGGTAGGGATGGGCGGAGGGGAAGGACTGGTTGTTACTTTCAGCGCCACGCCTTCAAGATGAAGAAACAGTTAGCAAAAACAAGAACAAATAATAATAAACTGAAGATGGGGCGTACGTACTGGGGATCTTCTTCACCATCTTTTGAAGAAGAGGCTGGTGCTCAGGCGGCGCGCCTATATCAAACGAGAACACAGGGGCACCAGACCCCTGTGGCTGAGTAACCTGAGCGGGGGACTTGCCCTTATCCCCCGCACCCCCAACACCCTTGGAAGCTCCAGCAGTCACGCTCGCCCCGCCGTCCCCACCGGCACCCAACTCACGGCGACCCCTCTTCCGCTTATGACGATTCTTGACATACTCCCCGCCTGTATCCGAAGACCCTGTGTCAGAAAAGGGGGTCACTGGCTTGACCACATAACAGCGCCTACGTGGGGCATGCTTCATGCGCCCCTGAGAATGTCGCACCAAATGCGGCACCTCAGTTACAAATACGGAACAAGGGTCAGAAGACTTACGGGTGACGAAATGGTGGGCGGGTAGATTATCCAAGTTCGGATAATACAACCGGCCAACAAAGTCTTCCAAAAAGGAGACGTGTCCCTCAGGGATGCGCCTCCACTTCAGCTTGAGAGCCCTGCGGGACTCAAAGATGTCAAACTTCGACACGCCTGCGCATTCAACAAAAACACTTAGGAAAAATTATAATTACAACAAAAAACAAAGCGACAGCTGATACCTTCTTGGGCGATGTAGGGCTATTTCCCCTCGCGGATGTCGGTGCGGCTGGTGCCTAGCAAGTTGTAGGTGCCTTCAAACAAACCCTTCAACTCCAGCTTGGTTTTATGAGTTGTAAAGGCGATGAACCAGGCTTCATCCTTATAATTCCGCATCACCTCGCGGTCTGGCACCCGCTCCTTGGACGCCACCACCTTCCAAGGCATGGCCACCGGAATCACACCTTTCTTGAAGTAGAAGAACTTGTCCTTCCACCCATGGAGGGACTTCGGAACTTCAGTAACTAAAACCGGCACATTGGGCCACGGCTTAAAAGTAAACCACGACTCATCCCGGGCCATGTAGTAGAACACGTTTGTAACACCCCAACCGATGGCGGAATCATCGAGGTGTCACGTAGTGACGATTGTTCAAAAGCTCATGGTACTAAAATGTAAATATTTGATTATTGAATATTATTTTACAACATGTGAAAATAAATACACGACACAAAAAAAAATAGAGATAGTTGATTTATGTAATCTAAGTCCAAAGTCCTATGTGAAGCGTCAAGCAGCTTATCCTGAAACATGCACGAAAATAAATTTGGTCAACATACGATGTTGGTGAATATTACCTAGCTTTGTACATATAGTATAAGTTGAAAAGCGGTACAATTCATGTGTCTAGCATCACCAAGGCATTATGTAAACACATAAGTAACCAAACAAGACAAGATCAAAGGTAAGGTTGGTAATGTAAAAATTGATAATGAGCACCCTAACACGTGTCAAGTCTAAAAGAGCACCATAACATACGTTATGTCTAAATGAGCACCGTAACATAAGTTACGTTTATATGTAAAGAGCACCAAAACATAAGTTATGTCTAGATGTATGATTTTGTACGTAAGCTACATTCATGTTCAAACATAAAGCACAAAGATAATCAAGACACGTATATGAATTTTGTGGGGTTGCAGGAGTTAAAGTGTTTGAAAGTAGCACCCTCCTCACAAGTGAATTTAAAAGGGGCTCTCCATACTTTCAAACCATTGGAGGAGGTCAGTAGCACCCTCCTCACCAGTGAATTTTGTGGGGTTGCAGGAGTTAAAGTGTTTGAAAGTGCACCGAAACTGAGTATCACCCCCTGTGTTGGTACTGTTACTATTCTGGGTTAACTCACTGACAAGATTTGGGATCACCGCAGCAATTTCCTGAGTGACTAGAGATGCGAGGCGACGTTCAGAACGTTGTCCAGAAGCACGAACAGTGCGTTGGCTGGCATCACGGAGCATGCGGCGAGCAGACATCTATGAGGCAGTCAATGAATAATCATGAGATTAGAAAATGTAAGTGTATAACCATACAGATGATTATGAAAGCATGAACTTGTAAGCAATACATGAAACACAAAATATTGTATATGAAACGAGAGAGTATTATTGAAAAACTTGCATAAAATGCTTGGAGTGCCCTTGTCTAGCTGTAAAGCCCAACAAGAACGTTGACTTTTCAAAGGAATTGAATCCAATGGTTATCAAAGAAGACATGCTTTAGCCTATAAGTGGACACTCACTCCAGGAATCCCCAGGTAAGCATAACAGGTCCGTTATTGGATTTATGCGCTATGCTTGCCTATGCCAGAAAACCCAGTGTACAGGCATCCACCCTTCCAGATTGCACGTGTTCCATCACACTCATTAAAGTTCAACAACTTTGAAGGAGCAAAATAAGAGTAGGCATTATGCCTAAGAGTGTCTTCATGAAAGGTACTGCTCCCGCTCCATGACGATGTAGTCTTTCCACTCCTTGTAGGACACCATCTCTATACACCATGATGAAAGATGAGGAGAAATGGGGAAGAAGGGAAAGATAGAGGAAGGAAAGTAGAGGGAAATGAGGGGTAGGGTAATTTAGGAAATATTATGCATAAAAGTTGAAGTTCGGCTATAGTCTAGGTCATTTCATCTAATAACCTAGTTCCCTATAACCATGGCTCTGATACCAATCTGTAACACCCCAACCGATGGCGGAATCATCGAGGTGTCACGTAGTGACGATTGTTCAAAAGCTCATGGTACTAAAATGTAAATATTTGATTATTGAATATTGTTTTACAACATGTGAAAATAAATACACGACAAAAAAAAATAGAGATAGTTGATTTATGTAATCTAAGTCCAAAGTCCTATGTGAAGCGTCAAGCAGCTTATCCTGAAAACATGCACGAAAATAAATTTGGTCAACATACGATGTTGGTGAATATTACCTAGCTTTGTACATATAGTATAAGTTGAAAAGCGGTACAATTCATGTGTCTAGCATCACCAAGGCATTATGTAAACACATAAGTAACCAAACAAGACAAGATCAAAGGTAAGGTTGGTAATGTAAAAATTGATAATGAGCACCCTAACACGTGTCAAGTCTAAAAGAGCACCATAACATACGTTATGTCTAAATGAGCACCGTAACATAAGTTACGTTTATATGTAAAGAGCACCATAACATAAGTTATGTCTAGATGTATGATTTTGTACGTAAGCTACATTCATGTTCAAACATAAAGCACAAAGATAATCAAGACACGTATATGAATTGTAAATGAAGAAAAATGTATGTGTAAATGAATGTGCAAGTTTTGTATATGATGTATTGTAAAATACATCGATTTCCAGTGTAAAGTTTGTATAATTTTTGAGTCGTTTAGATAGTGTTTTTATTAGTTTTAGGCTTGTACCGGTCTATTTTATATAGTATAGGTTTTTATAGATTTTTATTAGTTTTGGGTCTTTTTTAGTATTTATCTATTTTATTTTATATTTTGGTAGGTGTTCATTGGCGTTGGAGCGTAAACGTGCAACCTTGATCGAGTCAAGAACACCCGAGTCTAAAGCACGGAGTTATAATACTAATAATAATAATAATAATATTAATAATATTAACTAATGGAAGTATGGAATGTGACTTTTGTCACAAGTGAATGGGCTACGGCCCAATAGAAAGAAATAAAAAAAACAAAGCAGCGCAGAAGGGTGATTTTTGATTGGAGAAACAATATATAATATCAATAAAGGGCGGCGCACATATATCTGGGAGAGGACTTTGGACATCGAATATTATAGGGACTTGGAGCAGCTTATATTATTCTTTGGGGGAACAAGGAAGAGCCGGAGCAGATATCATATCTAGGGAGTCGCACATTAGGATTTGATTGGACAGCAACAACTTTGAGAGGGGATCAAGGGTTGAAGCCGAGGTGCCAGCACGGGTCGGTTCTAATTTAATATTTATTATTTATTTATTCTAACCCGTTGTGAACACCATGAATATTATTTATTTCTGTTGTTTTGATTGTGCCATGACTTTTATTGGCTAGACCTTTTCGCTACCTAGGTTAAAGATGATTGCACATGTTTGATTTATTTTCTTTTGGTCTTGGAACTTTTGGTTGTGGGTTGAATTTTAAAGTAAAGAACTTTTTATTTTCTGGTTTGATGTGTATGCGTATTTAGTTTTGTCTAATTAATTTTTATAAACTCCACTTGCGTTTTTGTGAATGTCTTTCATGTATGAATGCGGGTTAGGTTGCGGACTGGGTGTTAGCAACTAGTTTATGGTTAATTGCCTAGGATTATCCATAGGAGTTGTAATTGTTAGTTAGGTAATTCTAAGTGTTCTACCAATTCTCAATAGCTGTGAGGTGCGAGATTGTTGGTCTGTCTAGGGTGTTAAATTGCTATGTTAGAGGCTTTGTGAGAAGATCTTCTTAGTTTCCCTAGCATTCCTTGTAGGCCAAGTCTTATCAGAAATATTGTAGTTACCCCTTGCACTTTCGGGTGTATTGTGACTTTCGCGCTGTGAGGTAGACTGTCTAGCGGGTACTTTAAGATTCGAGTAGGTAAGCCTGTGAGGGTAACCTCTCAACCGGTGGTTTAACAGCACAACAGTATTCTAGGGTTTCCCCTTGAGAAGGGTCGAGGGTGTCTAGTTTATTCTTGATGTTTAGTATTTTAAGATCCCGGTTCCACATCAGTTCCATAGCCGTTAGAGACTTATCATTCATGTGTAGGATTCTAGCCTAGGTAGTGCCTTCCATCATCTGATCCGAATTCCAGTCCAGCTTGTGTTTTAAGTTATTTTAGTTTTATTTTATTTATTTTTATTAGTTTATTAGAAAACCCCCCTTTTAAGCAACAAAACAATTTAAGTCAGTTTGTAGATAAGTTATCGAGTCTAGTTTACGTTTTCCATTAGAGTCTCATGGGTTCGATACTCGGACTTACTTTAGCTGTACTGCACTGACCGGTACACTTGCCGGTTGTGTGGTTTAGGTTTAGAGAGTCTTAGTTTATAAATTTAAAACTTAGAGTGTCTAGTTTAGGTTAATTTAGTAGTTTTTACTAAACCACTTTGAGCACATCAGTATACTTGTGCATGAATCACCCCAAAAGTGTAAAAATGAAAAAGGGGATAAGTAATACTCACCTTATCAAAGTGTTAAGTTTTGTGGAATAGAATAAGTGTGATCCAACGTTGCCAAGTATCACCCTATGTTTAAGGTAATAAATAAGTTTAAGTCTTTCTAGTCTACAAATATTAATAGGGTTCCAAATTTTTTTTTTAGAGTCAAGAATACTTCTCATTAAAACAAAATACGAAAGTTACATCATAATAGCAAGTAGACGGGCAACAAGCTGTGCCGCCACCCCTTTTTGAATTGCAAACCCACTCTACTAAAGACAAAACCTTGCCCCCCTGGGGATGAAACATTGCTGTGGACGACCCGTTGGACCCTGGTCAAGAAACGAATAGCTTCTGGCGCCAGGGAGCCAAAGGTGTCGAAGGCCAGAGGGATAAAGACATGTTGGTTATCTGCACAAGCTTTAGCGTGTTTATCTACTTTCTTTGATTCCGTTTTTCTTGATGCTTGCCTAGCTACGAACCCTGTTTCCCTTAACCCAACCAGCGGAGATACCCCGGTGAGGTCCACACAGGCATGATTCCCCCTCTCCCAACCAAAGACAAGCAGATCTGCGGGTCGCAGGGTAGATCTCCCTTCCGTGGGGTCTGTGAGGAAGTTTACAGGGGCCTCCTTTTTGGCAGAGATCCCAGCTCTTCTCAAGATATCCCACAAAACGTCCCTCACCCAGTCATGCCGATATTTGAAACCAGGGAGCTCCTTGCAATGAATTGCATGCTCCCCGTATTTATCCATACAAGTTTTACGGCAGATGGGGCATGTTTCATCTTCCGGGTACATAGGGATCATCAATCGGTACTTGAGTATAGCCCTGTACTCTACTGCAGACATGCATTGACCCAAACCCTCAATCGGGATAACGATCAAAAAATCCTGAGCATGAGGGCCCTTTAGGCATTCAATCACCGCCTTCTGGTGAGTGGACAACTTAAAAACTTCTCCCAGGCTCTGAGCAGTTTTGCTAAAAAGAGCATTCGCCAAAGTTTTTTGTGGCTTTGGGGGGCGGTGTCCTTGTTAGAAAAACCGCCAATATCAAAGTCCGGGAGATAGACATTTAAGCGTTCGAGCGCCTGTTGATAGTCTGGGTCTAGTCCAATGACCCCACTGTTTCGGAGGATATGATCCTGAAGTTCCCAAGACTGAGCTCTGGATGCCACAAAGGCATAGACCCCAACATCTCAAGCTGAAAGGAGGCCCAAACCACCTAAACGCATCGGCAGGGATGCCAAGTGCCACTGGAGGTCCCCGAAGAAGGGCCCGCCACACACAACGATATCTTCAATAGCTTCGCGGAGACCATCATTGAAAAGGGATACCGCATCCACCATGAAGTGGGGTTGGCAAGTTCGTAACCCAAAAAGTAACTTAGCGACCCCCATGCATGACCTGAGCCGCAGGAGTTCACTCTGGGGATCTCTAAGGCGGGGCAGTAGTTCCATGAGGGCAACCGCACTCGTAGCCCGCCGCCCTGCCAACTCCCCAATAAAGGTAGGATCTCGGCTAACAACTCCCCAACTCCCCTTTCTCAGGTCTACCAATCCCTGTCGGGAAAAGCCCTTCCTGACTTTTCAACCCGTCACACGTCGGCCAAAAGACCTCTGTTTTCTTAATATTGAGACGAAGCCCCAGAGATGGCCCATACACATTGATAATGTCTAAAGCCTTAGCAACCTCCACTACGTTGCCTATAATCGTCCCATCATCCAAATACCAGGCATGAAACAGTAGGTTACAGTGTTCCTGAATCCGCATGATAAGGGGATGTAAGGCAAGGGCAAAGAGAAGGGGCCCCAAAGGATCTCCTTGCTGCACTCCGGTGGTAGCCCCAATACAATCATTGCCCATATACAGCCTAGCCGGCTGGGCATAAAGGAACTGGACCCACAGATAGATGGACGGGCATCGCTGGTGAACCTCTTGGAGAAAAACTGTACGGTCGACCATGTTGAAGGCATTGGAGAAGTCTATTGTAAGCATAGCCAGAGACCCATCCGCATGAAAAGAGTTAAGGAACCTGTTAGCACTATGAAGCACCGCCTCTTCCCCATTTGGTACCCCTACTCCAAATTGAAAGTCCCCCAGGTACTGGGCAAATTCGGAAAATAAATAAATAAAAGTCTCATTGTAGGTTTTTGATTAAGGATGGTCATATAATAAGGTTTTAAGTATGAAAATAATTTTTATAAAATTATTTTCTTAAAAATCGAATATTTAGTCTCTTTATTTCTATTTGTCAAAACATAACTTTAATATCTAAAAATATTAAAATTAAAGAATTTTCAAATTAAAATTTGTATTTATGTTCTAAATGGATAGAAATAATTTATGTAAATTTTTGGTATAAAAATATTGAAAAATGAATTTATTATGATTTATTTATGATTAAAAATAACAAGAATTAATTAAAAATATTAAATAAATGATTTTATGGAATAAAAATTTATTTCTGAAATACTCATTGATCTACAAGTTTAAAATAATTTTCGTGGAATTTTATAAAGTCGTTTAGAAATTTTTATAGAATTTTAAAATTATAAATGAATAAATTTGCTATATATATAATATATATTAAATAAATTATTTTGGAAATCTAAAAATTGTATGGTAAGCTTTGTCATGAGATTAACCTAAAATAATTTTTATAGAATTTTTAAGACACTTTTAGTATTTAAAAACTATTTTAAAAGAATATCTGAAATATAAATATAAAAGATGATAAAAAAAATGTTTGTTTGTGCCGGTACTCGAACCCGAGTCCTTGGCCGAGTCAAATGCTTAAATCACAAGCCCAGACCAGTTGGTCTGGACCCTGAGAACGATTAATCTGGATCTTAATTAGTTATATAGGTTATCTGATCTGTTTATATAATTGGTTTAGAAAAAGGAATACGCGTGCGGGGATCGAACCTGGGCATTCAGCCGGTTCAGGTTTTAAAACACATCCCACTACCATCCCGTCTACCTTCCAGATCAGTTTTAGATGTCATGTAAATATTTAAAACATATAGTTGCGTTTATCCCCAATTTCTTGTAAGAACCCTAGAAATCTACCCCGTACAATTTAACAATAAAACATATCAGTTAACAAGATCTATGTTGGGGCTATTGCTCTAAACATAAAATCGACCCGAAATAAGGTGACAATTACCTAAAACGAAGAACAATGAAGGGTGAACGGTCGTTACTTGTATACACGAATGGCCGATGGCTTGCGAGTCACGATTACGGGCCGATTCGAAGCTATTGGGCAAGTGTGTGTGTTCAAGGGTTGCGAAAGGTCTCTGTGAGTGATTGTTTACCTTCAATTGACTATCAAATGGCTGATTTAATAGTGTGTGATTAGGTCAAAGCCAAATTAGGGAAAAACGTGTTTTTGAGTCAATTATCCTAAAATTTTGGGTTGATTAAACACAGATGAGGGTCACTTGGCTGGATTAACGCACTGATGGGTCCAATTTCAATTAAAGATAATACAAATTTCATTGTTTTGATTTGGATTAGGAAAGAATTGATGGGTGTTGACTTTTTCATGGTTGACTAGCCATAATCTAAGAGGTGTTTAAGTTTTAAACGTGTGGGATAACATCACAAAACAAGATATGGCTCAGTTGGTTTCAGTTGTTTTATATTAAGGATTGGACCACTACCAGACTCAGGTTCGAGTCTGGTTATAGTATTTTTTTTTATATCGCTGCAGAGAGGGAGAGGAAGAAAAGAGAGTGGGCCAGACTGCTAGTGGGCTGCACTGGTTTGGGCTCAAGGGTGTGGGCACATGCTAATGGGTTAGGATAGATGGTTTGTTTAGTATAAAGTTTAAAACTAACATTATTTTTATTATTATTATTATTATTATTATTATTTATTATTATTATTATTTATTATTATTATTTATTATAAAAGAAAAGAATTTTTCTCAATTACGACAACGATTCGAGTAGATGTAAATTCATGAAAAAAGAGGGACTAAAATCGGACAAAAGATAAAATGAAAGGTGACGGATGTCACAGCATCCCCTACTTTTAGAAACTTCGTCCCGAAGTTATTAGAAACATAAGGTTTCGGATGTTTGGGTAGAAATTAAGATAACCGTGGTTTGGAAAATTTGAGTTAAGGCACGACGTGAATTTATAGGTAACAGAGTAAACTGTTTCGAATGATTTGGATAAGTGATTTGATAGGTGTGAGTTAAGGATTGGATTAGGTTCGTCTCGAATAACAAGGAGAATAAGAATCTAGTAAAACACTAAACTTCAAGTTTTAGGAATCCTAAAATAAATGCATGAGTTGATTGACTATAGAAAGACTAAATGAACTACCAAGTAACTAGGGTTTGTTCCTGGTTTGACTCCCAGTCTCACTTTCGATGCGTCATTAGTGTTTATATATAGGGTGTACCGCAGCTAACCCACCACACCTTTGATACATCGAAAACGTACTTGATGTCTACCAAAAACCCTAATAGAATTTCATACCACCTTAACGTACCTGTAAATTCATGATTACGTTCCGGACCGGAATCATCAATTTACCTTACATTAGGGTTTTATGTCTTTCTATGAACCTAATCTAACAACACGTTAAAGCAAATAAGTTTCACAAGAAGATGACACAATAAACATGTTGGGTTACAATGAGACGTTATCAACGAAATGAGGCTTTGTAATAATGAGGTCAATTACATTGGTTTGCAACGACTTGCAAGCATAACAAAATTTTTAGCATGGGCTACCACTCACCCGAGGAGCCCTTTAAGCTTGCATGTTTGTCTGAGTTGAGTGGATAATGTAGTAATTGTCTTTCATAGATCAACATGCAAATTGATAATACACACATGCAAGCAAGTTTGTAATTACGACAACCATTAAGTATAAGTGTTATCTTAGTTGACTATAGAAAATAGTTCATATTTGGCCAGCCATGTTTACGAGTATCATGAATAATTAAATGTTCAAAGAAAGTCAAATTAAGAAAAATCAAGTTTCATATATCAAACAATTATGTTTTTAGAAAAGTTCTATAGGATCAAGTATCAAGTTTTTTTTAATAGTTTGATTTTCATGGAAATCAAGTCAAAATGTTTCAATAAAATGTAAGGTAGAGTCCTAAATTTCTACGATTAAAATAAACGCAACCAAATATGATAAATTTCCAACCTGCGTTCGTACATAATAGTATGCAAGGAAATTTCTAGATGTTATATGCTTATGAGTACGACACAATTGGGTACAAAATGATAATAGGATCAAGAAAATGAAAACACAAGTATTGGATTCTCGAGTCTTAAGAAGATTCCATCCATGGCTTAGCCAGTGGGGTTAACACCATCCTGACTAGTTGCTTCGTTGATGTTGATATTGAAAGCTCGTCCATGTGCCACCTAGTTTACATTAATTAATTCAGGGCATCGATGCCGCATGTGGTTAGGGTCTCCACAATTATAACATGCCCGGCCGTTAGTAATCGGTAGTGGTTCCTGGGCAGCTGTTTGATGATTATCTTGTGTCCTAACCATTACACGACAAGTAGTGGAAAAGTGTCCAAACCTTCCACATCTAGTGCATTGACGACATGGAAGATTTGCAGGGTGATGATACTTGCAAGTGTTGCATTGAGGATGGACTCCCGTGTAGGCTTTCTTGATAGGAGGTTGAATCACAGGATTCATAACAACATGGTTCTGATTATCTCCCATTCGTTTCTTAGAGTTCGAAGAAGTAGTGGCGGCCTTTGCTAAAACAGTCTTAGATGGTTCAACGACATGGGTGGTTTTCTCAGCAGACGTCTTGGTGCCCTTCCTAACCAAGTTTCCTTTCTTTACGTGTTTGTCTGTTAAAGTGGCTGCGAGCTGAATGGCTTCTTCCACCGTAGTGGGTTTGCTTCCAGTGACTACATCTTGAATCAGGTCAGGTAATCCCTCGATATATTTTTCGATTGCTCGAGACACCGGGGTAACCATGTGTGGAACCAATATGCTGAGTTCATGATATCGAGTGTTGTACGCAAGGTTCTCACCACTGTCTTGTTTCAGCCCATGGAACTCTTCCTCCAGTTTCCTGATTTCGTTCCTAGGGCAGAATCTGGCGATCATGTGTTCCTTAACCTCAGCCCAAGACAAAGATAAAGCAACATCAGCGCCCCGATTGCGCTTTTCTCCATTCCACCAAGTTAGCACCCCCTTTTGAAGGACACTGGTAGCATAGCGAACGCGGAGTTCATCAGGACACTCGCTGTTCACAAAGGTGCTCTCCATACTTTCAAACCATTGGAGGAGGTCAGTAGCACCCTCCTCACCAGTGAATTTTGTGGGGTTGCAGGAGTTAAAGTGTTTGAAAGTGCACCGAAACTGAGTATCACCCCTGTGTTGGTACTGTTACTATTCTGGGTTAACTCACTGACAAGATTTGGGATCACCGCAGCAATTTCCTGAGCGACTAGAGATGCGAGGCGACGTTCAGAACGTTGTCCAGAAGCACGAACAGTGCGTTGGCTGGCATCACGGAGCATGCGGCGAGCAGACATCTATGAGGCAGTCAATGAATAATCATGAGATTAGAAAATGTAAGTGTATAACCGTATAGATGATTATGAAAGTATGAACTTGTAAGCAATACATGAAATACAAAATATTGTATATGAAACGAGAGAGTATTATTGAAAAACTTGCATAAAATGCTTGGAGTGCCCTTGTCTAGCTGTAAAGCCCAACAAGAACGTTGACTTTTCAAAGGAATTGAATCCAATGGTTATCAAAGAAGACATGCTTTAGCCTATAAGTGGACACTCACTCCAGGAATCCCCAGGTAAGCATAACAGGTCCGTTATTGGATTTATGCGCTATGCTTGCCTATGCCAGAAAACCCAGTGTACAGGCATCCACCCTTCCAGATTGCACGTGTTCCATCACACTCATTAAAGTTCAACAACTTTGAAGGAGCAAAATAAGAGTAGGCATTATGCCTAAGAGTGTCTTCATGAAAGGTACTGCTCCCGCTCCATGACGATGTAGTCTTTCCACTCCTTGTAGGACACCATCTCTATACACCATGATGAAAGATGAGGAGAAATGGGGAAGAAGGGAAAGATAGAGGAAGGAAAGTAGAGGGAAATGAGGGGTAGGGTAATTTAGGAAATATTATGCATAAAAGTTGAAGTTCGGCTATAGTCTAGGTCATTTCATCTAATAACCTAGTTCCCTATAACCATGGCTCTGATACCAATCTGTAACACCCCAACCGATGGCGGAATCATCGAGGTGTCACGTAGTGACGATTGTTCAAAAGCTCATGGTACTAAAATGTAAATATTTGATTATTGAATATTGTTTTACAACATGTGAAAATAAATACACGACAAAAAAAATAGAGATAGTTGATTTATGTAATCTAAGTCCAAAGTCCTATGTGAAGCGTCAAGCAGCTTATCCTGAAAACATGCACGAAAATAAATTTGGTCAGCATACGATGTTGGTGAATATTACCTAGCTTTGTACATATAGTATAAGTTGAAAAGCGGTACAATTCATGTGTCTAGCATCACCAAGGCATTATGTAAACACATAAGTAACCAAACAAGACAAGATCAAAGGTAAGGTTGGTAATGTAAAAATTGATAATGAGCACCCTAACACGTGTCAAGTCTAAAAGAGCACCATAACATACGTTATGTCTAAATGAGCACCGTAACATAAGTTACGTTTATATGTAAAGAGCACCATAACATAAGTTATGTCTAGATGTATGATTTTGTATGTAAGCTACATTCATGTTCAAACATAAAGCACAAAGATAATCAAGACACGTATATGAATTGTAAATGAAGAAAAATGTATGTGTAAATGAATGTGCAAGTTTTGTATACTTGTGCATGAATCACCCCAAAAGTGTAAAAATGAAAAAGGGGATAAGTAATACTCACCTTATCAAAGTGTTAAGTTTTGTGGAATAGAATAAGTGTGATCCAACGTTGCCAAGTATCACCCTATGTTTAAGGTAATATATAAGTTTAAGTCTTTCTAGTCTACAAATATTTCTAGGGTTCCAAATTTGGGGATAAGTATTTGTTTAATTATTAATAAATTTTTTAAAAAATAAAAGAAATTCGGAAAATAAATAAATAAAAGTCTCATTGTAGATTTTTGATTAAGGATGGTCATATAATAAGGTTTTAAGTATGAAAATAATTTTTATAAAATTATTTTCTTAAAAATCGAATATTTAGTCTCTTTATTTCTATTTGTCAAAACATAACTTCAATATCTAAAAATATTAAAATTATAGAATTTTCAAATTAAAATTTGTATTTATAATATATATTAAATAAACTATTTTTGGAAATCTAAAAATTGTATGGTAAGCTTTGTCATGAGATTAACCTAAAATAATTTTTATAGAATTTTTAAGACACTTTTAGTATTTAAAAACTATTTTAAAAGAATATTGTTTGTACCGGTACTCGAACCCGAGTCCTTGGCCGAGTCAAATGCGTAAATCACAAGCCCAGACCAGTTGGTTTGGACCCTGAGAACGATTAATCTAGATCTTAATTAGTTATATAGGTTATCTGATCTGTTTATATAATTGGTTTAGAAAAAGGAATACGCGTGTGGGGATCGAACCTGGGCATTCAGCCGGTTCAGGTTTTAAAACACATCCCACTACCATCTGGTCTACCTTCCAGATCAGTTTTAGATGTCACGTAAATATTTAAAACATATAACTGCGTTTATCCCCAATTTCTTGTAAGAACCCTAGAAATCTACCCCGTACAACTGAACAATAAAACATATCAGTTAACAAGATCTATGTTGGGGCTATTGCTCTAAACATAAAATTGACCCGAAATAAGGTGACAATTACCTAAAACGAAGAACAATGAAGGGCGAATGGCCGTTACTTGTATACACGAATGACCGATGGCATGCAGGTCACGATTACGGGCCGATTCGAAGCTATTGGGCAAGTATGTGTGTTCAAGGGTTGCGAAAGGTCTCTGTGAGTGATTGTTTACCTTCAATTGAATATTAAACGGCTGATTTAATAGTGTGTGATTAGGTCAAAGCCAAATTAGGGAAAAACGTGTTTTTGAGTCAATTATCCTAAAATTTCGGGTTGATTAAACACAGATGAGGGTCACTTGGCTGGATTAACGCACTGATGGGTCCAATTTCAATTAAAGATAATACAAATTTCATTGTTTTGATTTGGATTAGGAAAGAATTGATGGGTGTTGACTTTTTCATGGTTGACTAGCCATAATCTAAGAGGTGTTTAAGTTTTAAACGTGTGGGATAACATCACAAAACAAGATATGGCTCAGTTGGTTTCAGTTGTTTTATATTAAGGATTGGACCACTACCAGACTCAGGTTCGAGTCTGGTTATAGTATTTTTTTTATATCGCTGCAGAGAGGGAGAGGAAGAAAAGAGAGTGGGCCAGACTGCTAGTGGGCTGCACTGGTTTGGGCTCAAGGGTGTGGGCACATGCTAATGGGTTAGGATAGATGGTTTGTTTAGTATAAAGTTTAAAACTAACATTATTATTATTATTATTATTATTATTATTTATTATTATAAAAGAAAAGAATTTTTCTCAATTACGACAACGATTCGAGTAGATGTAAATTCATGAAAAAAGAGGGACTAAAATCGGACAAAAGATAAAATGAAAGGTGACGGATGTCATAACGTTGAACCGATTAATGGTCGGTTCAATATCCAAGGCCCGGCACTGGTTATCAAAATGCCCCAACCGGAGTATCCCAAACCCGCTAACCTGAGACACCGCCACCCCATACTCTATCAGGGTATCCAGTTGGAAGCGGGTGCAAGGCAAGCAGAACCCACACTTGGAAAAGTGGGCCTCATAGAAGGCAAGCTTGCCCTCTGGTGCGGTCAAGATAGTCTTCCCCGGACCGGGCAACTCTAGCAGGATGCCATGATCGGCACAGAACACGGTGAAAGTGGCAGCTCCACAACCAACATCAAGAACGGTTCGAAAGTTTCCTTCGTTGTTCATTTTATCATTTGAGAAGTTGAGCATCTGTTAGTTATGTTGTTTATTAGATCATGTAGAGAACAAAATAAAGTATGGCTATTAGTTATGATTAAAGACGTGTGTGATAATATTTACATTTGCCATTGTTTCGATTCCATTCGCCTTAAGGTGTGTTCTCCCAACTGCTTTACGCCTCTATCTGAATTGATTTCTCATTCGATTCCTAATATAATACTGCCTCAATTCGCCTTATCCGTTGTAATTAGTATTAAGATTATACCATGAATGAGGCCCTTATATTCTAAACGTTTCGCTAAAATTTGGGGTTATTTCCTATAAAAAAAATTTCCGGCTATGCTGTTAACGTATACGACGTCAACATCGAAAATCATTGGTCTACCGCAATGCAATCGAATGACGTCCCGTTCTGTCTTGATACTGTCACACCGACTTACTGTTTCGATTTGTAAACTCATTTTACGCTCTCCTGCGGCTTCCTAAAGCATTTGTTTATCAGTCTCATTTTTTAAGTTTAGCTACAGTTTTCAATCTTCGGGTCATCGGATGCGACATATGTTGGCCTTCCTAGCATAACCATAAACAGACTGATAGGCTTCTTCCATAGGCCTCAACGTACGACTATGTAAGCGTTTGTTGCTTGCAAATTTTTAGAGGCCTGTTGATGCAGTTTCTCACGCAAACACGTTGGTAGCAAAACAGACGAACAAAGCTGGAACTTATTTGTATTCAAATACTCGAAAAACTAGTCTGCCTCTAATGAGGAAAAACCAAAGTATTTAAAGACCAAAACAAATACTAGTAAAAAGGAAACACAATAAAAGACATAACCAATAAAGATAAAGACTTAAATTATAAATGTTCCAGCTTGATCAGGAAGTCACCAGCCTTCCTTTTAATCTGGCCGTTTCTCGGACTGCTGCTCCATGCGAATTGGACCTGGGTTTGGGCCTGTTGAGTCAGTCTGGCCCAATAGGCTAATGAGAACAGGAACTGGATCAGGGTCTGCATCATTCTCCCCCTCTTTGAAAAGACTCGTCCTCGAGTCGAACGGATCATCCACTTCTGGTACATAAGGAGACAAGTCTGCTACATTGAAGGTAGCAGAAACATTATAGTGACCTGGTAAATCTATTTTGTATGCGTTATCGTTGATCTTTTCCAGAACCTTGAAAGGACCATCAGCGCGTGGTTACAACTTACTCGCACAACCACCAGGAAAACGTTCTTTACTAAGATGGATCCACACAAGATCACCCTCCTTAAACACAACCTTCTTCCTTTTTAAATTTGCCCGACGCTGATAAACAATGTTGTTGTTGGTAATTTGTTCCTTAACTTGCTGGTGTATCAGTTTTATCTGTGCAGCTCGGTCATCTCCCTCTACACTGAAGTGCTCTGTTGCAGGTAATGGAGCAAGGTCCAAGGGAGTAAACGGGTTACGGCCATAAACAATCAGGAAAGGACTCATACCCGTGGACCTGTGGTTAGATCGGTTGTAAGCAAACTCGGCTTGGGGAAGAATTAGATCCCATTGCTTCAGATTAGACCCAACAAGACTACGCATCAAGTTACCCAAACTGCGGTTCGTAACCTCTGTCTGCCCATCGCTTTGTGGGTGGTGGGCACTACTAAAGTTTAGAGGCGAACCCAACCGTTTCCACAATGTTCTCCAAAAGTGTCCAACAAATTTGACATCCCGATCCGAGGTTATAGTTTTAGGCACTCCATGCAATCGCACAATCTCAGCAAAATATAATCGCGCCACCTGACTTGCATCATAAGTCTTGGCACATGGAATAAAATGTGCCATTTTAGAGAATCGATCAACAACAACCATTACCGAATCCTTTTGACGTTGCGTTCGTGGCAAACCGACAACAAAATCCAAACTGACGTCTTCCCACGGGCCATCCGAGACGGGTAAGGGTGTATAAAGGCCAGCATTAGAGTGATGCATCTTGGCAATGTGACAGATACGACAACGATCAACGACCCGGGTAACATCCGTGCTCATCTTTGGCCAAAAAAATCGTTCCTTGATCAACTTAAGTGGTTTATCACGACCAAAATGTCCTTCCAATGCCCCTTGGTGACCCTCTAACACAATGGCATCCCTCAACGAACACTTGGGAACACACAAACGCGCACCCTTAAACAAAAATCCTTCCTGTAGTGAGTATCCATTAGGCGAACTCGTATTTGGTGTTGTTCGACAGGAGGTCCATATGGCTGAGAACTCGGGGTCATCAGGATAAAGAGTACTAAAGGTATCAAAAGATTCAACCCGAACTTGAAGAGAAGTAAGCAGACCACGTCGCCGACTTAAAGCATCAGCAACTGTATTCGTAACACCCGATTTATGCCGAATTACAAATGAAAATTCCTGCAGAAATTCAACCCATTTAGTGTGGCGTGGGTTAAGCTTATGTTGTCCCTGGATGAATTTTAATGCTTGATGGTCAGAAAACAAAACAAATTCATTAGGTAATAAATAATGTCGCCAATACTCTAGGCTCCGAATAATTGCATAGAACTCTTTATCGTACAATCTATACTTCTGTTTTGCTTCAATCAACTTCTCGCTAAAAAACGCTATGGGCCGGGTATTTTGACTCAAAACACCTCCAATTCCAAATCCGGAAGCGTCACATTCCACTTGGAAAGTTATTTGGAAATCGGGTAAAGCGAGAACGGGTGCTTGAGTCACTCGTTTCTTCAATTCTTCAAAAGCCGCAGAAGCCGCGGGAATCCACTTGAAATGGCTTCCTTTCAGGAAGTCAGTTATAGGAGCCACTATTGAGCTAAAATTCCGTATGAAACGGCGATAGAATGAAGCCAATCCGTGAAAACTCCGAACTTCGTGAAGGGTGGAAGGTGGAGGCCACGATATGATGGCTTCTATCTTCGATTCATCCATCCGAATCCCCTTCCCTGACACAAGATACTCTAAAAAAAGTACTTCGTTTGACAAAAAGTGACATTTGCTCCCATTGGCGTAGAGTTTTTGTTCCTGGAGAATAGAAAACACTTGTCTCAAATGTTGCAAATGCTGTTGAAGATTGTTGCTAAACACCAGGATGTCGTCGAAATAAACGACGACACACCGCCCGATCAAATTCTTAAATACATAATTCATAAGGCGCATGAAAGTGCTTGGGGCATTCGAGAGCCCGAATGGCATTACCATCCATTCGTATAACCCGTCACGCGTCTTGAATGCCGTCTTCCATTCGTCTCAAGGTCACATTCGGATCTGGTGATACCCACTTCGCAAGTCTATTTTGGAAAATACCTGAGCACCGCACAATTGGTCGAGGAGATCTTCGAACCTAGGAATAGGAAACCGATACTTAACTGTGATCTTGTTCACGACTCTGCTGTCGATGCACATGCGGTAAGTTCCATTGGATTTTGGCACTAACAATGCCGGAACCGCACATGGACTCATACTTTCACGGATTAGACCTTTATCAAGGAGTTCTGTCACCTGTCTATGTAACTCCTCGAATTCTTTTGGGTTCATTCGATAAGCCGGTTTGTTCGGAATTACTGCCCCCGGTACGAAATCAATGCAGTGCTGTATCTCACGCATTAGGGGTAAACCTGCTGGTATATCTGTCGGAAACACATCACTAAATTCAGTCATAAGGGGCTGCAACTCGGCTGGAATATCGTTCATCACGTGGTTGCTTTCCGCGACTACCATGGCAAACATAACCGGTGGTTTCGAGTCACGCATAAAATCCATGAAGGCTGATTTTGTTAACACGAGTGCCTCTGTTTCTGTCAAGCGTGTATCCAGTGGTGCCAATGTAACATTAACCGCATCCTTCTTAAAAGAATAGGTATTACTAAACCCATCATGACGTGTTCGCCTATCATATTGCCAAGGTCTTCCCAACAATATATGACATGCGTCCATCGGAATGACTTCACACCACACCTCATCTGAGTAACGATCCCCAATAGTAAACTGAACAAGGCACCTCTGATTGACTTTTACAACATTACCTTTCTTTAACCATGTCAGATGATACGGGTCAGGATGGGGTTCAACAGATAACTCTAACTTTTCTACCATACTAGTAGCAACCATGTTCTCACAACTCCCACCATCAATAATAATAGTGCAAACCTTGCCTTTTGACGTGCATTTAGTTCTAAAAATATTGTTACGAGGCCATAACGTATCATCAATTTTTCGGATTGGGACGGTGCTTAGTGCTCGCTGTATGATTAGCGCCTCTCCTCGATCAGGGTAAATTACTTCAGTTTGATCATCTTCCTGTTGTTCATTCTCGATATCGTATACGGCCTCGGTTTCCTCCGTGAGGGTGACAAGATGTTTATTTGCGCACTCCCAGGCAAAGTGGCCGAGTCCTTGGCATCGGTAACATCTGGTTAATTTTGGCACAGGGGGTGGGGTGTTAACCGATGGTGTTGACACAACAGAACTCTCACCTTTGCTGGCTACAGATTTAAACCCGATGCATTATTGGTCACCCCGGTGCTTCTTGCGGGTTCGATCCGGTTGGAACCAAACCTCCCTGTTGTTGCTTTTCCCTTTGCTTTCAACTGTTTCTCTACTTTTAGAGCAAGCTGACACACGTCGTTATACGACCAATATGGTTGTAACTGAACTACATCGGCGATGTCGGGGCGCAACACTCCTAAAAATCGGGCAATGACTTGTTCTTCCTCCTCATCAGCCCCACAACGCATACGTAACCTGTCAAACTCAACGATTATCTCCTCAACGGTGGAAGTCCGCTGGGAAAGGTTATGGTATTCCAAGAATGCTTCTTGGCGATAGTTTGGTGGTAAAAATTTTCCACGAAGTAATTTCCGCATCTTTTCCCATGTTTCAACTTTTGACCGTCCCTCTTGAGCCCGTTTTCTTTTAACATGTTCCCACCACAGTGATGCATACCCATCCTGAAATTTCTCCCACCTGAGCACGCTTAACTGTGGAGTTCTCCTCTCATCCACTAACATTAAGCCCCAAAACGCGTTGGTTATTTAAGAGGCAAGACATTACTTATGAACCAAGGATCTCTCCTGGCCACGACCGATGTGGGATTTTCCTGGGGTGTCACATTCACCCCCTGTTAGAGTCTCATCGTCCCTGATGAGGTATGTACCCACCATCCCGAACGGCACAGGAGTGGCTCTGATACCAATCTGTAACACCCCAACCGATGGCGGAAACATCGAGGTGTCACGTAAGAATGAGTATACAGTAGCACATGGTAATCAAATTTTAATTGAAATTAATTTAAAGTGCAAATATCCAAAAATGAAAATACATAATGAGTTTTAAGTGGAAATCTAATACATCACGAAAACCAAACAAGCATAGACTTCAGTTTGCCTTCTCATGTAAATACTCTAGTCTTCATGCATCATTATTTCCTGTTGAGTTGTAAAAATGGGGGGGTCAACTAGAAGTTGGTGAGAATACATAAGCATGTCAAGCAAATAGTTTAAGTATAAAAGTTTAGCAATTCATATGTCTATCGTAAGTTTAAGTCTACATGAATAAACATGATATGTTGAATCGACATAATCAAACATCCGACTAGTTTAGGTCCATCCCGTCATCCACGGTTCACCTTAATAATATGTTGGAACGATAACAATCACCTACGCTACCTATGTAGGAGGTACACGTATCCGGGTGGGATTGTCAATCCAATAGTGTAACATTCACGACTTTTTCTAATAATTTAATTATAAGTTTAGGGAGTTAAAGTGTCAATAATTGAAATTTAAATTCGCGCAAACGGGACTTTAACGTAATGTGGTGGTAGTTGGTAATAACCTATTTTTAAAAAAAAAATTAACTTTTTTTTTCTCATTATTTCATGAACTTGATTTTATGTTAGTAATTTATAAAGTTTATATTGTTATATTATGCCCATGTTAAAGAAATTATCTATAACAATAATAATTCAATATTGGAAGTTGACAAGTCAACGTTTTCTTGTACAAAATGGGAAACGACAATATTGCATTTAATGCAATCAATGTGCAAGAAAATATAATGCATACAAAAAATAGAAATGTAGAGCCACCTTCTTCGCAAAATGCTCCAAGTAATTTACGAAACCGTCGTTCGATTCGTTTCATTTACTAACCGACAATTGAAAGCATTTGAAAGCCATCTTAAATGGGCAATCATCATTATCAGACGAAACATAATTTTTGATCACACACTTGATCTCTCTATCTCGATCCTCGATGGAGACTGGCCGGAACCCGCCCAATACCGGATACCACCGAACACCATTTTTCTTCCAATAATCTGCAACCAACGATACCGAACCACCCCCTCTCGAATCGTCACCTGACACCATTTCGAAACATAACTACCTCCACCGCCATTCGCCATGACAGTTTTGTTTTATTATTTTTTTTTCTATCTCTCGTCGGCGACACGACTACCGTTCCCTCTCTGGTGATGCTTACAAGGACCGATCGAGTCGAGGTAATGCTTCCTTTATTCTTTTAGTCACGTAAATACGAACTAAACGCTACGACTCGATGATCACCGAGTGTGAATTGAAATTTAGTCTAAGACTCTAGTTTGGGAAGATGATGATCTAATAAATGGGGATACTAAATATGGTTACTATTTTGAAACCAAATCTTTTGTTATAGTTACCAAATATGGTTTCTCTTTTCTAAAACTATCTCAAAAAAAATTTAAAGACCATGTATGTTTGGAGGTTAAATATATAAAAAAAAAATGTTTCTATCATGTTTACATCTATATGATGTATCCGCTCAAAAAAAAAGATAATATGCACGCATGTTCTTGGTGATTGTAAAAATTATTTTATCTTATTTGCATATTTTAAACTACTATTTATAAAATTTGTTTTATCTTATTGTTCTTTTAATAATTTGGTCAAATCTAAGTTCTGTATCTAATTTTTTTAAATGAGCATAAAATATAAACCTATTTTAGCAAAACTAATTCTCATAATTTGTTTCGTAAATAAGTATCCAAGTGTTATCATTTTATCTAACTAGTTGATTTTTCATGATTATATAAACTATGATTTATCAAGAAACCTTAAATATTCCCAAATTAAATCCTAACTCCCTATTAATCCTAGGATTTCCATATACTTCAATCTAGGTAAAATCACTTATCATTGCCTTTTGAACAACTTATAGTAATTCTTTGGAATTATCCTCGCCACACCAACATCAATAATTGTGTGACCTATTGCTAGCATAACTGTGAGTATATCTTTCCCCTTTTTACTGTTTTACTACTTTGGGGTGACTCATGTACCTATATATAAATCAAGTTTCAATTTCTTATACTTAATGCAATTCTCATGTGTGTTTGCTTTATGTTAATTGGTGTGTCTATGACTTGTCAAAATCATTAACCGCTGGGCGGCCTAGCTTTTCAATGAATAGTACTATGGTATACCCCCTTGAGACTCTGTTGAGAGAATCTTGGTCATTGTCTTGTTAATTCATTATTCAGTTGGTTAGTCATGTGTTAGTCATTATTCTCAGGTTTGGTTTTGAACGGATATTACTTATTACATAATTGCAAATGGTACCGCACATGAATTGCTAAACACTTTTCCTACTATATTTACTCTAACACGGTATGCTCACCAATACAATTTTTGTATTGACCAAATTATTTTGTACATGTTTCAGGTTATTTTGAGATGCACCCTTTAAGCTTTCGGATTTATATTTAGATTTTGATTCATTGTATTTCAATTTAGTTGGCCGTTAGAATCGTTGTATTTCATTTTAATGTAATAAATTATTTAATCATTGTATTCAAATTTACACTTTAGTCCATGAGCTATTGAACAATCGTCACTACGTGACACCTCGATGTTTCCGCCATCGGTTGGGGTGTTACAGATTGGTATCAGAGCCATGGTTATAGGGAATTAGGTTATTAGAATGCCTTTTAGCCTAGTCTATAACTAAGGTTACATTCACGAGTCTTCTCGTGTACATTTCTCTTATTTCTTATATTTTCTTTCAAGATATTTTCACTATGATTCTTTTTCGTTATTCTTTCGATATTTTGCTTCGCGAAGAAGACACTCATATTTCACAAACGAAACGATATCATCAAGTTAGGAGTGGTATCCATACCTTGGTGATTAGTTTCACTCCTCTATATGTTATTTATCTTAGGAATATATCTTTGAGATAGGAGTGACATCCACACCTCAAAGAGTATTTCCTTAAAAAAGGAACTTAATCACTAAGCTGGGAGTGATATCCTTAACTTAGTGATTGGTTTCATTCCACAATAGTTTTCAATTTTGAAATACATCTTTGAGTTAGGAGTGAAATCCACATCTCAAGGATCTATTTCTGCATCTCATTTTTAATCTTGCTAAAGTTTTGGAATTTACTAGTGATGGGGCACGTGCAATCTGGAAGGGTGAGCGCTTGTATCCAGAGTTTTCTGTCTAGGCCCGTATTTCGTATAAATCCAAATCAGACGAGGGACCCGAATACCTACTTGGGAACTCTTGGGATGAGCCTTCACTTATAGGCTAAAGTACGCCCCCACAAGTCACTAGGAAAAATTCAAATACTTGAGTTAGTCAAAGTTTCCTATGGAAACAATTCCAATATTTTATATCATCGATATTTATATTTGTTTGTCATTTGAAGACTTGATTTAATCACTTGATGTTTCACATGCCATTATTCATTGATCATTCGCTTTTGAATTCCTTATCGTCGTTATTAAAACTTTTTGTTCGATATATTATCGCATTAAAGCTTACACTTTTACACTATAAGGTATTACTCTTTTGCTAAAATATTTGTCCATGACTTAAATTTTTAAACTTTATGTTTAATTTCGACCACATCTTGATTTTAGGAATGATGCGTCATCACACGGTTAAAAATGAATATGTTCTCCCAAACTTATTATTCAACCTGTTTTATATCTTCATATTTACAAACTTACTGGATCGAAGTCACAGTATAACCTTAAATTATGACTTTTGTATCAGCTTATGCACTCACAAATACTAATATAGCTACACCCAGTCGCCTAAGCCATAGCCAAGGAGTTCTGTCACCTGTCTATGTAACTCCTCGAATTCTTTTGGGTTCATTCGATAAGCCGGTTTGTTCGGAATTACTGCCCCCGGTACGAAATCAATGCAGTGCTGTATCTCACGCATTAGGGGTAAACCTGCTGGTATATCTGTCGGAAACACATCACTAAATTCAGTCATAAGGGGCTGCAACTCGGCTGGAATATCGTTCATCACGTGGTTGCTTTCCGCGACTACCATGGCAAACATAACCGGTGGTTTCGAGTCACGCATAAAATCCATGAAGGCTGATTTTGTTAACACGAGTGCCTCTGTTTCTGTCAAGCGTGTATCCAGTGGTGCCAATGTAACATTAACCGCATCCTTCTTAAAAGAATAGGTATTACTAAACCCATCATGACGTGTTCGCCTATCATATTGCCAAGGTCTTCCCAACAATATATGACATGCGTCCATCGGAATGACTTCACACCACACCTCATCTGAGTAACGATCCCCAATAGTAAACTGAACAAGGCACCTCTGATTGACTTTTACAACATTACCTTTCTTTAACCATGTCAGATGATACGGGTCAGGATGGGGTTCAACAGATAACTCTAACTTTTCTACCATACTAGTAGCAACCATGTTCTCACAACTCCCACCATCAATAATAATAGTGCAAACCTTGCCTTTTGACGTGCATTTAGTTCTAAAAATATTGTTACGAGGCCATAACGTATCATCAATTTTTCGGATTGGGACGGTGCTTAGTGCTCGCTGTATGATTAGCGCCTCTCCTCGATCAGGGTAAATTACTTCAGTTTGATCATCTTCCTGTTGTTCATTCTCGATATCGTATACGGCCTCGGTTTCCTCCGTGAGGGTGACAAGATGTTTATTTGCGCACTCCCAGGCAAAGTGGCCGAGTCCTTGGCATCGGTAACATCTGGTTAATTTTGGCACAGGGGGTGGGGTGTTAACCGATGGTGTTGACACAACAGAACTCTCACCTTTGCTGGCTACAGATTTAAACCCGATGCATTATTGGTCACCCCGGTGCTTCTTGCGGGTTCGATCCGGTTGGAACCAAACCTCCCTGTTGTTGCTTTTCCCTTTGCTTTCAACTGTTTCTCTACTTTTAGAGCAAGCTGACACACGTCGTTATACGACCAATATGGTTGTAACTGAACTACATCGGCGATGTCGGGGCGCAACACTCCTAAAAATCGGGCAATGACTTGTTCTTCCTCCTCATCAGCCCCACAACGCATACGTAACCTGTCAAACTCAACGATTATCTCCTCAACGGTGGAAGTCCGCTGGGAAAGGTTATGGTATTCCAAGAATGCTTCTTGGCGATAGTTTGGTGGTAAAAATTTTCCACGAAGTAATTTCCGCATCTTTTCCCATGTTTCAACTTTTGACCGTCCCTCTTGAGCCCGTTTTCTTTTAACATGTTCCCACCACAGTGATGCATACCCATCCTGAAATTTCTCCCACCTGAGCACGCTTAACTGTGGAGTTCTCCTCTCATCCACTAACATTAAGCCCCAAAACGCGTTGGTTATTTAAGAGGCAAGACATTACTTATGAACCAAGGATCTCTCCTGGCCACGACCGATGTGGGATTTTCCTGGGGTGTCACATTCACCCCCTGTTAGAGTCTCATCGTCCCTGATGAGGTATGTACCCACCATCCCGAACGGCACAGGAGTGGCTCTGATACCAATCTGTAACACCCCAACCGATGGCGGAAACATCGAGGTGTCACGTAAGAATGAGTATACAGTAGCACATGGTAATCAAATTTTAATTGAAATTAATTTAAAGTGCAAATATCCAAAAATGAAAATACATAATGAGTTTTAAGTGGAAATCTAATACATCACGAAAACCAAACAAGCATAGACTTCAGTTTGCCTTCTCATGTAAATACTCTAGTCTTCATGCATCATTATTTCCTGTTGAGTTGTAAAAATGGGGGGGTCAACTAGAAGTTGGTGAGAATACATAAGCATGTCAAGCAAATAGTTTAAGTATAAAAGTTTAGCAATTCATATGTCTATCGTAAGTTTAAGTCTACATGAATAAACATGATATGTTGAATCGACATAATCAAACATCCGACTAGTTTAGGTCCATCCCGTCATCCACGGTTCACCTTAATAATATGTTGGAACGATAACAATCACCTACGCTACCTATGTAGGAGGTACACGTATCCGGGTGGGATTGTCAATCCAATAGTGTAACATTCACGACTTTTTCTAATAATTTAATTATAAGTTTAGGGAGTTAAAGTGTCAATAATTGAAATTTAAATTCGCGCAAACGGGACTTTAACGTAATGTGGTGGTAGTTGGTAATAACCTATTTTTTAAAAAAAATTAACTTTTTTTTTCTCATTATTTCATGAACTTGATTTTATGTTAGTAATTTATAAAGTTTATATTGTTATATTATGCCCATGTTAAAGAAATTATCTATAACAATAATAATTCAATATTGGAAGTTGACAAGTCAACGTTTTCTTGTACAAAATGGGAAACGACAATATTGCATTTAATGCAATCAATGTGCAAGAAAATATAATGCATACAAAAAATAGAAATGTAGAGCCACCTTCTTCGCAAAATGCTCCAAGTAATTTACGAAACCGTCGTTCGATTCGTTTCATTTACTAACCGACAATTGAAAGCATTTGAAAGCCATCTTAAATGGGCAATCATCATTATCAGACGAAACATAATTTTTGATCACACACTTGATCTCTCTATCTCGATCCTCGATGGAGACTGGCCGGAACCCGCCCAATACCGGATACCACCGAACACCATTTTTCTTCCAATAATCTGCAACCAACGATACCGAACCACCCCCTCTCGAATCGTCACCTGACACCATTTCGAAACATAACTACCTCCACCGCCATTCGCCATGACAGTTTTGTTTTATTATTTTTTTTCTATCTCTCGTCGGCGACACGACTACCGTTCCCTCTCTGGTGATGCTTACAAGGACCGATCGAGTCGAGGTAATGCTTCCTTTATTCTTTTAGTCACGTAAATACGAACTAAACGCTACGACTCGATGATCACCGAGTGTGAATTGAAATTTAGTCTAAGACTCTAGTTTGGGAAGATGATGATCTAATAAATGGGGATACTAAATATGGTTACTATTTTGAAACCAAATCTTTTGTTATAGTTACCAAATATGGTTTCTCTTTTCTAAAACTATCTCAAAAAAAATTTAAAGACCATGTATGTTTGGAGGTTAAATATATAAAAAAAAAAAATGTTTCTATCATGTTTACATCTATATGATGTATCCGCTCAAAAAAAAAAGATAATATGCACGCATGTTCTTGGTGATTGTAAAAATTATTTTATCTTATTTGCATATTTTAAACTACTATTTATAAAATTTGTTTTATCTTATTGTTCTTTTAATAATTTGGTCAAATCTAAGTTCTGTATCTAATTTTTTTAAATGAGCATAAAATATAAACCTATTTTAGCAAAACTAATTCTCATAATTTGTTTCGTAAATAAGTATCCAAGTGTTATCATTTTATCTAACTAGTTGATTTTTCATGATTATATAAACTATGATTTATCAAGAAACCTTAAATATTCCAAATTAAATCCTAACTCCCTATTAATCCTAGGATTTCCATATACTTCAATCTAGGTAAAATCACTTATCATTGCCTTTTGAACAACTTATAGTAATTCTTTGGAATTATCCTCGCCACACCAACATCAACAATTGTGTGACCTATTGCTAGCATAACTGTGAGTATATCTTTCCCCTTTTTACTGTTTTACTACTTTGGGGTGACTCATGTACCTATATATAAATCAAGTTTCAATTTCTTATACTTAATGCAATTCTCATGTGTGTTTGCTTTATGTTAATTGGTGTGTCTATGACTTGTCAAAATCATTAACCGCTGGGCGGCCTAGCTTTTCAATGAATAGTACTATGGTATACCCCCTTGAGACTCTGTTGAGAGAATCTTGGTCATTGTCTTGTTAATTCATTATTCAGTTGGTTAGTCATGTGTTAGTCATTATTCTCAGGTTTGGTTTTGAACGGATATTACTTATTACATAATTGCAAATGGTACCGCACATGAATTGCTAAACACTTTTCCTACTATATTTACTCTAACACGGTATGCTCACCAATACAATTTTTGTATTGACCAAATTATTTTGTACATGTTTCAGGTTATTTTGAGATGCACCCTTTAAGCTTTCGGATTTATATTTAGATTTTGATTCATTGTATTTCAATTTAGTTGGCCGTTAGAATCGTTGTATTTCATTTTAATGTAATAAATTATTTAATCATTGTATTCAAATTTACACTTTAGTCCATGAGCTATTGAACAATCGTCACTACGTGACACCTCGATGTTTCCGCCATCGGTTGGGGTGTTACAGATTGGTATCAGAGCCATGGTTATAGGGAATTAGGTTATTAGAATGCCTTTTAGCCTAGTCTATAACTAAGGTTACATTCACGAGTCTTCTCGTGTACATTTCTCTTATTTCTTATATTTTCTTTCAAGATATTTTCACTATGATTCTTTTTCGTTATTCTTTCGATATTTTGCTTCGCGAAGAAGACACTCATATTTCACAAACGAAACGATATCATCAAGTTAGGAGTGGTATCCATACCTTGGTGATTAGTTTCACTCCTCTATATGTTATTTATCTTAGGAATATATCTTTGAGATAGGAGTGACATCCACACCTCAAAGAGTATTTCCTTAAAAAAGGAACTTAATCACTAAGCTGGGAGTGATATCCTTAACTTAGTGATTGGTTTCATTCCACAATAGTTTTCAATTTTGAAATACATCTTTGAGTTAGGAGTGAAATCCACATCTCAAGGATCTATTTCTGCATCTCATTTTTAATCTTGCTAAAGTTTTGGAATTTACTAGTGATGGGGCACGTGCAATCTGGAAGGGTGAGCGCTTGTATCCAGAGTTTTCTGTCTAGGCCCGGTATTTCGTATAAATCCCAATCAGACGAGGGACCCGAATACCTACTTGGGAACTCTTGGGATGAGCCTTCACTTATAGGCTAAAGTACGCCCCCACAAGTCACTAGGAAAAATTCAAATACTTGAGTTAGTCAAAGTTTCCTATGGAAACAATTCCAATATTTTATATCATCGATATTTATATTTGTTTGTCATTTGAAGACTTGATTTAATCACTTGATGTTTCACATGCCATTATTCATTGATCATTCGCTTTTGAATTCCTTATCGTCGTTATTAAAACTTTTTGTTCGATATATTATCGCATTAAAGCTTACACTTTTACACTATAAGGTATTACTCTTTTGCTAAAATATTTGTCCATGACTTAAATTTTTAAACTTTATGTTTAATTTCGACCACATCTTGATTTTAGGAATGATGCGTCATCACACGGTTAAAAATGAATATGTTCTCCCAAACTTATTATTCAACCTGTTTTATATCTTCATATTTACAAACTTACTGGATCGAAGTCACAGTATAACCTTAAATTATGACTTTTGTATCAGCTTATGCACTCACAAATACTAATATAGCTACACCCAGTCGCCTAAGCCATAGCCAACTACCATTAGTTAGCATTTCTTAGTCAGACTAAATTCATACATAAATGTCTACCTACACGATACGCACTAGTACACTACTCTCTAAAATGATTAACTTGGCAACCTATCTTGTATGTCTTTTCACAAAGCCTATTCGCCAGATTAGTACACACATTATATACACCTTGTGCCTTGAAACAAGTAGCCCGCTATGAGCCCAAAGAGATGCCTTAACGATCCTTACAAACAAATGATCTTCCAATGTATAAGTTTCGTAAAAGTTTGACGATTAAAAGGTTTCAAGTTTACCCAGTCCTAATATGTAACACTTAGATTTTCTCAAACATTTCATACAATTAAAAATTTTCGACTTTAATGAGATTTCAACCTAAAGTTAAAGAAATGTTTAAATATAGAAAATTTTATTTTCCAAAATTCGTCAAGGCATCTGGGATCATTCACAATCCTTATCACTTTCCTTGCTATGACTCGATCTTATTTTCAAAACTTGAAATAAGTTTTCAGAAATGTTAGGTGATTATAAGTTTTTCGTGTCATACCCATTGGCTTTTATCATTCACGCCATTTTTTAAATCTTGGTCTTTTGAAATGTATTTGATTTATATGGTTTCCTCTTGCATTTTATAAACTTTTTGCATAATTACAAGTCAAATGTAAACTTTCTTGTTTTCATATAACGGATTTAATATATGTTTTCGGGATAAACTTGCAACTAATAATATGCCTTATAACACTTTTCAAACTCGACTTCTCATAACCACATGAAAATGTGTACCTACGAAAATCCTTCCATATGAACCTGTTTTGAATCTAAAACGCACTTCGATTTCCAAAACGTTATTCTCATGTAACTATATCACAAAGTCCGAGTAAACTGCGAAAATTTATCTTTTACCCTTACACTCTTTCAGTCGCCAAACTTTTGGTCTAAACATTGGACATATCTTTATCAAAATGTTGCTAAATGTCTTTTAACATATAGTGCATATATTTTAAACCCGCATGGCCAGTAGACTATACGTATGTTCCGTCCACTCTCAATTGCGGTAAATATCATTATCTTATTCTTACATCATTTTATTTGTTATATTCGCGTACTATCTTATTTATGATTATTCTCGTATTATTATTTTATTGGTGGCAATCCCCACAGTTATTTACAATTATTCTCGCACTAATTATTAGTAGTCATTATTACAACACTGGTTGTGAGCATTAATTTAACTCGTTTACTTTCATTCTGGGAAAATTGTGTGATTTACTGGGATTTATATTATACCATTCTTTCAGTCGAAGTTTTATGCTATACTTATATACTTGACGCACATTTGGTATGCATATTTTTCCTGTTTTTGAGCAAAACCCTGTTATACTTTACATTATTTTGTTCATCATCATGCCCAATGAACATACTAGTTGATAACTCATATGAGATCTAAGCCAGTGCCCACGTACGACTCAGATTAGAGTACTCCTTTAATCCGAGGGGAACGATGTAAATCTCAGAGTTCATCAATATGGGTGTTTAAAGTCAATGATGTGAACAGAAGTTGTCGGTTAAAGGGAAAACCCGGAAAGGAAGGACCTCTAACCATGTCATGATTGAACACTATTTCATTACAATGGCTATTACATATTGGTTGCACGCATTTATTTCTTGTTAGGGTTATGGAAAAGCATAAACACCCTAGTGTAAGGTAAATCGATGATTACGGTCCGGAACGCAATCATGGGTTTACAGGTACATGAGGGTGGTGTGTAATTCTATTTAGGCTGTTGGTAGATAATCAGTACGAGTCCAAAGTATCGGGAGTGTGGTGGGTCAGCTGCGGTACACCCTATATATAAGCATAAACGATACTGCGGGAACGGACTAAGAGTTTGACCAAGAACCTACCCATTACTTTATAATTACCTCTTCATTAGATCGTTAACTAATAGCTAGCATTGTCGATAAGAACGTTCTTACGTAAGCTTCAATTCGACTTCCTAGAGTCTTTCTTTTGATCACCCGCACAGAAAACACAAACCTTGTATACTTTTACACTCTCGGTTATTTGAATTGTCGTCGCATACCATAGAAAAGTTCAATCACAACCTTTCTAAAGTAGGGGAGACTACCTTCATCAGTGTCTTTTCCCTCACCAGTTACATACTTTCTCAAAGCTTTTCTCATAGTAGACTCCCAACTTCCTAATCTCGTGTCAAACGTCAAAGATTTTGAAACCATTGCCTTGGGATATTAAACAACTACTTTAAACATTGTCAAATCATGACTAATGTAATTCTTAAAACCTACTTGACTTTTTAAACGCATTCTGTTTCATAGAAACCTCCACTTGAAAAAAATTTCGAGACGAAATTTTCTAAAGTAGGGGAGACTGTAACATTCACGACTTTTTCTAATAATTTAATTATAAGTTTAGGGAGTTAAAGTGTCAATAATTGAAATTTAAATTCGCGCAAACGGGACTTTAACGTAATGTGGTGGTAGTTGGTAATAACCTATTTTTAAAAAAAAATTAACTTTTTTTTTTCTCATTATTTCATGAACTTGATTTTATGTTAGTAATTTATAAAGTTTATATTGTTATATTATGCCCATGTTAAAGAAATTATCTATAACAATAATAATTCAATATTGGAAGTTGACAAGTCAACGTTTTCTTGTACAAAATGGGAAACGACAATATTGCATTTAATGCAATCAATGTGCAAGAAAATATAATGCATACAAAAAATAGAAATGTAGAGCCACCTTCTTCGCAAAATGCTCCAAGTAATTTACGAAACCGTCGTTCGATTCGTTTCATTTACTAACCGACAATTGAAAGCATTTGAAAGCCATCTTAAATGGGCAATCATCATTATCAGACGAAACATAATTTTTGATCACACACTTGATCTCTCTATCTCGATCCTCGATGGAGACTGGCCGGAACCCGCCCAATACCGGATACCACCGAACACCATTTTTCTTCCAATAATCTGCAACCAACGATACCGAACCACCCCCTCTCGAATCGTCACCTGACACCATTTCGAAACATAACTACCTCCACCGCCATTCGCCATGACAGTTTTGTTTTATTATTTTTTTTCTATCTCTCGTCGACGACACGACTACCGTTCCCTCTCTGGTGATGCTTACAAGGACCGATCGAGTCGAGGTAATGCTTCCTTTATTCTTTTAGTCACGTAAATACGAACTAAACGCTACGACTCGATGATCACCGAGTGTGAATTGAAATTTAGTCTAAGACTCTAGTTTGGGAAGATGATGATCTAATAAATGGGGATACTAAATATGGTTACTATTTTGAAACCAAATCTTTTGTTATAGTTACCAAATATGGTTTCTCTTTTCTAAAACTATCTCAAAAAAAATTTAAAGACCATGTATGTTTGGAGGTTAAATATAAAAAAAAAAAAATGTTTCTATCATGTTTACATCTATATGATGTATCCGCTCAAAAAAAAAGATAATATGCACGCATGTTCTTGGTGATTGTAAAAATTATTTTATCTTATTTGCATATTTTAAACTACTATTTATAAAATTTGTTTTATCTTATTGTTCTTTTAATAATTTGGTCAAATCTAAGTTCTGTATCTAATTTTTTTAAATGAGCATAAAATATAAACCTATTTTAGCAAAACTAATTCTCATAATTTGTTTCGTAAATAAGTATCCAAGTGTTATCATTTTATCTAACTAGTTGATTTTTCATGATTATATAAACTATGATTTATCAAGAAACCTTAAATATTCCCAAATTAAATCCTAACTCCCTATTAATCCTAGGATTTCCATATACTTCAATCTAGGTAAAATCACTTATCATTGCCTTTTGAACAACTTATAGTAATTCTTTGGAATTATCCTCGCCACACCAACATCAACAATTGTGTGACCTATTGCTAGCATAACTGTGAGTATATCTTTCCCCTTTTTACTGTTTTACTACTTTGGGGTGACTCATGTACCTATATATAAATCAAGTTTCAATTTCTTATACTTAATGCAATTCTCATGTGTGTTTGCTTTATGTTAATTGGTGTGTCTATGACTTGTCAAAATCATTAACCGCTGGGCGGCCTAGCTTTTCAATGAATAGTACTATGGTATACCCCCTTGAGACTCTGTTGAGAGAATCTTGGTCATTGTCTTGTTAATTCATTATTCAGTTGGTTAGTCATGTGTTAGTCATTATTCTCAGGTTTGGTTTTGAACGGATATTACTTATTACATAATTGCAAATGGTACCGCACATGAATTGCTAAACACTTTTCCTACTATATTTACTCTAACACGGTATGCTCACCAATACAATTTTTGTATTGACCAAATTATTTTGTACATGTTTCAGGTTATTTTGAGATGCACCCTTTAAGCTTTCGGATTTATATTTAGATTTGATTCATTGTATTTCAATTTAGTTGGCCGTTAGAATCGTTGTATTTCATTTTAATGTAATAAATTATTTAATCATTGTATTCAAATTTACACTTTAGTCCATGAGCTATTGAACAATCGTCACTACGTGACACCTCGATGTTTCCGCCATCGGTTGGGGTGTTACAAATAGATCTATTATTGAGTATCGCCGGCTTGGCCATAGCTAATGATTATGTAATGTTGAAACTCGTTGAAACTGTTGTTGTCTAATTCATGAGGCATTAAAGTTTACAACTAGACATGCATGTAGAATTGCTTAAGTAAAATGTTGCAAGTATAAAGAATCGCATAAACATGGTTACGTAAACTCACCTTGGTATAGTATTAGGTATTGAGGAATAGTATGAGTGTAGCCCAATAGATTGCCAAGTATTACCCTATGTATAAGGCAACAAATAAGTCTAAGTCTATCTAGTCTACAAGTATATTCTAAGGTTTCGATTTGGGGATATCCATTTGTTGAATTATAATAAAATGTTTTAATAAATAAAGGGAAATTCTATAATTAAATAATTGAAAGCCTTTTTATAAAGTTTGAATTTAGGATGTTCACAATAATGGGTAAGAAGTGGGCTGACTTGGTCAAACGATTGACGATTACCCAAATACTGTCAAAACCTTTAGGTGTACGAGGGAGTTTGGTGATGAAGTCCATAGCTATGCTCTCCCATTTCCATACAGGAATCTCTGGTTGTTCGAGCATACCAGATGGTCGTTGGTGTTCAGCCTTGACCTTTGAACAAGTGAGGCATTTTGCAACGAAAAGAGCAATGTCTTTCTTCATACCAGGCCACCAATAAGAATAACGAAGATCTTGGTACATCTTGTCAGCTCCAGGATGAATAGAATAACGAGACTTATGAGCCTCGTTCATGAGGAAAGTACGAAGATCATCACGGTCAGGAATCCACAGTCGATTAAGAAAATAGAGAAGACCATCAGGTTTGGTTTCAAGTTGAGTTTCAGCACCACAAGACATTTCATCGTACATGTTACCTTGGGTGACTGATGTATGTTGAGCCTGGAGAATGTGATCCTGAAGATCAGTACGAACTCTCGCACATTGAAGTTTGATACGCTCTTTACGACTAAGTGCGTCAGCCACAACATTCGCCTTGCCAGTATGGTAGCGAATTTCGCAATCATAGTCGTTAAGTAACTCAACCCAACGTCGTTGCCTCATGTTAAGATTTTTCTGGTCGAAGACATATTGGAGACTTTTGTGGTCCGTGAACACCACACATTTAGTCCCATAAAGATAATGTGTCCAAATCTTGAGAGCAAAGACAACAGCGCCCAATTCAAGATCATGGGTGGTATAATTCTTTTCGTGAGTCTTGAGCCGTCTAGACGCATAAGCAATAACCTTTCCTCGTTGCATGAGAACACAACCAAGACCTTGGTTTGATGCATCACAATAGACCACGAAATCATCATTACCATCAGGTAGAGATAAGATATGAGCTTCACAGAGTTTCAGCTTAAGAGTTTCAAATGCTTCCTCTTGCTTTGGTCCCCACTCATAGGGTTTACCCTTGTGAGTTAAGGTAGTGAGAGGAACAGCGATCTTGGAGAAATTGGCGATGAATCGACGATAATACTAGCCAAACCAAGGAAAGAATGGACTTTGGTTGGAGTTTTAGGAAGACTCCAATTTTTCACAGCTTCGATCTTTGCGGGATCAACATGAATTCCGTTCATATCAATGACATGTCCCAAAAATTGAACTTCCTTAAGCCAAAATTCACATTTTGAGAACTTGGCATACAGTTGTTCTTTCTTTAGGAGACCCAAGATGGAGTGAAGATGTTGCTCGTGATCGGATTTTGATTTAGAGTAAATCAAAATATCATCGATGAAAACGATCACGAATTTGTCGAGGTAGGGTCTACAAACCCGATTCATCAAATCCATAAACACTGCGGGAGCGTTGGTCAATCCAAAAGGCATAACCATGAATTCGTAGTGACCATAACGTGTGCGAAAAGCTGTCTTGGGAATATCTTCATCGTGGACTCTAAGCTGATGATAACCAGAACGAAGATCAATCTTCGAGAAGTGGGTTGCTCCTTGAAGTTGATCGAAGAGATCGTCAATCCTAGGCAATGGATAACGATTCTTGATGGTGAGTTTGTTGAGTTCACGGTAGTCAATACACATTCTAAGAGAACCATCCTTCTTTTTAACGAACAAGACAGGGGCTCCCGATGGAGAAGAACTAGGGCGAATGAACCTTTATCAGAAAGTTCTTGTAATTGACTGGCAAGTTCTTGCATCTCAGAGGGTGCAAGACGATAAGGAGCTTTGGCTACAGGATTAGCACCAGGAACAAGATCAATTCTAAATTCCACTTGTCGAGCAGGAGGTAAACCAGGTAAATCCTCTGGGAAGACTTCAGGATAGTCTCGAATAATTGGAATGTCTTGGATACTTTTGCCTTTGTCCTTCTTCTCTATCACGTTAGCTAAGAAGGCTGTATACCCCTTTCGTAAGTACTTTTGGGCAGTAGTACAAGACATAAGTTTAAGCTCGCCACAGGGTTTCTCACCATAGATCTTCAAAATCTCACCAGATTCGAGAGGAATGCGTATGACTTTCTCAAAGCACAGAATTTCGGCACGATGGGTTGACAACCAGTCCATGCCCACTATAACATCAAAACTTCCAAGATGCATGGGAATGAGATCGATAGAGAAGGTATGATCGTCGAGGTTCAACAAACAGTTACGAATAATAGAGTCGATCGAAATAGACTTCCCATTAGCTACCTCTACCACTAAAGGTTCCTCTAGATTAGTGTGGGGTAAGTTAAGTAAAGGTTCAAACTTCAGTGATACAAATGACTTATCAGCTCCCGAATCAAATAATATGGATGCATAGTGGTTATTAATGAGGAACGTACCATTCACCACTTCGTTGTTGTCACGAGCCTGGTTAGCATTGAGATTGTAGGCACGACCTCGAGCACCTTGGTTCTGGTTGCGGTTCTGGTTTTGGTTTTGGTTGCGGTTTTGGTTCTGGTTCTGGTTACGATTGGGGTAATTGTTGATATAGTGATCAGGGCTGCCACACTCGTAGCATTGACCACGAGCAGGCCTGTTGTTTTGTTGGTTGGGAGTTGGGGCATTTCTGGCTAGGTTGTTTTGGTTGTTTTGGGCAGCAGGGGCTTGACAGGCGTTGGTGTAGTGTCCATACCGCTTACAGTTATTACATTGGCGGCACGGTCTACCAGGAAGATGATGGTATTGACAAGTGTTGCAGAGAGGGTGAGTCCCGCCATATGGCTTCTTGGCTGGGTTTTGGGCAGCAGGTGGAGTGGTAGCAACCATGTAGTTCCTAGCCTTGCGCTTTTTGTTGCTTGAGGTCTCAGGCTTGACTTCAATTGCGGGCTGGGGAGTGTCTTTGGCAACCGTCTTCTTAGTGCCCTTGCGGAAGAGAGTGTCGTTCTTCATGTGATTATCAGTAAGAGTGGCCGCTAGACGTTTGGCCTCTTCCAAAGTTGCAGGATTCCTTCCCCAAACGGTGTCCTGGATTTGCATGGGCAGACCACCGATGTACTTCTCGATGGCTACCGGCAGGGGAGTAACTTTGTGAGGCAACAATAAGCTAAGCTCGTGAAAGCGGGTGTTGTAGGAAAGGTTTTCCCCACTATCTTGAGCTAGGGTGTGGAACTCATCTTCAAGCTTCTTAACCTCGTTGCGAGGACAAAACTCTTCCTTCATAACCTCTTTGACTTGGTCCCATGTCATAGCAAGAGCAACTTCGGCCCCACGGGTGCGTTTCTCCTCATTCCACCAAGTGAGTGCTCGTTTGTGGAGAACACTTATGGCGTAACGAACCTTGAAGTTGTCGGGGCATTCACTATTGATGAAGGTATTCTCAATACCCTCAAACCATTGGAGGAGTCCTGTAGCTCCTTCTTCACCACTAAACTTTGGAGGGTTACAAGAATTGAAATGCTTAAGGGTGCAGGCTGGGAGACCATTTCCATTCCCGTTGTGGTTTCCATTTCCATTACCATTGCCGTTCCCGTTCCCGTTGCCGTTACCGTTCCCGTTGCCGTTCATTTGGATGACTTGAGCTAGCAAATTGGGAACCAGAGTTGCGATTTGCTGCGCCATTTGTGAGAAATGATCGCAGCCAGTTGGGCATCGACACCATTGTTGTTGTGGTTAGGACCGTGGTTATGGTTATGGTTGTCACCACCTTCATCGTGGTTCTCACCATTGCTGTTGCGAGTGCTGCGACGTGGAGGCATGATCTGTAATAGACACAATGAAATGAATGAGATTATATAAGGAATGTAATCATTTATTCATTAATTAAAACGAATAAACGAAAACGTTGACTTATCAAAGATTCTAAATTCTAATAACATATGAAGACATGCTTTAGCCTATAAGTGAACACTTATCCCGAGAATTCCCAGGTAGGCATCCGGGTCCCTCGTCTGATTGGGATATATGCGCAATGCCAGCCTAGACAGAAGACTTAGAATACAGGCGTTCACCCTTCCAGATTGCACGTGTTCGTTATTAAAAATCTAGAACTTCGACGAGATCTCAAGGGGGTTCAGGTTAAACCTGAGGATTTTGTCCTGTTAATCTAATGGTGGATCAGGATTGCAGCAGACGAATAAGAGTAGTCACATGTAGGCTTAGGGTTGTATAAGGTATAGGATAAGGATAGGATTAGGGAAGCAATTAGGGTTACAAGTAAGAGGAGCAAGTACTGTTTAAGTCCCTAAGGTTATAGTCTAGATTATTTTCTAATAACCTAATTCCCTATAACCAAGGCTCTGATACCAATCTGTAACACCCCGCCCCTCTCACCACCAATATTGTCCGCTTTGCCCATCCAGAGCTCACGGATTTGTTTTTGGGTTACCCAATGGAGACTTCCCAGGAGGTCACCCATCCTGAAATTTCTCCCACCTGAGCACGCTTAACTGTGGAGTTCTCCTCTCATCCACTAACATTAAGCCCCAAAACGCGTTGGTTATTTAATAGGCAAGACATTACTTATGAACCAAGGATCTCTCCTGGCCACGACCGATGTGGGATTTTCCTGGGGTGTCACATTCGTAATTTAAGAGCAACAAGTTTTACCTTATATCTGTCGGGAATGTCACGTAGATCAAACACTCGTTCAACCGTGTGTAGCCAATCAATAAACTTATCCGGTTGAGCCTTTCCTTCAAATTCTGGTACTTCAATCTTCACCCCCAGGCTTCTCAGGGGATCAGATCGCTCCACTTCCTGTGGACGCTCTCGGCGATTGAATGGATTCCACCGCTCATGTCGCGCGAAAGGGTTTCTGTCGTCGGCTCTGTCAACACCCACGACTGAATCCGTCTCAGTATCCTCGAAGCGATCTTCGTACTGCAACTCCAAATCCCGGATCCGTTGTTGCAACCTAGCGATCTCTTCTACATCACGGGGGTCTCGTCGGTTGTCCTCGTTGCCTCGATCGGCGTTTCTACGGGGATTTTCCTGAAAGCGATCACCTTGTGCATCCATGGCTCTGATACCAACTGATGAAGTTTCTCACGCAAACACGTTGGTAGCAAAACACACGAACAAAGCTGGAACTTATTTGTATTCAAATACTCGAAAAACTAGTCTGCCTTTAATGAGGAAAAACCAAAGTATTGAAAGACCAAAACAAATACTAGTAAAAAGGAAACACAATAAAAGACATAACCAATAAAGATAAAGACTTAAATTATAAATGTTCCAGCTTGATCAGGAAGTCACCAGCCTTCCTTTTAATCTGGCCGTTTCTCGGACTGCTACTCCATGCGAATTGAACCTGGGTTTGGGCCTGTTGAGTCAGTCTGGCCCAATGGGCTAATGAGAACAGGAACTGGATCAGGGACTGCATCACCTGTAGTAATTAGCTAATAAATCACCTTTCTTTTACACATTTTGGACATGTATAAACTACTAAATAAAAGAAGTTGGGTAGAGTACTGTACCTTAGAAAGCAAACTGGACAAACCATTTGCTCAAAACGCAAGTGCCATATTTCCTTGCAGGCTTTTGATCAATTTTCAGATTTGATTAAGACTATAAGGAGTGGGGGCGGGAGAGGGGGGGAACACCGCCGCCGGTAGGGGTGGGAGGCTGGCGTGGGGGTGGGGCGGGGGTGGCTTCACCGGCGTGGGGGGATTGTGTGGGACACGTGGCACAACGCGATTGGTCAGTTTTTTTTTTAATTTTTTTTTTAACTTTAACACAATATAATATTATTTTCTTCCCCCCCCCCCCCCCTCTTCCCCCCCTTCCACTCCCCACAATTATTTTCCCCCCCACAAGGGTCCCACAAGTGCCACATGGCGCTTTATCCCCCTCTTTCCTCCCCCACCACTCCTTATAGTCTAAGGCTAAAGTGTAATAAACATACAAATATATAATGGCATCGACTGTTCTCTAAATCAGCTAAACCATAGCGATCATTTTCGATTGCTGTGTGGCGCTAAGCCTTTCGATTGCCGCTTGGCGGAGATGTAAAACTGTACAAGATGGGGCTTTGGCGTATGGAAATGATTATACCGGGGCACGGCGGTTCTTGAATTGAGAGAAACAGAGAGTGATGGGTGAAGTTAGGTGGATTGATACCTGGAAATATGATCTTTTTGCCTGCTTCGTCCACCACTACTAAGATGTAGCCGCTTAAGACGGTGGTAAGGTTTATAGCATTTAATTATCGTATGTAATATATGCACATGTACCACCACGTGCGCACCAATGGTGCTTATGGTTGTCAACCATCTCATTTTTAGATAGTAGACATCCGGTTGCCTCCGCCGCGGCAACGCGCGGCGGGTATAAACCTAGTTATTATACAGTTATAATCTGTGAATGACAAGTGCTTCCGAGCTATTTCACAGCCGCAGATATCATCATCATCGTTCGGCTCTTCTACGCCATGATTCCTCTCTACCTTCTTCTTCTTCATCTTACCAACACCGTCGTCATAATAATCGACGTGATGTTTGCTTCAGTCGGATCCACCGCCATCATCTGGTATTAAATTAAATTAAATACTACAGTAGTTCATCTTATATTTCATTTCACCTTAACTTTGATACAGTCCACAATGTTTCTTTCAACTCAGACTCATGTCTATTCTCTCTCTCTCTCTCTCTCTCTCTCTCTCTATATATATATATATATATATTATATATATATATATATATATATATATATATATATCAATGTTTATAAAAAAACATCATCTTGCCATGTTGCTCATTATTTTAGTTCTCCTAGTCATGGCACATACATATGATAGTGTTGGGAGCTTAAAACTTAACAAGTTTTTAATGATTGTGACACTCAGGAACATCATCAACCTGTCAGCCCTGTAGAACGTGATAGTAAGACCACTTGGTGTGGGGTGCGGCAATGGGTCGGCCTTGCCATGCCGCCCCGGGCTACACCGCCCCCCAGGGCCGGCATCGGCAAAGGCGGCAATTGGTTGCCTCTTACGCCGGGCCAAGGAATTGCATGGGGGAGTGTGATTTGAACGTTGGGGACTTGTTTTTGACCGTTGGGATTTAAAAAAAAAAAAAAAAAGTTTTTTAAAACAATATATAAACCCTCACAAATCCAACCTTCTTCACCACAACTTTTATACTCTCTCCCACTTTTATACAATCTCTCAAACACTCTCACTATATTTATAAAATACAAACCCTCAACCAACCATGTCGTTATCATCTTCTACGACGTCTTCGTCTTCTTCGGGTTCGTCATCTACAAACGAAGCCGTAAATTTTGTTATAAACATCGCCGGGCAAGCGGCGCAGATTATTGCCGAGGAGCACGGAGATGAAGCCGATTCAGCACCTCGAACTAGGAAAACGGCTATAAATAGAGACCGAGAGGGTAAGTATTATATTTATTTTTTTTAAACATTTTGTAATTTTAATTTGTTTATATTTTTGTAAATATATTGTAGAATTTTTTTGTGTTAATATTTTTGTAAATATATTGTAGAATTTTTTTGTGTTTATATTTTTGTAAATATATTGTAGAATTTTTTTGTGTTTATATTTTTGTAAATATGTGTAGGTGCCCATGATAGATTGGTGGCCGATTATTTTGCCGACGAACCGTTATACTCTGCGGAATTATTTAGGCGTCGGTTCCGAATGAGTAGAAGATTGTTCTCACGTATAGCCGACGACATGGCTAACTTTGAGCCATATTTTACCTTACGATACGATGCTAGAGGCAAGAGGGGGTTCACCACCTTACAAAAATGCACGGCGGCACTTCGGCAACTAGCGTACGGGACCACGGCGGATGCGTGGGACGAGTATTTACAAATGTCGGAAAGAACTGCACGAGAGTGTCTGTACAGGTTTAGCAAGTGTGTGGTGAAGCTTTACAGCAAGAAATATTTGCGAAAACCAAACTCCAGTGAGGTCCAACAATTGTATCAGTTTCACCACCAACAACATTGTTTTCCAGGAATGCTCGGTAGCATTGATTGCTACCATTGGCCTTGGAAAAACTGCCCCGTAGCATGGCGCGGAATGTTCAAACGAGGGGATCAAGATTATCCATCAATAATATTGGAGGCGGCGTGTTCACAAGATCTATGGGTTTGGCATGCTTTCTTTGGCATTCCTGGTTCGAACAACGACATTAATGTTATTAACCAGTCGCATATTTTTGACGATGTCATAAAAGGCACCGGTCCGGAAACCAGCTTTACAGTATCGGGGGTGGAGTATAGGCGCGGTTATTATCTTGCTGATGGAATCTACCCACCTTACTCGACGATCGTTAAAACTATTCACCACCCGTTCGATGAAAAAAGAAAGAAATTTGCCAAGTATCAAGAGGCACATCATTTCACACCCGGCACTGCAAATGATAGGCTTCCTGGATCTGTATTGCTTGCAAGACAAAGACTTGTCGAAAGAAAGACTCGCAGGCGTCTCTGTTTCTGAAAATAGGTCAGTAGTATATTCACATGCTAGACTTGGCTTGTTATTTATCTATCTTTTATTTATAGCCGTCTTCATGACTTCATCAATAGCCAATATAATGTCAACTTAATTATTACATTGATACCTTTTTAGTCAAATGAATTTGATGTTAAATGCACCTTCCGGTATCCATCTTATCGTTTACCAAATAGACCATACAGTGTGGTTTTGATATTTGTTGTGTGCAACATGACAAAGGTGGAAATTTTAAAAACCATCTCTCCAATCACAATAAATATAAAACCCAACTCGTGACCTATCTGAGTTCGTCTCAGAACATTTTCAAAATTGAGTCGAGTTTAAGTACTAAAATACTTGGCCCGTGTAGCTCGCAGAACTTATTGAGCATGTGCAACTTTACATTTACACCCTTCCTGTTTGTGTATCTTTATATAATTACGATTCTATCTATCTATCTATCCAATCAAGCAAATCGAGTCAAACAAAAGTTGAAAGTATCAAGTCAGCAAGCCGAGCTCGAAAGTATCAAGTTGATTAATGCTTACCTTGATTAACCTTACATTTACTTATTGAGCATGTGCAACTTTACATTTACTCCAGCTTGGCTCAGTTACACGCAAATGAAATCAAACTCATTAACCTTTCATCCTTCACAGGCAAAGCAGCGGGTCATCACCCACCACTCATCAAAATGGCTATTCTACCCATAATATGTCGGTACTCAGAAACAATAACAATACAAGGGCAGAAATGGTATCTGAAACTTGGCAAGAGACTAGAAGAAACCACCCAATGGGACTGAATGAAGATGAATTGAGGCGTTTACGGTTGGAGTCTTTCAACAGTGAACGTTGCAGAAAAAGCGATGAAAGCTTGAGCGCGTCAATGGAGTGTACAATCTGCCTGGAAGGTTTCCAGGATGGTGATAAGATCATATGTTTGCTTTGCTCACACAGGTTCCATTCCTGTTGCCTGTTTCCTTGGGTTCGGGTATGTGGGGCGTGCCCAAATTGTAGAAAACCCATACTTGTAAATGCAAATGCACCTGTCAAATAAAACTCAACAACCTTTTGTAGCTTGTAATGCTAGGTTTTGTGAACATATTTTGTTTTTGAAGTGAAAGTATGAATGTTTTGAAGATCAGACCTGGTTCATTGGTTGGGTTAATTTAATCAACTAGATAATCTGTGATAAAGCAAAATTACTTGGCAAGAACAAACATTCACGACTAAGTTCAGTTATGCTATAAAATGGTAAAACAAAACTAAATATAGAGAGTATAAATTATAAAGTTATTATTATAAGCGACAATGCATGTTGAAAAGAACTGTAGACACGGTGATCTAACTCTGGTAATGTAAGATTAAAAGCAACCGAAGATTGAAAGAGTTGCATAGTGGCCAGACCACTTCGAGCCCCATTGAATGAAAGCAACATTCAGGATTTTTACAAAGTGGAAGTGTATGTGTTGGTTTTGGTTTTACGTATGGGTTCGGTTCAGTAATGGATTGGTTACATTTGGGCTTAAATAGCATCAAAAAGGTTAGGCCGAAACAATGAATTTAGGTCTGAATTTTTGGCTTAAATCTCTTGCTTGCAACTTTTAAATAAAGTTTTTTTTTTTTCTCCATGAACACTTTCATTCCAGGACAAAGAAAATTACATCAAGATAGCGGGCAGACGGGCAACAAGCTGCGCCGATACCCCTTTCTGAATAGCAAATCCTAATCTACTAAAAACGTAACCTTGCCCACCCGAAGCCGGGACACTACTATGAATAACCCGCTGGACCCTTGTCAGAAAACGAGTAGCCTCCGGTGCCAATGAGCCAAAGGTATCAAAAGCCAAGGGTACAAAAACGTATTGGTTCTCCTCGCAAGCTATAGCATGTTTTTCTATCTTCTTTGCCTATGTTTTCCGCCCTTCGGTTCAAAGGAGTGAGGCTTTAGCAACTTTTGGCCCAAAGTAATAATTTTGGGTCATAACTCATAAGTTCAATGACAATCAAACAAGTTCAGTGAGGTGAGGTGTTGTTCCCAAGTTGTGTAACTTGACTTGGTTCAGTTTGGTGTAGTTTGGCACTTCGGTTCAAAGGAGTGAGGCTGTTGTGTTTCTGTCTGGATATGGAATTGCCACCCATGCTAAGATTGACATTGCGATTCTAGGTGGGTCTACCTTAAACTGATTCATCGATCACTGGCTAGAGAAGGAAACTTGACTGAATCACAATTTATAAAGACATAAAAATAAATACCAAGTCTTGGCATGGCAATGTCCATAAACTTAATCACAATTTACTCTTCACTCCTATATTTTAGTTTTTATTTATTCTAATTTTTTAAATATAATTTACTTCTATAAAACTGTGTGATTTATGATATGATAGTAATTAAATTACAAGTATAAAATTTTTACAAATTATAATTTCATTGATACGGAATGAAATGCATTATTATATATATTATCAGACATTTTTTTAGAAAAAGATTATATCTATCTTAACTTTCACATTTCCACCACGACCCCGCTCAACTTTTACATTTTGCTTTTTTCAACCGCTTGGCTCTCAACTTTTAGATTTTACCTTTTTAACCCCTCAACTTTGAAAGTTTGTTTTTCAATCTCAACTTCACACTTTACTTTTTGATCCCTTAACTTTTAAAATTTCATCAATTTTAAAGTTAAATGAGATTAATTGAAAATTGGTGTAAATATAAAAAATCGGCCTTTAGTTTTTTATGCCCTTAAATTTCAAAAATTTGATAATTTTTGTTGTTTTTTTTTAGTGTAAGTGGGGTTATCCAATCTCATATTTTAACAGTTAACTCGTGTGCGGTAAATATATTATTAGAATGGGTTTTGTTGTGTGGATTAGGGTTTAAGGGTAGGTGATGAAGGAAGACACAGTGAGCTTACTGCTTGCAGAAACCATTTGGAGCCAAATCCAAACAACTCATTCAGGTAATTAATTACAAATACCAAATTCCTTTTTTTTAATCAAATTGCCCTAATTTGCATTTTGTTTGTTTGGAGCAGTGAGCGATGATCAGCTGGCCATGTGAGTACCCTAATCCTCCTTTATTCTAATTACTAATTACATATAAATACTATGGCTGATATGAAAACCTAAAATTAACACAGTTTGCATATACTGTTTGGGAAAAACTTGGAGAGAGCTACTAGGATAGTGGATGAAGGTGGAGTGAAGAGGATATTGGGAGAACCTAGTGGACGCTCCATCTTCCAGGTCCCTCTATTTTGATATAATGTTCGTTGTTATGGAATGAAATGCATATTGAATAAAATAATTGGTATGTATAAATATAATTGTATATGTAGGTTGTTGGGGAGTCCAGAAGGAAGGAAGAATACCTGTGTTTCCCGGAACACTACTGTGCATGCTATTCGTTTTTCTACGACATTGTTAACCGAGGAGAACAGCTTTGTGTTAGTCAGATTTACATTTTGGATAAATTTATCTTCTATCTTGATTTTGATTGTGCTAATGTTGTCGCAGTGTAAACATCAGTTGGCTGCCAGACTTGCTGTTGCGCTGGGTACATGTGTGGATGTCAAAGTGTCTGATGATCAGCTTGCACATCTGCTTGCAAAACTATAAACAACATCTTCCATTTGAATGTTTATGTAACTCATTAGACTAAGCTCACATATTGATTCTGTTTCTTGCTTGCTGTCGTATTTGATTTGATTTGCATCTTGCTTCTTGTGATAAATCAACACAGACAGGTTTGATATCAACACGGAGGAATGGGAACGAAAGTGAGAGTTTTGATGGAAAACATGTTAGGCTAGGGTAAATCTGTACACTTGTTACAGCGCCACTTTAATTAGTCTTAAACCTGAAATCTGTGGCAAAGAATCAACAGATTTCATCATACTGCGCTGCATCCACCTGAAACTTCTGTCATTACTAGAACCACCATTTTAGCTATCTCAATAAGGTTTAAAAATTAACAGGAATCTGATAAATGAAGTAGAAGATTCATTTTATTTGAGTGTTTAGTTTGAAAATTTGTGTGTCCAGCTTGTTAATGTTAATGATTTAATTGATCACTCTTTGGGCCATATGGAACGAAAGGAATGAGAAGATGTTTAGGCGCAAAGACGCGAAAGTGGTCGAGGTCGTGGCAAAGATCAAGTCCTTGTCTTTTCTTTGGCTTAGGACTCGTTCTAGATTCAAGAATTTAATTTGGAAAGATTGGTCGTTGAATCCTTTGTATATGTTGTAGTTGGTGTACGGCGGTCCTTTCTTTGAGGGTTGTCCGTGTTGTTTTAATGTTCACTTTTCAAAAAAAAAAAAAAATTGATTTCTTAAAGTATTCACCATTGTTGATTCCTGTATTTTAGATGGATGATTCCCGCAATCATATGACCATATCTGGGTTAAATTAGATTAAAAAAAAAAAAAACTCTCCGTATCAAAAAAGAAAGTCACTTTTGAAACACACTTACAAACTTAAATTGGGTTCAAGTGAGCATGAAACACCCATTGTGATACATACCCACAGATCCTCCGGTCAACCCACCTTTGGCAACTAGTATTTATTCGGGTATCCTTGTATCTTTTTAGTCGAGAGAAACACTATGTGTGAGAGAGAAAGGGAGCGAGAGAGAGAAAACGAGAGAGAAAGGGAGCGAGAGAGAGAAAACGAGAGAGAAAGTGAGAGTGAGAAAGAAGGTGAGCGTGAGAAAGAACAGGAAGATGAACGTGATAGAGAGGTTGACCAAGAAACCGTCCTTGGTCAAGAGGGTGAGAGAATCCACCGTGAGAATGAGAGTGATGAGGGAAACAAAGGGATTAACGAAGAGAGCTGGGAATTTCCCCGACGCCGCAGAAGAACTCAACCGTATGTGCAACCCGTTCCTTATGCCGTGAATGAAAAAACAACCACGTTCTTTGTCAGCAACCTCCCAAGCTGGTGTTCCTTAGAGGATCTATGGCGAACATTCAAGTCATTCGGCAATATGGTAGATGCCTACCTAACGAAAAGAAAAGACAAATTGGGTAGATATTTCGCTTTTGTCAGATTTGAAGATGTTGAGGATGCAATGGGTATGGCGAAAACAATTAGTCCGGTAACATTGGGTAAAAACAAAGTCTTGGTTAATGTGGCAAAATTTGGAGTGATGAACAAAAATCCCAACCGAAATCGTCCATCTCACCGCCCTTACAAACCCTCCAACAACCATCAACCACAGCCCCCTCCTCCACCTCCCCCTCCACTCTACCACCCTCCACACCATCCCCCCCCCCCCTAATTTCTGGAACACCAATGGCGGACCGTCTTTTCGTTCTATCATCTCCGGTGTTCCGGACCCCCCATCCATCCCCACCCTATCCATCGATCTACCTTTCCGTCCCCCTCCTATTCCATTCACCTGGAATAAACGTTCCCTTTTGGGCAGAGCATTGGATATCAACAGATTAACTTGTATGGAACAATTTCTGAATTCAGCCGAGTGTGAAGGTGTTTCATTACGTTATGTGGGAGGCCTTTGCATTATGTTGACCTTTCAAGGTTCTTGTTATGCTAAGGAATTCCTTACATCTAAAGCTGGTTTATGGAAGCAATGGTTTTCATCCCTTGAATTATGGGACGGTCAAGAATATCCTTTTGAAAGGATCGCCTGGATCAAAATTATGGGCATACCTCCACAATTCTGGGATAATACATTATTTAACAAAATCGGTGAATGTTTTGGAAATGTAGTGCATGATCCGCAAGTATCAATACGAGATGGTAATCTATCCTTTGAAAATGTGGGATTACTCGTGAAACATGGTAAGAAAATTCAAGGTGAAATGCAAGTTACATGTAATAAAAAATCCTTTCATGTTTGGGTCCAGGAAGTGGAAGAATCATGGGTACCGGATTTCTGCTCGTCTAAAAACGAGTTATCCAATCATTACAAACTGGTTCTCGATCAAGTCACTGGGAAATATACGACTAATGTTATCGAATCAAATGAATATGTCATGATGGATCAGGATATTGAAGAAGGTGAATTTATTCCGGTCGATGCTACTGATGATGTTCAACCGGTATTCGCGGATCCACCGGATGATGTTCAATCGGAATTCGCGGACCCACCGGCTGAATCCGAACAGCCACCACTTCAAAACTTGGAAGTTGAAACAACACCTCCTCAAATTAATCAAAACCTGCAGGTCTTGGGAGATGAAACAACTACTCCCTTGGAACAACAAAACAACAAGGATGCATGCATGGACACTCCTTCCCAGGTCAACATTACTCATTCTCCAAAAAGTTTATCTGTTAGTGGGACCACCTTGGACAATTCCATCTTTGAGGCTGGATTTTCACCCCCTAGGCTTAATGGGCTACCCAGCAGGAAACGGCCCAGACTACCCTCTCCTAACCAAATGGAGATTCCTGATGAGCCCACTCCCTTCAATCCAAAATTTTCCTATCCTCTGGCCCATCCCCTCCCACTTTCCCCTGCGTCTTACTCCACCCCACCATTCAACTCTTCCCTTCCCAACAATCCTGACCTTTCCTCATCTTCTCGCCGGCCGTTAACCCGTCGCCGTTTTTCCTCTTCCAAAAGCCCTTTCATCCCGGTTTCTACCTCCCTTAATTCTGACCCTCCTGTGCCTGCGTCTGCTTCTCCCACTCCCTCCCTACCCCGATTCCAATTCACCTCTGGTAACCCCGATCCTGTATCAACTATTCCTGATCCAGCCCAAGTGGAATTAGAGAACACCATAAACATGGGTGAAGCCGTGGGAATTGGTGTTTCCGGCTTTGACGAGCAATTGAACAAAACCATCAGGGATGAAGGAGATTCAATTATTCCCCAATGATTTTCACAACCTACAATGTTCGTGGTCTGGGCGAGGAAGCAAAAATGCTTTCAATTGGTGACACAATTCGACAACACAAAACTCATTTTGCCGCAATACAAGAGACTATGAGAAGTGATGGGTCAAAAATCAACGTGTATAAAATCTGGGGGAAGAGACCGATGGCTTTTGACTGGGTTAATGCCGAAGGCACCTCGGGTGGTCTACTAAGCATCTGGGATCCAGGTTTTTTCTGCTGTAATCAAGCTTACAAGAACCACAACGTTCTTATCCTTTCCGGTAAAATTTCCCAACATAATATTGATATTCATATTGCTAATGTATATGCCCCACAAAATTTAGCTGCCAAAAAAGACCTATGGAATGAGATCACTGAGCAAATTGAAACCAAACCGGGTTTCTGGATACTAATGGGGGACTATAATGCGGTTTGGTCACAAGATGAACGTCTGAACTCAAATTTCAACGCAGCATGCGCGGCTGCGTTCAATGAGTTCATTGAGGAGAATGGTTTATTAGAATATACTATGGGCGGAAGAAAATACACTCGTGTATCCGGGGGGGGGGGTGAAAAGCTTAGCGAAATCGACCGAATTCTTGTATCTCAAGAATTTTGGGATAAATGGCCAAACGCCTCACTTATTGCCCATCCCAGAAAAGACTCGGACCATAGTCCATTGACGCTTTCCACCGATGCGTTATCTTTTGGTCCCAAACCGTTCCATTTTTTCAACTCGTGGATTAGAGCACCCGGTTTCCATGAATTGGTTCACAATGCTATTCTTGGGAAATCTTTTGTGGGCAAAAGCGATGAAGTTCTGGCTGCTAAATTGAAAACTATAAAAGAAGCAATTAAAGCCTGGCTAGCCGCGGAAAAAGAGCTGAAAAAACAAAGACAAGTTGATTGTGAAAAACAGTTATGTCTGTTTGATGAAAAGGCCGAACAGAATCCATTATCAGATGTTGAAAAAGCCGCATGGAGTGAAGCTAAAAAAGAGTGGGAAACTTTAAAAACGGAAGAAGCACAAGATCTCAAGCAAAAATCAAGAATGAAATGGGCATTAGAAGGTGACGAAAACACGAGTTTCTTCCACGGGATGATCAACTTCAACAACAATAGCAAGAGAATCAACGGGTTCATTATTAATGATGTATGGTGCAACGATCCTATAAAAATGAAATGGGAAGCTCGAAATTTTTTGCCAATAAATTCAGCGAAACCTTACACCATCGCCCGCACTTTATCTGCCCAAACATCAAACAACTGGATGCGGCTGATGCAACCGCAATTATTGAGCCTTTCACCTTGTTGGAAGTTAAGACGGCGATTTGGGATTGTGAAAGTGACAAGGCACCGGGCCGGATGGATTCAACTTCGGTTTTTTCAAGCACTTTTGGGATCTTCTTAAGGATGATATACTAAAGGTGCTGGCTGATTTCCATGAACATGGCGAAATCAGTCAAGGTTGTGCTTCTTCTTTCCTTGTGCTTATACCTAAGTGCGCTGACCCGGTTTCACTTAACGAATATCGCCCCATCAGTCTTCTTGGCAGCATTGGTAAGATCATATCTAAAGTTTTGGCCAACCGGATTCGCCCTCTCATGAAAAGCATTATTTCTTTTAACCAATCCGGTTTTCTTTCACACTGCAACATATTGGATGGTCCTTTAATTCTTAACGAGATCTTTTCATGGGCCAAGAATCTTAAAATACCAATCTTTTTCCTTAAACTGGACCTTGAGAAAGCGTTTGATAGCGTAAATTGGGATTTCATAATTGAGGTACTTGCACAAATGGGCTTCCCTGAAAAGTGGAGACATTGGATCATGGGTATTCTTAAATCGGCCAGAGCATTCTTCTAAATGGATCGCCCACTTGGGAATTTCAGTGTTTTCGTGGTGTTAGACAAGGCGACCCCCTCTCGCCTTTTCTATTCATTATCGCCATGGAGGCATTTTCTTGTTTCATGAAGAAAGCGGAAGAACTTCATCTTATCAACGGGCTCGCACTTCCCAATGGGGGGCCTTCATTCTCGCATCTCATGTATGCCGACGATGTAGTTGTGTTCGGAAAATGGGACGCATCCGGTATTCAAAATGTCATAAGGTTATTCCGTTGCTTTTACCTTATATCCGGTTTAAAGCTTAATCTGCATAAGTCGAGTTTGTTGGGCATTGGGGTAGCCGAAAATATCATTGAAACCGTAGCCCACAACACCAAAGTCATCAAAGGTAACTTTCCTTGTAAATATCTTGGCGTTCCAATTGGCGCAAACATGAACCAAGCAAAGCATTGGAAAAGCGTTATTGATACTTGCAAATCTAGATTATCTAAGTGGAAAGCTAAGACGCTTTCGATTGGTGGACGGGTCGTGCTCTTAAAAGCTGTCCTGGATAGCCTTCCTATCTATCATTTCTCCCTTTTTCGTGCCCCCAAGTGCGTCTTAGATCAGCTTGAAAAATTAAGAAGGCGCTTCTTTTGGGGCGGCACGGATGATAAAAACAAAACATCATGGGTTGCGTGGGAACGTGTAATTGGACCCAAACAAAAAGGCGGCATTGGTTTGGGCTCATTATTACACATGAACATGAGCCTTCTCTTGAAGTGGTGGTGGCGCTATAAAACGGATGAAAACAGTCTTTGGAAACATGTAATCAATTCCATTCATCAAATTGACCGTTCTTGGGCTTTCTTGCCTATTAAACCATCGATATCCGGGTATGGAATGCAATAATCAAAACGGGTAAAGATTTCGAGTCATTAAATATACGGGTTAAAAATCTATTCAAAGGCATGGTGGGAAATGGGTTGCACATACGGTTCTGGCTCGACTGCTGGCTCGGCGAAACCCCACTCAGGTACAAGTTCCCTAAACTATTTTCTTTAGAATCAAATAAAAACTGCACTGTTGCAGATCGGTTTAGCAATCTGGGAAACACTTGGGTGGTGGGTTGGGCTTGGAGACGTCAACCTTGTGCATGAACGCGATGAACTTCTCGAGTGCAACAACCTGCTGCAGCCATGCTCTTTATCTGCTGCGGATGACTCTTGGACCTGGACTGAAGACAATTCTGGCCGTTTTTCTGCCGCGTCATGCCGTCGCAGATTGGCTGCTGCGGCGGTCCCTTTTTATCCGTTCAAATGGTCAACTTTGGTTCCTAAAAAAGTCAACATATTTGCGTGGCGTGCTGAGCAAGACCGACTAGCTACAATGGAAGGCCTCATCAAAAGAAAGATCGTCAACACATCAAACAATTGCAGCCTTTGTGGGGATTACTCGGAAAATGCGGCGCATCTCTTGATCCACTGTTACATTGCTGCCAATCTTTGGCAAAAGATCGCTGATTGGGTCAACATTCCTCCTGTTTTTGCTTTCGATTTTCGCGAACTGTTAGAACACGGCAACATAAATGGACTGTCAAGGCAAAAGAGAAAAGTTATCTATGCAATTATTCTCACAACTTGCTGGACTATTTGGAACTGTAGAAACAAGAAAATTTTTCAAGGAAAAAGAGCATGCTTGGATGAACTCTTCGAAGAAATTAAGGCGCAATCCTTCTTATGGGTAACTAATCGCGCAATGGGTATTACAGCTGACTGGAACAAGTGGTGCAGATTTGATATTGGAAACTAAGATATACTGAAATTCTTTGCTGTAATATTAGGATAGCCCATAGACTTTGTAACTGGGCCAATTTATTTGGGCTTCTGTAACTGGGTTGGGTTTTTGATTTCTACATCATAATAGCACCTTGCTAATTAGAGGTAATCTTTTGGGTTTGGAAATAAAAGTTATTTTGCCTTTCAAAAAAAAAAAAAAAACCCACCTTTGGCACATTTCATTTTTAAATAATTAGTGGGAATATTATTTAGGTGTAGTTTGTCATGTTTTATCTTTTATCAGATTGAATCTGTAATCGGAAGTGTTTGTTACCTAACTCGGTTAACCTTGTGATAGATTCCCTGTCAGTAACTTAAAATGAGTCCAAATAAGCATGCAACACCCCATTGCCAGTGTGTGTCTCCATCACCTATTGGCCGTCATGATTGTCAACAGTTTCATAGCGTAATGGTATGCAAGTGCTATAAGGGTCTTTAGGTAAGCAAATCTGTTGAAATATAGTGAACGAGGGATTCGATGGAATAATTTCTGTTCCAGTTTCATCCTACACTATAGCTGTTGAAATATCGCTGGCAATGTATTACACAAACCAACTGAGCATTGGACATTTCAACAAAAAAGAAAAAAAAATGGGCCTTACCCTTTTGATCAAAAATAACTTGAGGTTTTAACGGTCACAACTAAAAACACATAACAAGAAATATAAAACAGGTGCCTTTTCATACGTGAAACATAGTAACATCGACATAAAACCGTAGACGGATCCAAGAGACCAAAGTTCGACTTGCCAAAAGACCTACACAAAAAGTTGGATCGGGGGCTATTCTTTCTTTCTTACTAGAGCTAGTACTAATAATGTGATCAACCAACTAACCAAAAGAGGATAAAGTTTCCATTTACATAGAAACCAAAAGAGGTTTAATTATAAACCTAGTTTTCCGCTTTCTTGAAGTGAGGACTGATGAGGCCAGCAATCTCAAGAAACCCAACCTGATCCTTTTCTCCAAATATCTTCTTCAGCTTCTCATCGCATACGATAACCCTCTTGTTGTTTGGATCCTGTTTACAAAACACAGGATTTCATCAACCATTACTCAAAACTACAACTTAATACTCTCCATTCAGAGACAAATCTAACCATTAACCATCAGTACACATACTTAGTGATGAGACTGGTGCCAAAATTACGAGTTTTTGAAAAACTGGGCACCAAATACAATACGGAATCTATTTGTACGGTACCAAATACAATACACAAGACTTCATCAACCATTACTCAAAAACTACAACTTTACAATGTCCTTTTTAATACAAATATAACCATTAACCAACAGTACACATACTTGGGGATAATGAGACTTGTAACAAAAATACGTATACCGAAATTTTGAAAAACTTGGCACACCGAATACTACACTGAATCTATACCGGAAATACGAAATTTTGCAAAAAAAGTGGATACCGTACGTATGTTGTATACTAGGTACCAAATGCTCATCCCTAACGCATACCAGATACACAAGCTAGGATTTCACATTTGGTTTTATAACGGCAGCAAGGATTTCATATTTAACAGTTGAAAAAGCAGAAAACATAATTAATTCCAAGTTAAAGTAACGAAATACAGCAATTGTTACTCAAACTAAAACTGAATTTGAGAATAATAAAGCACAGTCCATGAGTACAAGCAAGCAAGCAAGCAACCTAGGGTTTCATATAAATATTATTATTTTAAAATAAAAAGCATGAAAGTGAAGGCATGTATACCTGAAGGCCATTTTCTTTGATGTGAGCCCAAATAACCTTGAGAACTTCAGTGCGAGGGATTTCGGTCCTGCCGCCAAGGAAATCCCTCATTTCGGGTGAAACAGGACGCGGCTTGGAGAAGCCTCTAGGCGCTCTCTTCTTCGTCTCCGTCGCAGGCTCAGACGACGCTGTAGCATAGGTAACTGAAGTCCTCAGCTTAGGGTTGAAGGACACCGACTGAAGAGACAAGGACGGAGACTTGAGTAGAGACGGTGTTCCGGTTGCAGAGAAGGTGGAGAGAAACCCTAAAGGTATGGCCATGTTTGAAATGGAATGGAGGCTGTGTGTTGTGTTTTCAGATAAGACTCGAGAGAGAGAGAGAATTGGGGGGTTTTAGGGGAGGGCTAAACGTTGGTTCAGACCACCACCTCTTTTAAATATATATATATATGACCTGCACGCCCCTTATTGGGGGCCTCAACAGCTGTGACCATTTTTGTGAGTTTAGCCCAATACTTTCCTCTGACTTGTTTTTGGATTCGCAAGTTTAGCCCACTCATTTTTTTCACAATTATCTTTGGATTCACCAGCTTAACAAATCATTGTGTTAGTAACAATCCATCTTCATATTTTTAACGGCGGATTTTATTAGAAAAAACGAAGCTAAATATACAAAGCGGTCATATGAAATTACACAGTCCTATTACACCATTTTAAGGAGTTCATCTTCACCCGATTTTTTACCCAATGGTAATTTGTAATCTTACTTACATTTTCCTTATCCACCGACAAGCAATCATAATTAGGACATGCACCAATTCTTTTTTACATCCGACCCGATGGTGTGCTTGTGTAGTTGTAAGAGGTATTTTACAAAGAAATCATAGATAGGTGGGATCCAAATGGATTTTTGGTACAAATAACATAAAAGCTAACTTGAAATTGATGAGCCCAATGGTGATCGATGAAGAAAACAATGATTGTGAAGAAGAGGGAATAAGCTCAATGTTGTGGGGTGGGGTGGGGGGGGGGGACTGGATGGAGGGTGAAGTTGGAACCACAAATATTGGGGGGGTTTTAGTGTGGCAATTCTTAAAATTTGGGGGACGGGGAACATGATAGGGCTTTGATGTATGAATGAACTTGGTTGGATAATTTGTTTAGTTTTTCGTATAATTTCAAAATAGGGCAGGAAGTAGGGCATCTAGTGAGAAATGCTCTAAGACCATATCCAAGCAAACCTCTAAAAAAAAACTTTAAACATACCTATTTGTTGTATAAAATTTTGTACTATGGATATTAATCTGTCATATAAAATTTTGTATTATGAATATTAATAAATTGTATGTAAAAGTTATCTTATAAATTATTAAAGTTTTTTTAATTGTATGAAATTTTTAAAAATTGAAAGCAATAAAATTAAAACGAACCTTTCATTCAACAACAAAATGACCAGCAGGTTACTGGCCAAATATGTACAATACACCAAAAAGAGAAAACCTACAAGATACCCAAAAGGCATAACCTATCCCAATTCTTTTAACATGATCTAGATATTACAAAATTAAAAACCAAGCCCATCTCCCCCTCATTTGATTATCTTACTTTGAAATTAATTCCATTTTTGTTCCATTGTGTTGGTTAATTCCTCAATGATCTTAGACTTTTTTTTTTCTTTTTTTTTTTTTTTTTTTTTGCGAAAGATGATTTCCCTGTTGCCTTCAGCATCAACTACTACTTGACAGAGAATTATTGTCGTTGAGGTCGAAAGCGGTAGCATGCGTGTAAGAAGCAAATGTGTAGTAGATGTATTCACCCGAACCAGATGTTCTTGTGTGTTGGAAATGCAGGTAGATCCCCCACCCATTTGATTGGTCTTTCACAACCTTGAATTTGTTAAAATTATTTATGGTTATTGTACAAGCCGTTAGTGTTTAGGGCTTAGATACAGTTTGAACTTTTTTAATTAAAATATTTTTATTCTTAAGAGACAAAAAAAAAATAGAGAAGTTAACCCATCTAACATAGCCCGCTCAAGCCCTGCATACGGAAGGATACCTCACATGCTTTTCTCCGTGCAACCCTTCTAACAGGCCAGTTTAAGTTGCCCACGGCTGGGCTCAGCCGGTCACAGTTTAACACTGATAAAAATAAAATTATAAAATTAATGTATAATGTGTTGAAGATTTTACATTGAACTTTGAAGTCGTCTGCCAGTGACTAAAATAAATGCAGCTCCTACTACTACTACTACTACTCATGGACCATGAACCCCATACCTTTGAAACTAGGTTAGAGTCCCGCGTGTACACGCGGTACATGTCCATGTCAAATAAAAAAAATTCTATAAAGATTGTAGTATGCAAGTTTTATTTATTGAAAGTTACGTGATACAATTCGTATGAATTTTGGTTGATTGTAAGTTATCATTAAAAAGTTTAATGTTACCCAATAACAAATATATGAATCAACAAATGTTTGATTTGACGTGATTTAAAAACAAATAATGAAATGAATAAACGTAAATTTTTTGTAACGGCATGCAAATGAGGATTAAATTCAAAGTAAATAAATGTAGTTTAACAAATCATACAACCAAAACATTATAAAAAAAAATAAACGATTTATGCAAAATATGATCGCATACTTATTCACAAACTTCAAAATATTTTTTATAGACAACATTTATTATTTATTATTAACGTTGTCATCTTTATCCAATATTAGTATCTTCATGCCATTTCTACTCTTGTCACTTGGCAGCGACATACAACTGCCCATGTGTAAAAACATGATCTTTCAAATACAGACCTACCCTAAATAGGGTTTGTCCTTGACTCGTATTTATTGTCATTGCAAAACATAAAGTAAGAGGGAATTGTCTTCTATTAAATCTGAAAGGAATCTTCTTATCAGATGGAGACAGCCTAATTTTTTGGATCAAAGTTCGCATTCCAATGTTACTCCCTGAAATTATTTTAGCTTCTATAACACGGTTTGATATGGCAAGACGATTTGGAACTCGTGGCTTTGAAAATAATTTATGTCCACTTATAGGATCCCTGAACCATTAGAATAACAAAACAGTAAAATTTGCCAAAAAAAAAAACTCCGGTGAGGAAAAGAAAGACATTTGGCATTGTAACTGTACTATCATCTAGAATTTAAGGTAAATATATCCAAAAGACCCTGAACTGTTTTGACGGTTTAACTCATAACCAATAACCTAAAAATCAAGCTAAAACCACGGTGAAAAATCAATACTAAGCCCACATGAGAAACTCATAACCAGTCACGAATATTATAACATCATATTTCTAAAAAATGAATTATAAAATAATAGTGTATATATATATATATATATCATTACAATAGCATAAACATAACAAATAACAAAATAATACAAACGTCGTAAAGGTATACTTACAACCTGGAATGCTTCCACGATCGGTTTATTATGTGTAGAGCAATTGTGATCGATGTGAATCAATGTAATTAAATAGATGAAGTATAAAAATGGAATGATTGGAATTTGACATAAATCAATGAACAATGCTTATAATTAGCAAACTAATTGCAATCATCTTTTGATTATCATTTATGACAAATTATGAAACGTAAATAATATAAAAAATCAACCGATACATTAGATGTTAATACACAGATGTTTTTATTATAAAACCCACATGTATAATTATATTTGATGAGTGTACATGATAATATGTACACTTATTAATTGCAATCAAATATAATTATATGTATAATTATATTTGATGAGTGTACATGATAAAATTATATTCGGTCAATATTATTAATGTCAATAAATAACATTAAAACTCTTAATAAATAAAATTAAAAATGAATAAATCTTATTAATTGCAATCAACATCCATCATAATTCGTAAACATAGTAATTGCAATCAAGACCAATCATAATTCGTAATAAATAACATTAAATTCGGTCAATTATTATAAATTTTCAATAAATAACATTAAAACTCATAATAAATAACATTAAAAATGAATACATCTTATAAATTCGGTCAGATTGAATGACATTAAATTCGGTCATTATTTGTTAATGACAATAAATAATATTACGCGTAATTTCGTAAAATTAGATTAAACATAATTTCTTATTAATAGATTATAAATAAATGAGATTACAAAATGGTAATAAATAACATTAAATTCGGTCAATTATTATTAATGTCAATAATTAACATTAAAACTGTTAATAAATAACATTAAAATTGAACAAATCTTATTAGTTGCAATCAATACCATTCATAATTCGTAAAAATAACAATATAAATAAATGAGATTAAAAAATTCAAATCAATTACATTAAAAACATTCGCATTTGAAATAGACTTACCAATTATTGGAAAAACCAAGATTGTTCTCCGTATGTGGCAACTGTAACGTCATTGCAAATGATGTTTTTAGATAACATAAATTTGTTCATGGCCTTCGGCACAGTCTGGAAATACATGTATAAAAATTTAAAAAAAAATCATCTTTTAAAATGAAATAGGCATATATTAAAACAAAAATAACAATCATACCAACACGGTTGACGAATGGTCATGCAAAACCCTGATGAATTAAGAACCTTTGTGATAAGACATAATAGCGTTGGTGTATTCGAATGTTTTAAATGTTAAAACATAGAATGATTAAATCTGTTTCAAGGTAAATCTGATTCACTGTATATCTATCAATACCGATTCAAAAAAGTTGTTTTTCTATAGAATAATAAAAAACGAATACATCGAAGTGATAAAGTTATTGAAACGATTAGATGTTCGTTATCCATGTTCATTAATAGTTGGTAAAAAGTCGATTGTTTACTGTTAGGAATTTGTGTATATATATGAATATTGATTTCGTATACTTAATAATATATGAGTCGGATGACTTTGTGTATATATTTGAATTCCTAGAACTTGAGTCGATAACTTTTCAAACTCAGCATAAATTATGGTATTCCTAAATTACGGGTTAAATTGATAGAATTCAAATCATTAGATGAAACAACCTTTTAATATATTCAATAAAGAAATCATACTACAAAAAGGAAAGTCATAATATTTAAAATGATATTAAAATCATAATCAATAATTTAGATTGAATGACAATAAATTCGGTCATTATTTATTAATGACAATAAATAATATTACGCATAATTCCGTAAAAATAGATTAAACATAATTTCGTATTAATAGTAATATAAATAAATGAGATTACAAAATCGTAATAAATAACATTAAATTTGGTCAACATTATTAATGTCAATAATTAACATTAAAACTGTTAATAAATAACATCTGTTAATAAATAACATTCAAAATGAACAAATCTTATTAATTGCAATCAATACCAATCATAATTTGTAGAAATAGCAAAATAAATAAATGAGATTAAAAATCTTAATAAATAACCTCAAAATAGTAATAAAAATTTCAAATAATTTACATTAAAAACATCCGCGTTTGAAATTGACTTACCAATGTCGACAAATTATTATTGACATCTTAAAATTAGCACATTACTATTGAAATGATTTTGATGATTATCGTTTAATGAGAATTGATTAAAGGTAAGTCATAATTGATTTGAAAAAATTAAATTCGGTCAATATTATTAATGTCAATAAATAACATTAAAACTCTTAATAAATAAAATTAAAAAATGAATAAATCTTATTAATTGCAATCAAGATCAATCATAATTCGTAAATATAGTAATTGCAATCAAGACCAATCATAATTCGTAATAAATAACATTAAATTCGGTCAATTATTATAAATTTTCAAAAAATAACATTAAAACTCGTAATAAATAACATTAAAAATGAATAAATCTTATAAATTCGGTCAGATTGAATGACATTAAATTCGGTCATTATTTGTTAATGACAATAAATAATATTACGTGTAATTTCGTAAAAATGGATATAATTTCGTATTAATATATTATAAATAAATGAGATTACAAAATCGTAATAAATAACATTAAATTCGGTCAATTATTATTTATGTCAATAATTAACATTAAAACTGTTAATAAATAACATTAAAATTGAACAAATATTATTAATTGCAATCAAGACCATTCATAATTCGTAAAAATAGCAATATAAATAAATGAGATTAAAAATCTTAATAAATAACCGCAAAATCGTAATAAAAAATTCAAATCAATTACATTAAAAACATTCGCGTTTGAAATAGATTTACCAATTATTGGACCAACCAAGATTGTTCTCCGTATGTGGCAACTGTAACGTCATTGCATATGATGTTATTAGATAACATAAATTTGTTCATGGCCTTCGGTACAGTCTGAAAAGACATGTATAAAAAAAGTAAAAAACAATCATACCAACACGGTTGACGAATGATCATGCAAAACCTTGAGGAATTGAGAACCTTTGTGATAAGACATAATAGCGTTGGTGTATTCGGATGTTTTAAATGTTAAAACATAGAATGATTAAATCCGTTTCAAGGTAAATCCGATTCATTGTATATCTATCAATACCGATTCAAAAAAGTCGGTTTTTCTAAAGAATAATAAAAAACGAATACATCGAAGTGATAAAGTTATTGAAACGATTAGATGTTCGTTATCCATGTTCATTAAAAGTTGGTAAAAAGTCGATTGTTTACTGTTAGGAATTTGATTTTATGAATTGAGAAATAATATTCGATTAAAAAAAGTCGGTATTTCTAAAGAATAATAAAAAACGAATACATCGAATTGGTAAAGTTGATTTTATGAAACGATTACTGTTATTGAAACGATTAATCAAATTGACAGTAAACAATCGATTTTTTTTAACAAAAATAAGTAAAACACAATAATATTAAGCAATGTTAGAAGAATAAGGATCGATGATTACCATGAATCGGTTGTGTAGAATCAAGAAACTATGAAAGATGAAGAAGGAGGATAGAAAGGTTTGTTAGGAAGAAAATGAGAGTTATGTTGTGGAGAATGAAAAAAAATAAAAGAAAACGGTTTTTATAGATAGATTTTCGGAGCTCCATATTCAATATGGATACCTCAAACCCTCTCTAAGGCCTTCATTCGACCCAAGCGACCTCAATTATTATATAGATAGATGACAGTTGAGCAATCATTTATGCATAATCAATTCATCATTCACCATATCAAATAACTTGTATAAGAAAGTTTTATAATAAACTTATGAGTAGACCTTTCTATACAAACATAAATAATAATATTTGTAGACTAAAACTAAGATCCTGTCACTCAAGTGACAAAAAATAAAGAAAAACTTAATATCAAATACCATATTTAGTAAAATCAAGTGAATTGAAAAGGTATGACATATGACCAAACACATGGTGAAGAATCTTTTACAGATCAACATGTCACCAAACAAGATCAAAGATTGAAATAACTAGTAGGCTGTCTGTCATATGCATATGACTGACTATAGATAGCTATGATTGTAGTAAATATGTTATTAACTTCAACACAAATAATAGAAGAAAATTCACAAAATATTCTTTTCCATAACATGTTCTTTGTCACCATTCATTCAAACACCTACCACACCATCAGTAGGTGAAAAAATCAAACCAAACTAACCCTCTGCTCTGCTCTGCTCTGGTGTAGTCTAAACATAAACATTTAATTCACCACACATTCAAGGAAGCTAATCTAAAAATAGCTCCAAAAAACACCAACATCCAGCTTTATTCAAACCTATCTCCTACCATGTAAAACTTGTAGTAAGTTGTTAGTCAAACTACCATTCATCCTGCTGCTATATAAACACTTTGATTTCCCTTGATAATTAATATTCCGTCTTCCAAACAACGTTTCCTTCATGTGGTGTTCCTCCAAGGCTGCAACTTTAGCGCGATGACCAGCTTTTCCTCTTTCTAATTGAGGGAAATCAGATGTTTCACTAACTGATCCAGATATTAGATCAGCAGGAGGGATAAAACAGTCATTTGACAAACCAGGGACATTAAATGCAACCTCTTCAATGGTCCAGGATTCTTCCATTCGGGTTTTAGTATGACTCATCGCCACCTCACCAAACCTAAAAAGAGTCACCACGGATCGACCTGAGTGTGCAACCATGATCCCGTCGACAGGTCGATAATCATCCAAAAACGAGTTTATGGTGGTTTCCCAATAAACAGCATCACCACCGTTAGTTTGAATACGGGTCAAATGTGAATCCTCCATGTGAATAATTAGGCCCGTTTTTTGACTAAAGAAGCCAAATAGCACGTGCCTTATGATTTCAGCTGGACCTTCACTCCTTGCTTTTAATGTTTGTGGATCTGCACTTAGTTTAAGAATGAAGCAATCTTCGCCGTTGATTTTTTTCTCCCCTATGCACTTTGCATCAACAAACATACTTGCAGTCGTTCTAGGATCAAGACCCTGCGTGATCAACATGCTTTTATCAGAAAATAAAACAACATAATCATAATTAACTCTAATTATAATCATGACAAATGCGTATATTGCAAGAATGGAAAAAAATAGTAACAGAGCAAACCAGTTTAATTGTAAGACAAGCGAAGTTTAGAAAGTTTTAAAGAAAAACCAGTTCTCACCTGAAGAGCACGGCGTAGCGGTCTAACAGGCCCTTTAGCAGTGTGAGCACCAAGCCACGGAGTGTGCCTCCAAACAAGTTCGCCATTGCAACCAGCATGAACGTTACTCCCACCAACTGCTAGCTCAACATACCACATATCAGGGTTCATTTGCCACAAAACAAACCCACCAGATTCAGCTGCTTTTGCACCATGCTTAGTTTTAACCACTCGTGATGCAGTTTCAAATTCAGATGCAACCATCTTCACTTTTCCATTGCATAAGTATTTTTAATTGAATTTTGAAGCTTTTGCCCTCCTGATGCAGCCATGTATTGCTGCACTATGTATTGAGCAGACGAACTTTCCTATAGATAATTAAAAAAAAAAAATCAACAATTAAAGCAAGAAAAGAGTAGTAGTCAGCCATCAAGATAGCATACTTAAACATGCAACATTATTATCATTCATTCCCTTTCAAACACACCTAACAATATCACAATTAGCCAGTTCAAATCATCGTAAACAAAACAAAGGTGGTTGCTTATAACAGCTTGTTTCACTAGATAAACTACTTATAAGTAAACAAACCTTTTTCTATATACGATAAAAAAACAGATGAATTTAGTGTTGTAGAGAATATAACAATAGTTTGAAAGATAAATCACAACTTTTATCAATATATATGTCAGTAAAACTAGTCTTTAATCTTTATAACCAAGTGTCCTAAACAAAATTTCAGTCTTTATTGAAGCAAAGCAGATCTATCCGGCATATTTTGCATTTCGCAGAAACAACCTAGTACGCGAAAAGTTAAACAATCAAGTCAGGAATCTCGAAAGCATAAATACAAATCGATCTAGTTGCACAAGTAATTAAGCAACATTCCTACATGAAAAGGTCAACTTATGAACAATGTTAGTTTAAATATTTGAACATAATCAAGTTGAATATAATTATTTTATGACTTAAAAAAATATATTTAAATATTTGAACTTTCATATTCAAATTTGAAATGAACAATGTTAGTTTATTATGTTATGAATCAACATAATAATGTAATCTAATACATGAACATGTACTCTGGTAAATCTTTTCTTTACTATACAATTTACTTTGAAGAAATACATTAACAAACAAAAATTTAATCGCTAATTCAAGGTAATGAAAATGTTTTAGATCAGATCTTCTACAGTAACAATTTAGAGTCAAATCAATTATTGTAGAATAGACTCACCGACTTAATTTAATTCCTTCATAAACATTACTTTTTTAGTGCAACTATGGATTTTATTACAACAACTTGATAACGACAATGGTGAAAAATAATATCATCAGTAACCCTAAAAGAAAATAAACACTAATAAAATAAAACTATACAAAAAAAATAAAATAAAAGCTTACAATGGGAGTGTCTTTAATACTAAGGTGAGGCAAAGGGTCACCGGAGCTAACATTAACCGGACCAAGTGGGGCCCCCATAACTCCCAGCAAAAGCCTCAGATCAGACCTCTCCATTGATGACGTCATCATCGACGGAGCCCTACACAGATGCCCCTTCATCCAGTTCCCGATACCCGACCCGACCCGTTTACTCCCTCCTACTTCCGACCCATCCGGATCGGGTCCCTCCATCAACGGCGCCAGCGTTTCACCATTCAAACTCCCGGATCTTAGCACGTGACCTTGCCTCATTGACGGCCTTTTGGCACGTGACCTCGCCGGAGATAAACCTCGGACCAAGTCGTGTCGTAGAGAGGAGAAAAACCCATGTTTCCGTTCCATTTTTTTTATTCTAATAATAATAATAATTACAGTGTAGGAGAGTATGATGATATATAACACAAGTTGTGAAGAGAGGGGGTATTAAATATGGAATCTAGAAAGAGAAATGATGAGGCATTTTGTTTCTAGGCATTGATTGAGGTTTATTAATGGCGGTTTGCAGAGAGGGAATTGGAATGGGATGAAATAACTGTAAATAATTTGTTGGTATGATTTTCTACTGTTCAACTGCGAGAACAACGGTGTACTGTTTGTTTACACACGCAGAATATTATTATTATTATTAGACTAAAAGGTGTGCCTTCGGGGAGTGGAGTCGGGGAGGGGACGTGGCATCGGCACCGAAATGGAACACCGGCCCCCCCGATTTTTTTTCGGTGAACTCGGGGTTATCTCCCCCTTTGTCCCGACACATTTGATTGGCCAAAATCAGAGGAATTATAATTAATAATGATTAAATAAAAAGGAAAAGGAATAAAAAGAAGGAAGGGGGAATGGGGGAATTGGGGGAAACCATTTCCAAACTTTGGGGAGAAAATGGGGGAAATGAGGTGGCGCTGATGTGGCACTTGGGGGAGTTGGGGGAAGAAGGAGGCACACCATATAGTCTTATAGGGATCTTTGATACGTACAGCCATACATAATACGAGGAGTTATATTCTACGACGCTCTCTATGGTATGATTGTGGAATTCCAAAAGGTGGTGAGATAGAGGGTATTTTTAGCGAAACTAGCTGTTGGTTAGAAGCTGGTAGCCGTAAGCTTTTTAAATATATTTTGGTGTTTGGCAGAGTAGCTGGAGCTTTAATAAAATGTATAAAATGACAAAAATTGGTACAATTAAAAACTTGTAAATAATGTTTTTATTTTATTTTTAAAATAGAATTTATATTTGTGTCATTTACTAATTAAAAGCTTATAGTTAGTAGAGCTTTTTCTTAAAAGCTAGTACTAGTAGCTTTTCACTAAGGGTATGTTTGGCAAAACTAGATGGAGGCTGGTAGCTGGAAGCTGCAAGCTGGTAGCTGGAAGCTGTTAGCTGGAAGCTTTTTAAATATATTTTGGTGTTTGGCAGAGTAGCTGGAGCTTTTAATAAAATGTATAAAATGACCAAAATGGTCATAATTAAAAGATTGTAAAGAAGGTTTTTATTTTATTTTTAAAATAGAATGGGTATTTGTGTCATTTACTAACTAAAAGCTTGTAGCTAGTAGAGCTTTTTCTTAAAAGCTACTACTAGTAGCTTTTCACTGTAGAGCTTTTTCTCTAACCTAAAAGCTTCCAGTCCCTTCAACCAAACAAGGCTTTTTATTAAGTAGGAGTTTTTTCTTAAAAGCTTGAAGCTTGAAGCTCCTAAAAGCTATATCTTTTTCTTCTAACCTAAAAGCTGGAGGCTTCCAGCTATTCAACCAAACAAGGTTTTTTATTGAGTATGAGCTTTTTCTTAAAAGTTTGAAGCTTTTAAAAGCTTATTGCCAACAATACCCAAAGTCATAGAGATTAGGGGGACAACCACAACCAGAATTATTTACGGGTATCTCATTATCAACATGATAACACTGTCGCCGATAGTGTTGATAGGAATTCTGTGGATCTTTTGCTGGTTATATCTAATGGGCGTGAAGGACAAGTCTTAAATGCAACGGTCTAATTTTTTGATCATTACTTTCATAGAAAAAGTTGGTCACCCTACAAGCACAACAAGGAGAAAAAAAATTAGCGTTTTTGGGGGAACAACGCAAATTATTGAGGCAAAAGCAGTATGAAACGAAAAGAAGAAATTGCGATGAAATACAATTGGGATCGTTATTGGGTGGACGACGAAAATGATGAGTAGATTTTTTTTATTCGTACGTTTTTTTAATTGATGTTTCTTGTATTTTTTTTATTTTATTTTAATGAAACGGTAATTTTTTTATTAATGAAACGGTAATTAAAAAAATCAAACATTTTAGTGAAGTGAATCAGTAAAGTGGTGTCTCTAAAAAATCATTTCAGTAAAGTAAATCAGTAAAGTGATGTGACAGTGTAGGCTTGGTGAGTGTTGGTGCCCTCCTAGTTTATAAAATAAACGTTTTTATAAAGCAGTAAATGTTTCGTTTAACAAATATTATTTAAGTGATCTAGACAATAAGACAAAATAATAAATATCAAATGTATCAAAGTCAATATCATTAATATCTAGTAGAATATGATAAATCAAATATTATCTTTTTTTAACATATCACGTTTTTTCTCAATATGTGTGAATAAGAAAACTGCGAATAAAAAATCTGGGGGATAAATATTTTCCGAAATATATTTATATGATATTGTTTATTTCAACATGTTGTAGTAAACATGCCGTCATCCTTAGGTTATGTGTTGTGGTTTAAGGTGAGCACAAATATTATTCTATCATTCAAGTCACATGGACGCCTGTAGATGCATATTCATATGTCTGTAGCTTTCGAGTCAGTCGATCAAGTTTAGTTTGTTATAGTTATGTTTGATGTTTTGTTTGTAAAGATCTATTCGCATGATTGTGTATGTGAATGAGTTTTGGTAGTGTACGAATGAGTCAGTTTAGGACTCATATGCATGAATGAAAGGTAGAATGGACACATCCGCACCTTCGATGGTGCAAATGGGAAGTATCTATAAATAGGAGATTGTTGTCACACCCTCAAATTCCACGTGCGGGGTTTTACCGCGAGGCGCGTGACACACCAGGATCTCAGTCAACGATCACAATAAACATACAACAAACATGCATTCATAATTATAATTAAAACCAAAATATCATGCTTTGAGCCGTAAACCAGCAGCGGAAGCATTCTTGTTTACAACCAAAAGACATATCATTGTTTACAAAGACATTGTTTAATATGCTTCAAAATATTAGACGCTGTGCATGACTCCGTGCGCATAGCCCATTGACTGCTACCTTAGCGACCTGAGAAAACATGCCAAAAAGGTCAACATATAATGCTGGTGAGTTCACAGGTTTTCTTTTATAAAGCGTTTTCTGTAAGTTGTGAAGATCATATCCGTTACTACTAGGTTATAAGAACGTTAGCTAGACGTTAAGTGTTTGTTTACTACTGCGGTTGGGAATCCATTACTATACGTTTATAAGTTGTTGAAGCTTGCCCAACAGTTTTGGCTATAACCGATGCCTCGGCGAGCCAGTAATAAGAGACAATATGCACCCGCCCGGCCCAGCCGTCGAGTGGGGTTTGTGAGGCCCAATAGATCTATCCACATTTCCCCCGTTGTGCATCCCCGCACATTCATGGTTTCCCCCCTGGGACTTTCCGTAAAAGCCGCATAGTATATGTAAAGTAACCATAGTATAACATGACCTTTAATAGGTAAATAAGTAGCATGTTTCTCCCCCGAAAGTAAGACGGTAAAAGTGGGGCTGTGAAACTCACCTTGGATTGCGTTACTTGAAAACAGTTAAGTAATTATGTTATGATAGCCCCAAATAGCGGCGACCTATCATAAGATGTGTATAAGTATTGGACTAATAACCCGCAGGCTAACTAGTCCCCGAATGTCCAGACCGTGACCATAAACGTTTGAAAACACCTTTAACTGTTAAACCGACCGTGCCAGACAAGACCCGACATCCCATTGGTGACCCGACATTCCACGTGTTAGATAAATGCAAGACATCATGCAACATATGCAATTAAACACTTAATACGCGCAAGAGTTCACCTAGTCTAGCATAATGTCCAATTAACGCATAAACAGGTCCGAACACGTCTTACTAAGTCATTGGGTGTATCCCGGGGTTCCTAGCATGTTCCTAGGTGTCAAATCGTGTTCCGGGATGTCAAAACGCGTTCACGACAGCAGTACATGCGATTAGGAAAGTCACACGCGAGTAGGCTTCAGCCTACAGGCGATTAGGGGCCTAATCGCCTGATGTATCAGGCGAGTAGGGTCCCAATCGCCTATAAAGTCTGCATAATCGCCCCAGCTCAGGCGATTAGGATTCCTAATCGCCTGCAGCTGCTGTGTAACGGATTTTCGCGCGTTTTAACCCTCCAAATCAGATCCGAAACATGCAACGACACCCAATATCAAACCTAAATCATTTACCAACCCATTTCAAGCAAAAACCCCCGACATATCACTGATCTAGCATGTTCTATGCAATTATTTCCTAAAATGGCAAAGTACTAGGTTTCACCTACCAACCTTATCTTTCCTTAAATGGAAACAATCAGATTTCAACCTCTACAAACATGTAAATCATCAAACCTCTGATCTAACATCTTCCTAGTATGAATCCTAACAACATTGCATCAACAATCATACCATAATCATCCTAAATCCTCAAGAACATACAAATGGGTCAAAATACACATTTTCTTCAAAACACCACAATAATGGCTAAAATTCTAAGACAACCTTCCTAATAATCTCTACATAGCAGAAGTACAATCATATCTTGAAAACAATCATGTTATAATCACCAAGAAGACCAACATATGCATGTAAACTTCACAAATAACAAGCATTAAGGTGTAGACTTGGTTTAGAACTCTTTTGAAAGGTTTTTAAAGACACAATTTAGTAAAACAAGGTCTGGACCTTTAGGGAACTCAAAATAACAACTTTACAAAGGTTAGGGATGAAGAACACACCTTGGATTTTGTTAAAGGAAGGTGTGTAAGCTTGGAGATGGTGATTTTTGTAGCAAAAAGAGTTCCAGAGGTGTTTCAAGGTGTGTGGGTGGTTTGGGAGCAGCTAGGGTTGTTCTAGAGGTGTTTGGGGAGTTAAGGGTTCTATTTATAGGTATTTTGACCCGGACTCTGCTGTTCATGCGATTAGCAGTCCAGATCAGGCGATTAGGGGCCTAATCGCCTCTTGTTCATGCGATTTGGCATCCTACTCGCGAGTAGGGACCCTAATCGCCTCTGTTCATGCGATTAGGCCTCCTACTCGCCCCAATCCCCTTGTAATCGCCTACTGTTCACGCGATTAGGAGTCCCCCAGGCTCCTAATCGCCTATAAGGTGCTGGAATGGGTTTTTGGCGCGTTAAACACTATTTTAACATATTTAAACACGTATTCACATACCGATAAGTCACATAATGATTTCAAACATATAATGCATGATAACTAACACGTTTACATCCGTTCACCAATTCCCGGGACTCGAGACTCGTGTGTGCATTAAACCCGGCGATTCCACGAATCACCGATCTTTGTACCCATAGTTATGGACCGACTCCCGATGACCCCGCGGATCATCATAACGACTCCCGATGATTCCCAGAATCATCATACCGACTCGACTGACCCCGTTAAGGACGTAATATGCATGACTCGCTAAGGTAGACTTACTAGTTTAGTCAACGTTACTAACCTGAGTTTGCCGGGTGTCACAATTGATCTAGAGGTTGTTCGAGTTTTTGGTCATTTTGTGTCAGTGAGTATTAGCGTTAATTCTCTATTTGAAAACCTAGATTGATCTGTTTATCATATTTCAAATATGTAATTGTTATTAAACTTTCTAATGATTATGATAAACGTTGAAAATGAAATCATGTGCGTGATTTACTAGTTTTATATCATTTTGCTAGATCGAGAGGGTTTCCGCACCTTTCGGTTTACATATCGTTGAGATTGTTGTTGGTTTGATCATTCTCGATCCTACAACGCTGACATGTCAATTGATAAAGCTTGAGTTCACTCACTTGACCCTGTTGTGGCTCAAGGTGAGCATGCTCGCTCGCGCCATCGTTCCCACCTACAACTCTTCCTTTCATTTCCTCGCTAGCCCACCGTGGTGTTCGCGGGCCACAACACACATTCTTATAGATAAGCGTCCGGATAAAGATTTACGGGGACACATACTCGTGAATATGGTCAAAATATGACAGTTTGAAAGGTAAAAATAACCATTTGAAACACTAATAAAAAAATATTTTTAGTTAAACACACACACACACACACATATATATATATATATAGTATGAGTATGAGTATCTATAGAAAACCTTAGTTATATGGTAAACCTTAGAAATATATTGTTTATTTCAACATGTTGTAGTAAACATGCCGTCATCCTTAGGTTATGTGTTGTGGTTTAAGGTGAGCACAAATATTATTCTATCATTCAAGTCACATGGACGCCTGTAGATGCATATTCATATGTCTGTAGCTTTCGAGTCAGTCGATCAAGTTTAGTTTGTTATAGTTATGTTTGATGTTTTGTTTGTAAAGATCTATTCGCATGATTGTGTATGTGAATGAGTTTTGGTAGTGTACGAATGAGTCAGTTTAGGACTCATATGCATGAATGAAAGGTAGAATGGACACATCCGCACCTTCGATGGTGCAAATGGGAAGTATCTATAAATAGGAGATTGTTGTCACACCCTCAAATTCCACGTGCGGGGTTTTACCGCGAGGCGCGTGACACACCAGGATCTCAGTCAACGATCACAATAAACATACAACAAACATGCATTCATAATTATAATTAAAACCAAAATATCATGCTTTGAGCCGTAAACCAGCAGCGGAAGCATTCTTGTTTACAACCAAAAGACATATCATTGTTTACAAAGACATTGTTTAATATGCTTCAAAATATTAGACGCTGTGCATGACTCCGTGCGCATAGCCCATTGACTGCTACCTTAGCGACCTGAGAAAACATGCCAAAAAGGTCAACATATAATGCTGGTGAGTTCACAGGTTTTCTTTTATAAAGCGTTTTCTGTAAGTTGTGAAGATCATATCCGTTACTACTAGGTTATAAGAACGTTAGCTAGACGTTAAGTGTTTGTTTACTACTGCGGTTGGGAATCCATTACTATACGTTTATAAGTTGTTGAAGCTTGCCCAACAGTTTTGGCTATAACCGATGCCTCGGCGAGCCAGTAATAAGAGACAATATGCACCCGCCCGGCCCAGCCGTCCAGTGGGGTTTGTGAGGCCCAATAGATCTATCCACATTTCCCCCGTTGTGCATCCCCGCACATTCATGGTTCCCCCCTGGGACTTTCCGTAAAAGCCGCATAGTATATGTAAAGTAACCATAGTATAACATGACCTTTAATAGGTAAATAAGTAGCATGTTTCTCCCCCGAAAGTAAGACGGTAAAAGTGGGGCTGTGAAACTCACCTTGGATTGCGTTACTTGAAAACAGTTAAGTAATTATGTTATGATAGCCCCAAATAGCGGCGACCTATCATAAGATGTGTATAAGTATTGGACTAATAACCCGCAGGCTAACTAGTCCCCGAATGTCCAGACCGTGACCATAAACGTTTGAAAACACCTTTAACTGTTAAACCGACCGTGCCAGACAAGACCCGACATCCCATTGGTGACCCGACATTCCACGTGTTAGATAAATGCAAGACATCATGCAACATATGCAATTAAACACTTAATACGCGCAAGAGTTCACCTAGTCTAGCATAATGTCCAATTAACGCATAAACAGGTCCGAACACGTCTTACTAAGTCATTGGGTGTATCCCGGGGTTCCTAGCATGTTCCTAGGTGTCAAATCGTGTTCCGGGATGTCAAAACGCGTTCACGACAGCAGTACATGCGATTAGGAAAGTCACACGCGAGTAGGCTTCAGCCTACAGGCGATTAGGGGCCTAATCGCCTGATGTATCAGGCGAGTAGGGTCCCAATCGCCTATAAAGTCTGCATAATCGCCCCAGCTCAGGCGATTAGGATTCCTAATCGCCTGCAGCTGCTGTGTAACGGATTTTCGCGCGTTTAACCCTCCAAATCAGATCCGAAACATGCAACGACACCCAATATCAAACCTAAATCATTTACCAACCCATTTCAAGCAAAAACCCCCGACATATCACTGATCTAGCATGTTCTATGCAATTATTTCCTAAAATGGCAAAGTACTAGGTTTCACCTACCAACCTTATCTTTCCTTAAATGGAAACAATCAGATTTCAACCTCTACAAACATGTAAATCATCAAACCTCTGATCTAACATCTTCCTAGTATGAATCCTAACAACATTGCATCAACAATCATACCATAATCATCCTAAATCCTCAAGAACATACAAATGGGTCAAAATACACATTTTCTTCAAAACACCACAATAATGGCTAAAATTCTAAGACAACCTTCCTAATAATCTCTACATAGCAGAAGTACAATCATATCTTGAAAACAATCATGTTATAATCACCAAGAAGACCAACATATGCATGTAAACTTCACAAATAACAAGCATTAAGGTGTAGACTTGGTTTAGAACTCTTTTGAAAGGTTTTTAAAGACACAATTTAGTAAAACAAGGTCTGGACCTTTAGGGAACTCAAAATAACAACTTTACAAAGGTTAGGGATGAAGAACACACCTTGGATTTTGTTAAAGGAAGGTGTGTAAGCTTGGAGATGGTGATTTTTGTAGCAAAAAGAGTTCCAGAGGTGTTTCAAGGTGTGTGGGTGGTTTGGGAGCAGCTAGGGTTGTTCTAGAGGTGTTTGGGGAGTTAAGGGTTCTATTTATAGGTATTTTGACCCGGACTCTGCTGTTCATGCGATTAGCAGTCCAGATCAGGCGATTAGGGGCCTAATCGCCTCTTGTTCATGCGATTTGGCATCCTACTCGCGAGTAGGGACCCTAATCGCCTCTGTTCATGCGATTAGGCCTCCTACTCGCCCCAATCCCCTTGTAATCGCCTACTGTTCACGCGATTAGGAGTCCCCCAGGCTCCTAATCGCCTATAAGGTGCTGGAATGGGTTTTTGGCGCGTTAAACACTATTTTAACATATTTAAACACGTATTCACATACCGATAAGTCACATAATGATTTCAAACATATAATGCATGATAACTAACACGTTTACATCCGTTCACCAATTCCCGGGACTCGAGACTCGTGTGTGCATTAAACCCGGCGATTCCACGAATCACCGATCTTTGTACCCATAGTTATGGACCGACTCCCGATGACCCCGCGGATCATCATAACGACTCCCGATGATTCCCAGAATCATCATACCGACTCGACTGACCCCGTTAAGGACGTAATATGCATGACTCGCTAAGGTAGACTTACTAGTTTAGTCAACGTTACTAACCTGAGTTTGCCGGGTGTCACAATTGATCTAGAGGTTGTTCGAGTTTTTGGTCATTTTGTGTCAGTGAGTATTAGCGTTAATTCTCTATTTGAAAACCTAGATTGATCTGTTTATCATATTTCAAATATGTAATTGTTATTAAACTTTCTAATGATTATGATAAACGTTGAAAATGAAATCATGTGCGTGATTTACTAGTTTTATATCATTTTGCTAGATCGAGAGGGTTTCCGCACCTTTCGGTTTACATATCGTTGAGATTGTTGTTGGTTTGATCATTCTCGATCCTACAACGCTGACATGTCAATTGATAAAGCTTGAGTTCACTCACTTGACCCTGTTGTGGCTCAAGGTGAGCATGCTCGCTCGCGCCATCGTTCCCACCTACAACTCTTCCTTTCATTTCCTCGCTAGCCCACCGTGGTGTTCGCGGGCCACAACACACATTCTTATAGATAAGCGTCCGGATAAAGATTTACGGGGACACATACTCGTGAATATGGTCAAAATATGACAGTTTGAAAGGTAAAAATAACCATTTGAAACACTAATAAAAAAATATTTTTAGTTAAACACACACACACACACATATATATATATATAGTATGAGTATGAGTATCTATAGAAAACCTTAGTTATATGGTAAACCTTAGAAATATATTGTTTATTTCAACATGTTGTAGTAAACATGCCGTCATCCTTAGGTTATGTGTTGTGGTTTAAGGTGAGCACAAATATTATTCTATCATTCAAGTCACATGGACGCCTGTAGATGCATATTCATATGTCTGTAGCTTTCGAGTCAGTCGATCAAGTTTAGTTTGTTATAGTTATGTTTGATGTTTTGTTTGTAAAGATCTATTCGCATGATTGTGTATGTGAATGAGTTTTGGTAGTGTACGAATGAGTCAGTTTAGGACTCATATGCATGAATGAAAGGTAGAATGGACACATCCGCACCTTCGATGGTGCAAATGGGAAGTATCTATAAATAGGAGATTGTTGTCACACCCTCAAATTCCACGTGCGGGGTTTTACCGCGAGGCGCGTGACACACCAGGATCTCAGTCAACGATCACAATAAACATACAACAAACATGCATTCATAATTATAATTAAAACCAAAATATCATGCTTTGAGCCGTAAACCAGCAGCGGAAGCATTCTTGTTTACAGCCAAAAGACATATCATTGTTTACAAAGACATTGTTTAATATGCTTCAAAATATTAGACGCTGTGCATGACTCCGTGCGCATAGCCCATTGACTGCTACCTTAGCGACCTGAGAAAACATGCCAAAAAGGTCAACATATAATGCTGGTGAGTTTCACAGGTTTTCTTTTATAAAGCGTTTTCTGTAAGTTGTGAAGATCATATCCGTTACTACTAGGTTATAAGAACGTTAGCTAGACGTTAAGTGTTTGTTTACTACTGCGGTTGGGAATCCATTACTATACGTTTATAAGTTGTTGAAGCTTGCCCAACAGTTTTGGCTATAACCGATGCCTCGGCGAGCCAGTAATAAGAGACAATATGCACCCGCCCGGCCCAGCCGTCGAGTGGGGTTTGTGAGGCCCAATAGATCTATCCACATTTCCCCCGTTGTGCATCCCCGCACATTCATGGTTTCCCCCCTGGGACTTTCCGTAAAAGCCGCATAGTATATGTAAAGTAACCATAGTATAACATGACCTTTAATAGGTAAATAAGTAGCATGTTTCTCCCCCGAAAGTAAGACGGTAAAAGTGGGGCTGTGAAACTCACCTTGGATTGCGTTACTTGAAAACAGTTAAGTAATTATGTTATGATAGCCCCAAATAGCGGCGACCTATCATAAGATGTGTATAAGTATTGGACTAATAACCCGCAGGCTAACTAGTCCCCGAATGTCCAGACCGTGACCATAAACGTTTGAAAACACCTTTAACTGTTAAACCGACCGTGCCAGACAAGACCCGACATCCCATTGGTGACCCGACATTCCACGTGTTAGATAAATGCAAGACATCATGCAACATATGCAATTAAACACTTAATACGCGCAAGAGTTCACCTAGTCTAGCATAATGTCCAATTAACGCATAAACAGGTCCGAACACGTCTTACTAAGTCATTGGGTGTATCCCGGGGTTCCTAGCATGTTCCTAGGTGTCAAATCGTGTTCCGGGATGTCAAAACGCGTTCACGACAGCAGTACATGCGATTAGGAAAGTCACACGCGAGTAGGCTTCAGCCTACAGGCGATTAGGGGCCTAATCGCCTGATGTATCAGGCGAGTAGGGTCCCAATCGCCTATAAAAGTCTGCATAATCGCCCCAGCTCAGGCGATTAGGATTCCTAATCGCCTGCAGCTGCTGTGTAACGGATTTTCGCGCGTTTAACCCTCCAAATCAGATCCGAAACATGCAACGACACCCAATATCAAACCTAAATCATTTACCAACCCATTTCAAGCAAAAACCCCCGACATATCACTGATCTAGCATGTTCTATGCAATTATTTCCTAAAATGGCAAAGTACTAGGTTTCACCTACCAACCTTATCTTTCCTTAAATGGAAACAATCAGATTTCAACCTCTACAAACATGTAAATCATCAAACCTCTGATCTAACATCTTCCTAGTATGAATCCTAACAACATTGCATCAACAATCATACCATAATCATCCTAAATCCTCAAGAACATACAAATGGGTCAAAATACACATTTTCTTCAAAACACCACAATAATGGCTAAAATTCTAAGACAACCTTCCTAATAATCTCTACATAGCAGAAGTACAATCATATCTTGAAAACAATCATGTTATAATCACCAAGAAGACCAACATATGCATGTAAACTTCACAAATAACAAGCATTAAGGTGTAGACTTGGTTTAGAACTCTTTTGAAAGGTTTTTAAAGACACAATTTAGTAAAACAAGGTCTGGACCTTTAGGGAACTCAAAATAACAACTTTACAAAGGTTAGGGATGAAGAACACACCTTGGATTTTGTTAAAGGAAGGTGTGTAAGCTTGGAGATGGTGATTTTTGTAGCGAAAAGAGTTCCAGAGGTGTTTCAAGGTGTGTGGGTGGTTTGGGAGCAGCTAGGGTTGTTCTAGAGGTGTTTGGGAGTTAAGGGTTCTATTTATAGGTATTTTGACCCGGACTCTGCTGTTCATGCGATTAGCAGTCCAGATCAGGCGATTAGGGGCCTAATCGCCTCTTGTTCATGCGATTTGGCATCCTACTCGCGAGTAGGGACCCTAATCGCCTCTGTTCATGCGATTAGGCCTCCTACTCGCCCCAATCCCCTTGTAATCGCCTACTGTTCACGCGATTAGGAGTCCCCCAGGCTCCTAATCGCCTATAAGGTGCTGGAATGGGTTTTTGGCGCGTTAAACACTATTTTAACATATTTAAACACGTATTCACATACCGATAAGTCACATAATGATTTCAAACATATAATGCATGATAACTAACACGTTTACATCCGTTCACCAATTCCCGGGACTCGAGACTCGTGTGTGCATTAAACCCGGCGATTCCACGAATCACCGATCTTTGTACCCATAGTTATGGACCGACTCCCGATGACCCCGCGGATCATCATAACGACTCCCGATGATTCCCAGAATCATCATACCGACTCGACTGACCCCGTTAAGGACGTAATATGCATGACTCGCTAAGGTAGACTTACTAGTTTAGTCAACGTTACTAACCTGAGTTTGCCGGGTGTCACAATTGATCTAGAGGTTGTTCGAGTTTTTGGTCATTTTGTGTCAGTGAGTATTAGCGTTAATTCTCTATTTGAAAACCTAGATTGATCTGTTTATCATATTTCAAATATGTAATTGTTATTAAACTTTCTAATGATTATGATAAACGTTGAAAATGAAATCATGTGCGTGATTTACTAGTTTTATATCATTTTGCTAGATCGAGAGGGTTTCCGCACCTTTCGGTTTACATATCGTTGAGATTGTTGTTGGTTTGATCATTCTCGATCCTACAACGCTGACATGTCAATTGATAAAGCTTGAGTTCACTCACTTGACCCTGTTGTGGCTCAAGGTGAGCATGCTCGCTCGCGCCATCGTTCCCACCTACAACTCTTCCTTTCATTTCCTCGCTAGCCCACCGTGGTGTTCGCGGGCCACAACACACATTCTTATAGATAAGCGTCCGGATAAAGATTTACGGGGACACATACTCGTGAATATGGTCAAAATATGACAGTTTGAAAGGTAAAAATAACCATTTGAAACACTAATAAAAAAATATTTTTAGTTAAACACACACACACACACACACACACATATATATATATATATAGTATGAGTATGAGTATCTATAGAAAACCTTAGTTATATGGTAAACCTTAGAAATATATTGTTTATTTCAACATGTTGTAGTAAACATGCCGTCATCCTTAGGTTATGTGTTGTGGTTTAAGGTGAGCACAAATATTATTCTATCATTCAAGTCACATGGACGCCTGTAGATGCATATTCATATGTCTGTAGCTTTCGAGTCAGTCGATCAAGTTTAGTTTGTTATAGTTATGTTTGATGTTTTGTTTGTAAAGATCTATTCGCATGATTGTGTATGTGAATGAGTTTTGGTAGTGTACGAATGAGTCAGTTTAGGACTCATATGCATGAATGAAAGGTAGAATGGACACATCCGCACCTTCGATGGTGCAAATGGGAAGTATCTATAAATAGGAGATTGTTGTCACACCCTCAAATTCCACGTGCGGGGTTTTACCGCGAGGCGCGTGACACACCAGGATCTCAGTCAACGATCACAATAAACATACAACAAACATGCATTCATAATTATAATTAAAACCAAAATATCATGCTTTGAGCCGTAAACCAGCAGCGGAAGCATTCTTGTTTACAACCAAAAGACATATCATTGTTTACAAAGACATTGTTTAATATGCTTCAAAATATTAGACGCTGTGCATGACTCCGTGCGCATAGCCCATTGACTGCTACCTTAGCGACCTGAGAAAACATGCCAAAAAGGTCAACATATAATGCTGGTGAGTTCACAGGTTTTCTTTTATAAAGCGTTTTCTGTAAGTTGTGAAGATCATATCCGTTACTACTAGGTTATAAGAACGTTAGCTAGACGTTAAGTGTTTGTTTACTACTGCGGTTGGGAATCCATTACTATACGTTTATAAGTTGTTGAAGCTTGCCCAACAGTTTTGGCTATAACCGATGCCTCGGCGAGCCAGTAATAAGAGACAATATGCACCCGCCCGGCCCAGCCGTCGAGTGGGGTTTGTGAGGCCCAATAGATCTATCCACATTTCCCCCGTTGTGCATCCCCGCACATTCATGGTTTCCCCCCTGGGACTTTCCGTAAAAGCCGCATAGTATATGTAAGTAACCATAGTATAACATGACCTTTAATAGGTAAATAAGTAGCATGTTTCTCCCCCGAAAGTAAGACGGTAAAAGTGGGGCTGTGAAACTCACCTTGGATTGCGTTACTTGAAAACAGTTAAGTAATTATGTTATGATAGCCCCAAATAGCGGCGACCTATCATAAGATGTGTATAAGTATTGGACTAATAACCCGCAGGCTAACTAGTCCCCGAATGTCTAGACCGTGACCATAAACGTTTGAAAACACCTTTAACTGTTAAACCGACCGTGCCAGACAAGACCCGACATCCCATTGGTGACCCGACATTCCACGTGTTAGATAAATGCAAGACATCATGCAACATATGCAATTAAACACTTAATACGCGCAAGAGTTCACCTAGTCTAGCATAATGTCCAATTAACGCATAAACAGGTCCGAACACGTCTTACTAAGTCATTGGGTGTATCCCGGGGTTCCTAGCATGTTCCTAGGTGTCAAATCGTGTTCCGGGATGTCAAAACGCGTTCACGACAGCAGTACATGCGATTAGGAAAGTCACACGCGAGTAGGCTTCAGCCTACAGGCGATTAGGGGCCTAATCGCCTGATGTATCAGGCGAGTAGGGTCCCAATCGCCTATAAAGTCTGCATAATCGCCCCAGCTCAGGCGATTAGGATTCCTAATCGCCTGCAGCTGCTGTGTAACGGATTTTCGCGCGTTTAACCCTCCAAATCAGATCCGAAACATGCAACGACACCCAATATCAAACCTAAATCATTTACCAACCCATTTCAAGCAAAAACCCCCGACATATCACTGATCTAGCATGTTCTATGCAATTATTTCCTAAAATGGCAAAGTACTAGGTTTCACCTACCAACCTTATCTTTCCTTAAATGGAAACAATCAGATTTCAACCTCTACAAACATGTAAATCATCAAACCTCTGATCTAACATCTTCCTAGTATGAATCCTAACAACATTGCATCAACAATCATACCATAATCATCCTAAATCCTCAAGAACATACAAATGGGTCAAAATACACATTTTCTTCAAAACACCACAATAATGGCTAAAATTCTAAGACAACCTTCCTAATAATCTCTACATAGCAGAAGTACAATCATATCTTGAAAACAATCATGTTATAATCACCAAGAAGACCAACATATGCATGTAAACTTCACAAATAACAAGCATTAAGGTGTAGACTTGGTTTAGAACTCTTTTGAAAGGTTTTTAAAGACACAATTTAGTAAAACAGGTCTGGACCTTTAGGGAACTCAAAATAACAACTTTACAAAGGTTAGGGATGAAGAACACACCTTGGATTTTGTTAAAGGAAGGTGTGTAAGCTTGGAGATGGTGATTTTTGTAGCAAAAAGAGTTCCAGAGGTGTTTCAAGGTGTGTGGGTGGTTTGGGAGCAGCTAGGGTTGTTCTAGAGGTGTTTGGGGAGTTAAGGGTTCTATTTATAGGTATTTTGACCCGGACTCTGCTGTTCATTCGATTAGCAGTCCAGATCAGGCGATTAGGGGCCTAATCGCCTCTTGTTCATGCGATTTGGCATCCTACTCGCGAGTAGGGACCCTAATCGCCTCTGTTCATGCGATTAGGCCTCCTACTCGCCCCAATCCCCTTGTAATCGCCTACTGTTCACGCGATTAGGAGTCCCCCAGGCTCCTAATCGCCTATAAGGTGCTGGAATGGGTTTTTGGCGCGTTAAACACTATTTTAACATATTTAAACACGTATTCACATACCGATAAGTCACATAATGATTTCAAACATATAATGCATGATAACTAACACGTTTACATCCGTTCACCAATTCCCGGGACTCGAGACTCGTGTGTGCATTAAACCCGGCGATTCCACGAATCACCGATCTTTGTACCCATAGTTATGGACCGACTCCCGATGACCCCGCGGATCATCATAACGACTCCCGATGATTCCCAGAATCATCATACCGACTCGACTGACCCCGTTAAGGACGTAATATGCATGACTCGCTAAGGTAGACTTACTAGTTTAGTCAACGTTACTAACCTGAGTTTGCCGGGTGTCACAATTGATCTAGAGGTTGTTCGAGTTTTTGGTCATTTTGTGTCAGTGAGTATTAGCGTTAATTCTCTATTTGAAAACCTAGATTGATCTGTTTATCATATTTCAAATATGTAATTGTTATTAAACTTTCTAATGATTATGATAAACGTTGAAAATGAAATCATGTGCGTGATTTACTAGTTTTATATCATTTTGCTAGATCGAGAGGGTTTCCGCACCTTTCGGTTTACATATCGTTGAGATTGTTGTTGGTTTGATCATTCTCGATCCTACAACGCTGACATGTCAATTGATAAAGCTTGAGTTCACTCACTTGACCCTGTTGTGGCTCAAGGTGAGCATGCTCGCTCGCGCCATCGTTCCCACCTACAACTCTTCCTTTCATTTCCTCGCTAGCCCACCGTGGTGTTCGCGGGCCACAACACACATTCTTATAGATAAGCGTCCGGATAAAGATTTACGGGGACACATACTCGTGAATATGGTCAAAATATGACAGTTTGAAAGGTAAAAATAACCATTTGAAACACTAATAAAAAATATTTTTAGTTAAACACACACACACACACACACACATATATATATATATAGTATGAGTATGAGTATCTATAGAAAACCTTAGTTATATGGTAAACCTTAGAAACCCTATATGTGGCTACAATCAAGCCACATCACCCCAACCAAAAAACAATTTAATAATAGCACAAGGTTAGTGTGGTAATTTTACATTTTGACATCTTTTACAACCCCCTAGAAACTCTTCCAAACAAGTACAAGAAGGTCACTTCACATGCACACCCCTCATGTTTGTACAACTTTCTCACCAACCCACCCACCCACCCACACCATTTCCCCATGAAAATCTAAGCTAAATCTTCACATCTTAATATTTTTTTTTCACTTTTGTTTCCCATAGGGTTTAACATCGAGGTTCCACCTTCAAGCTTGTTCCTGCCATTTTCATCTCCTTCACGTGGTTTGATACTCAACAATTTTACATCAGATGTTACCGTGGCAAGTGTGTATAGTTAAATTGGTCTTGTTCACAACCATCTTTTTTTACGTTCTTCCTTTTTTTTTTAAATGTATGATCTGTTAATGATTTCTTACATGTATGGCTACATATATAGAGGTCGAAGATGGACAGCCATCGTCGTTTGCTTTTGAAGGTTCTTTACATGGTGAAGATGAAGGTAATTTTTTTTTCTGTTTTCTTTTACCTTTTTAATAGTATTTTTTTTCTTTGAGTTTTGGCTTTATGTAGGTTCTCGTCATGATTTTCTGGTTTTGTCTATGTTTTTTTATGTTTTAGTAGTGTTTTTTACTCCAAAATCATATTTTTTCCTACTTTTAAAGTTTTTGTTTTGGTGAATGTTTTTTTGTTTCACTTATATGATTTATTAGATTTTTTGTTTCTCACACCCGAATCTGTTGTTAAGACTGATGATATTGTTGATGAGGTAGTTGCAGGTGAAAAATCTAAAGAAGAGGTTCTGAATCTCTCAGATCCCTGGGGTGCATCTGATGATTGTGAGTGCAAGTGTGATTGTGCATTGATGGTTGCTGCTAAGGTATCTCCTCAAATCCTTAAAGATTTGTGTTCTGACAAATGTGTAATAGCATTTGCTAACATCAAAGAGGTGAATGAAATTCTTAGAAAGAAAATTTTAGATGATGAAGTTAAATTTGAGAAACTTTCAAAAGAATTAAAAACAAATTTAACTAAAAAAGAATCTGAAATAAGCAGCTTAAAACATGTAGCAACTATAACCAAAGACCAGCTCCAAACTATGATAACTAAATATCATAGTTGCAAAAGTGAGCTTGAGTCCACCCAAGTTGAATGTCAGAAATGGGTGGAATCATGTAGAGGTTTTGAGATGCTACTCAACAAACAGACCAAAAGTCATGTGAAGTTTGGTTTTGGTTTTGAAACTACTGCTCCAGCTTTTGAAAACACTGACAAAAGGGATCAAAAGTTAGTTGAGGTAGTACCAACTAATTTGAAGGGTCAAGAGATTAAAATCACTGAACCTAATGGCAAGAAAATTGTTTTTGAAAAACCAGAAGGTTCCTCATCATTCACTGAACTTGAAAATTATGAATTTAAACCTACTTGGTCTGATGAGTGTGGTACTCTTGATAACTTCAAACCAGTTAATTTCAAAACTCCTGATGGGAAGACAACACCACAGGCAAAGGTCATTCCCTTGAAAAACCTTCCAGCAGATGCTCAAACATCTGTTGAGAAGAAAGTTGAAAAAGGGGAAAAGAAAGAAAAGTTTGTCCATTTGTTTTGTGATTTTTGTGAGAAGAAGAATCATGTTACTAAAAACTCTTTTCTTCTAAAAGCATATGATATCAACAAAGGAGCAAGTGTATGTGATTCCAAGGCCACATGCTCAATATGTGGTAAAAAGAATCACAAAACCAAAGAGTGTCTGTATCTCAAAAATTTTGATGTCAAAATACAAGAGTACAAGGCTAAAACTCTTGCAAGTCAAGTGGTGAGTACTTCAAAAGGAAAGCCCAAATAAACTTTTACACCAGTCCAAACATCTGTTACCAAAAGTCTTGAAACATCTGCTCCCAGGGATATCCAAGTAACAGATGCTCCACCCACAAGCAAGTACCCAAGAGGATATGGACAACCACCATGTCATAGTCTGTCACATGTTTATGAGGAACCAAAAAGACCTTCTAAACCAAGAGTGAACAGAAATCCCTATGGGTATTATCATCTGTCAGGAAGTGATCAAACAACTGTTGCCCCAAGTGTTGAAATTCAAGCACTGGCAAATGGTCAGCAACAGTTGTTGAATTTGATTCAAAAACTAGTTCAAACCACTGATCACCTTCCCAAGCTTGAGGCTGAAAAGTCTGAGGACCCATCCAAAGCTAACTTGGCTTTGGACACTCACCAAAACTAATTCATTATTGATGTGCAGGGAGCTTCTGCTTGTTTAGATAGTCTTTGGTACGTAGATAGTGGAGGCCTCAGGCACATGACAGGATGTAGAGCCCTTCTTATGGACTTCTTAGCTCATGGAGGGGGTGATATATCCTTTGGTAATGATTCAAAAGGTAAGGTGTTGGGTTTAGGGACTGTTCAGGCTGGGAAACTCAAGTTTGAAAATGTCAATCTTATTGATAATCTTAAATTTAATCTGCTTAGTATTTCACAAATGAGTGACAAAGGTTATGGCTCATTCTTCACTAAGAAAACTTGTAAGATTATTGGGCCAGAAGTGGTGAAAAAGATTGACAACATCATTGCTAAGAGCAAAGCACAACTTGTTGCTCATAGGAGTGGTAATGTGTATGTAGTTGATATGTTGAAGGACAATCCTATGGCAAATGTCTGTTTGTTTTCTGCTGCCTCCACAAAGGAGACAAAATTGTGGAATAGGAGACTGGGTCATACCAACCTTCAAACTATCAACTCACTCTCCAAACAAAGCCTTGTCAGAGGTTTACCATCAAAAGAATTCAAATGTGATGAGCATTGTGTTTCCTGCTTAAAAGGAAAACAACATAAAAGCTCTTACAAATCCATTGATGAGTCCAAAACAAGCCAATGTCTACAATTGTTGCACATGGACTTGTTTGGCCTAGTTAAAATCATGAGTCTAAGAAGAAAAAGATTTTGTCTTGTCATAGTTGATGATTTTTCTAGGTTTACATGGACTTACTTTTTACACTCTAAGGATGAGACTGCAGGTAACTTGAAGGACTTTGTCACCAAAGTTGAAAAACAATATGACTTGCCAGTAAAAGTCTTTAGAAGTGACAATGGAACAGAGTTTAAAAATAAGGAGTTGGATGACTTCTGTGTGTCAAAAGGGATTGTGGGGCAGTACAGCATCCCAAGAACACCAACGCAAAATGGGGTGGTTGAGAGGAAAAATAGAACTCTCATTGAAGCTGCAAGAACCATGCTAGCAGATTCTGGTTTGCCACTGTCCTTCTGGGCAGAAGTTGTAAACACTGCTTGCTATGTTCAAAACAGAGTTTTGATCAACCCAAGACATCAAAAGACTGCTTATGAAATTCTGTTCAAAATCAAACCATTAATCTCATTTTTTAAAATCTTTGGCTGTCCATGTTTCATTTTAAATCTTAAAGACTCCATTTCAAAATTTGCAGCCAAAGTAGATTGTGGATATTTTCTGGGATATTCTTCTACTGCCAAGGCCTATAAAGTGTTTAACACAAGGACCAGGACAATAGAAGAAACTCTGAATGTAAAGTTCAATGAACTTTCATCCCTAAAAATCCCAGCAAATCCTGCTGAGTTGTTTGATTTAGATAAATTCAAATTTGAAGATATTATTGTCAAAACTAACAATGCAGGTACTCCACAATCTCCACAACAAGATTACAGAACAGATGTTTTGATTCCAAATCACTATAAAGTCTATTCTGCTTCAGAGGAAGCAGCTGTTCAAAACAACTGTCAAAACTCTGTCACAGCTGAGTCAGCCACTGTTGGCCAGTCTTACCCTCAAACCACTGCTTCACCCTTTACATCCACTGCTCAATCATCTGTTGACAAAAGTCAAACATCTGTTGACAAAAGTCAAACATCTGTTGACAAAAGTCAGTCTAGTTTTACACCACTTGGACCCATTCCCCCACCTCCATTTCAAACCTCTGTTGGCACTACAGAAGTGCAAACAAATGTTACATCAACAGAGTCACCAAACCTTTGTCCTTCACCTCAAAATGCCATCATATCATATCAGGGAGATCTAATCTACCTAAGAGCTCATCCACCAGATCAAATCATTGGCAACATCAGAGAGGGTGTGCTAACAAGAAGCCAATCCTCAAATATCCGTCTTTTTGCAGGTTTTCTATCTCTCACACAACCTGTCAAGTACCAAGAGGCACTAAAAGACAATAGTTGGGTAGAAGCTATGCAGGAAGAGCTCCTTCAGTTTAAAATACAACAAGTATGGGAACTTGTACCACTGCCTAAGGATGTTTGTCCAATAGGCACAAAGTGGGTCTTCAAAAACAAAACTGATGAAAGGGGTATAGTTGTCAAGAATAAAGCCAGGCTTGTGGTTCAAGGCTTCAGACAAGAAGAAGGGATAGACTATGATGAAACCTTTGCTCCTGTAGCAAGGTTAGAAGCTATCAGACTCTTTCTAGCCTTTGTTGTCAACCACAACATCAAGGTGTATCAGATGGACATCAAATGTGCTTTCCTATATGGCAAAATTCAGGAGGAGGTCTATGTATGTCAACCACCTGGTTTTGAAGACACATTCCATCCTGATCATGTCTACAAGCTTAATAAAGCCTTGTATGGACTCAAGCAAGCACCTAGGGCCTGATATGAAACTCTTTCCACCTTTCTCTTATCCATTGGTTTCACAAGAGGTAAAATTGATAAAACCTTATTTTTGAAATGGAGAGGGAAAGATTTAATGATTGTTCAAATATATGTGGATGACATCATTTTTGGATCCACATGTAACAAAATGTGTGAAGAGTTTAGGGAACTCATGACAGCAGAGTTTGAAATGAGTGCTATGGGTGAACTTCAGTGTTTCCTTGATCTCCAAGTGAAGCAGCTGCAAAATGGCACATTCATTCATCAAAACAAATATGTGAAAAACTTATTAACTAGATTTGAGATGAATTGTAAGCCATGTAGTACACCCATGAGTACAGTCAATCCACTCACTATTGATGACAAGGATGAACTGGTTGACCAGACACATTACAGATGCATGATTGGGTTTTTATTGTACTTAACTGCATCTAGGCCAGACATTATGTTTGCCACTTGTGTTTGTGCAAGATCCCAAGCTTCACCCAGAAAGTCAAACCTTATTGCTGTGAAAAGGATATTCAGATACCTAAAAGGTGCTCCCACACTTGGTATCTGGTATCCTGCTAATGGAAACATTGAGCTTTCAGGTTATTCAGATAGTGATGTTGCTGGCTGCCACACCACAAGAAAGTCTACATCAGGAGGGTGTCAGTTTCTAGGGAATGTCTTAGTCTCTTGGCAAAGCAAAAAGCAAGTAGCTGTTTCAACGTCAACAGCTGAGGCTGAATACATTGCTGCTGCAAGCTGTACAACCCAACTCATGTGGCTTCAAAATTAATTGATGGATTTTGGGATAACTGCACAAAAGACTCCACTTATGTTGGACAGTCAAGCTGCTGAAAATATCATCAAGAATCCAGTTTCTCACTCAACCACAAAGCACAAAGCACATAGACATCAGACATCATTTTGTCAGAGATAGCTATGAAAAAGGTTTGATTTCTCTGCACCATGTTCCAACAGAGGATCAGTTGGCAGATGTGTTGACAAAAGCTTTAGACACATCTACCTTTACAAATCTGATTTCTAGAATTGGTTTGCTAAACATGGATTAAACAACAAAAATGTTTTAAATAAAAACCTTAAAATGTTTCAGAAAATCAAAATCCATCCTTAAAAATAGCTTTTTGGTTGAAAAATCTGTTAAGGATAAAACAAACACTGTTTCATCCACTCTATCCACTGTTAAGTTGAAAAATCCGTTTCAAACATCTGATCAAATAAAACAACCACTGCTTGGTTGAAAAATCTGTTTCAAACCTCTGATCAAATAAAACAACTGTTTCATTATCTATATATATATATATATATACATATATACATATATCTATCTATATTAAAAAAATATCAAGTGCTGTTAGCATCAGCACTTTGGAAAACAACAACTGTTTGCATCAGATCTTTGGCAACAACTGTATACCACCAGATGTTTAGCCACCAGATGTTTGCCATGTCTTCTCCTAAAAGCAGAGTTTTGGCCACATCAGCGGTTTCACCAGAGCCTATAAAAACCCTGTTTTACCACAACAGTCGTTACACTGTCTCATTGTATTCAAAATACTGAAACCGCCTTCTTCTTCCTCAAACCCTTACTTCAATTCCACTCATCTTCACACTCGGAATCCATTACAATGGATCTTCAAGCAAAAGCCACCCACAATTATCTCCCATATCTGGTAAAAACAGATGAAAATGTTCCATTCCATTCCACCATCGACATCATCTTACAATCAAAATACCTGACAATCCTAACCGCTGATACCCCTATCTATCTAGATACCCTCCAAGAATTTTGGTTGAATGCTGAGTTTCTTCTTCAAGGCAAAAAGCCTACATCCATTATCTCAAAAATTGGAGAGACAAGTATCGTCATTACCCTGAACTAATATCCACAACCTTCTCACTCAATGACCTGTCAGGTAAAGACTCTTTCCCTAAAGCGGAGCTTCACACAGAGTTTCAGGAAAGAGGTTATGATGCAAAAATGACTGGGTCAACCCTTTTCAAAAGTTTTTTCCCACCAGTCATGAAATTTTTTCTTTCATACCCTCCTTCTCTGTGTCTCTGCTAAGTCCACTTCCTTTAATGAAATCCCATTGAGGATTCATACTTGGGCTATGCTATGTTTGTCAGATTCTGACTTCAATCTATCCCAGGGACTGTTTATGGACTTAGTATCAAATGTGAAGGCCATAAAGTCTGGGTCTAATAATGCTTTTCTGATTTACCCAAGAATTTTTGAGTGTAATCCTTCAAAAGGTTTTACCTGAAAAAGATTTCAAAAAGGGTGAGTCTACTCAAATGAAGAGTCTAACTGATGAAACTTTCACAAGAATGCTGGGCTCAACTACCCAAGAAAAAGTATTAAAAGTGTCAAAAGTTTCCAAAACACAAACAAAGAGGACTAAGACAACAACTGTTGTCCAAACCTCTGTTGTTGAGCCCACTGCTCCTGGTGATCATGGCACTACATCCAGTGCTGTGAAACCCACACCAGCCACCTCCAAAAGAAAACGTCCATCCACAAAAACCACCACTAAACCAAAAGGGGGACTTCTGGAAGATGAGATATGTAACATCGTGAATTTTTCCCCCAAATTTTGAATTAATAAAATCACCATTTTACCCATCGTATACTCTTTTTGGTACCATTCTTATATGATTTCGAAACAATATATTTAAACTCTTTATATGTATATATATATATATAATAATAATAATCAGATTTATTTTTCTAAGAATATTGTCATTTTTTTTAAAACCAAACTTATACATCTATCTTAACTCCTTTAACATAACCCAACCAAGCCCACAACCAAAACCCAATACTTAAAATCTAATACCCCTTCATTTTTGGAGCCCAAACCCAGCCTAGTACCAGATCCGGCCCATTTCCTCCTCTCCCCTCCTATCTGTTAAAAAAAATAAAATAAAAAAATAAAAACCAACCAGACTCGAACCCGAGTCTGGTTCCGGTTCGAACGCAACAAACAACAACAGCACCACTGAGCCACATAGGTGATTGGGGATGAATCTGGATCACTAATCTATTTAAACCCTCTTTATTATCGTGCAGTTGACTTAGGAAGTCAACTGCGAGCCAATCACTCCAAAATCAACAATCAATCCACGTTTTTATGGAAATTCGTCTATGGAAACTATTGACTGACCACGCCCGATTATTTCCCACGCAAAATCACGAGTAAAAACATTCCAATTCGAGCCATTTTGACGCGTCTATAATTAATGTTTGGTCAAAACTTCTAATTCGGCAATTAGGCTCGCTATACTATAAATTGAACCTTTCTCTAAGGCCTAAGCACACCGAATAACACTACCCACTATCAATTTCTGCTGTTCGTTGTAAAGAATTCACAGAATCGAGCTTCGTTGACTTTTCGTTTGACTCGTTCATCACGCATCCTAGAGCCTTGTATGTTTCGATTAATTACTTGCTTTTGTTCTTTGTTGTTATGCGACTAATAACCCCATGATTTCTGGGGTTATCATTTGATGTTTAAACGGATTGGAAAAACTAGGGTTCTTAGTATAGATTTGGGGAAGATGACTGTCTGCAGTCATCCTATTTATATTTTACGAAACAAGAATGATAACCAACAGACATGTAGATCAGTTGGTTATGCTCATTGCTTAAGAACACGAACCGGCCTATGGCTCCGGTTCGATTCCAATGAGCTGCAACCTTTTTTTACCATTCCATTTACATATATATTCTAACTATTAATCTTTTAAAATAGTTTTTAAATACTAAAAATGGTTTATAAATTCTACAAAAATTATTTTACGGTATTCTGATAGTAAAGTTTATCATACAATTTTTAGTTTTTAAAAAATCTTTTATTTATTATATATAATAAATATTACAAATCTATTCAATTATAATTATAAAATTCTATAAAAATATCCAAACGATTTTATAAAATTCCACAAAAATTATCCTAAACTTATAAAACAATAAATATTCCAGAAATGATTTTTATTTCTGAAAAATCATTTATCTAATATTTTTTTATCGATTTTTGTTATTTTAATCATAAATAAATCATAATAAATTCATTTTTCATTATTTTTGCATCAAAATTTCACATAAATTATTATTAATCATTTAGATTAGAAATATAAATTTTTGATTCGAATATTATAATTTTTAATATTTTTAAATATTAAGTCTATATTTTGTCAAATAATTATTAATACATATAAATATTCATTAATTAAGAAAATAATTTTATAAAAATTATTTTTACATTTATTACATTATAATTCAATTACTTTTAGATAATATTGGTTAGAAAACATTTTCATTAATTATTTCTTTATTTATTCAAATTTAACCATAACCAATTATTAATCCCCAAATTAGGAACCCTAGCACATCTTAGACTAGAAAATTTAGACTTATTAAGTTTTCCCCAACATTTATTTATTACCTTGAAATAGGGTGATATTTGGATACACGAGCCACATTTACTTATATAACAAGGGTCATTATTCTAACACTAAGGTGAGTTTTACATAGCCCCTTTTCTATTTCACTATTTTGGGGTGAAACATGTTACAACATTCTATCTACAATTCATTCATAAAGTGTCTATATGTTTTTCTATGTTGCATTATGTAACACCCCAACCGATGGCGGAAACATCGAGGTGTCACGTAGTGATGATTATTCAATAGCTCATGGTACTAAATGATATTAAACAATTTACAATTCATCTTACAAGTAAAGATTACAAAAGCTTGAATAATATAAACTAAGTCCAAAGCTCCTACGTGTTCCAAGACTTGTACAACTTCCAATAGCAAATAAAACCTGAAACATGTTGAGTTGGAAAGATGGGGGGTCAACTATAAATAGTTGGTGAGAATACAAAGGTTTTGCATATAGTTGAAATCAATATGTTGTATAGCATTCATAGTTAAAGAATAATAATGAGTAATGATAGAATATGAGTCCGACATGTAACAATGCGTCTTTTGTACAATCAAACCTTGTGTCGACTGAGACCTAACTCGCAAGTTAGTAAAAGTGTAACTGTTATCGATCATCCATGAATTTATGCGGGGGGATGGGTTTGTCAGACCTATGGCGCTATAATCTAAACAGCGGCTTGATCAATGTTAATGATTGTACTGTGTCTTTTTGTTACAGTCAAATGATAGAATGAGTAAATGATAGTGTAATTGAATCATGAGTAAATGATAGTGTATAAAATGCTTAAACATGTTTCACCCCAAAATGTAAAACAGAAAAAGGGGCTATGTAAACTCACCTTGTTATGACGGTGAACTTGCAAGGAACTGATGGGAAACAAAGAATTATGCTTGCACCTAAGAAGATTATGATTGATGATTTAGCATCCACATGGTTTATTTTATAGTTATAGTTTATGATTTATTGGCTAATGTCTCTAAGATTGATTAGTAATTTCGCAGCTCAACCATGCCAAATCAAACTCTTCTCACAAACTTGATGATAACCTAACAACATATTTGTGATTAGTGGTGTGCTTCCTTAATTCAATGTTGATATAGATCTGATTAAATCAAAATATAAGTAATAATAATTATCTATAAAAAATAGCCTATAAAACTAACAGTCCATAGCTTTCACTAGAACTATTTTGATTGGACCAAAAAAACCAATATTGCATATCTAATACAAATTTTATCATTATATAGTAATGTTAAATTTTATGAATGGTCAAAACACACATGATTCGTATAAATTCCCTTCCCCCAAAATATTATCCCAAACACTCATCAAAGAGATTACAGTGATAGTCGCAGTCACTACAAAACCGACACCACGCCAACGATTTCTAAAATCCCCACACACCCAACCATCAGATAATCCCAAAGATCCCATAACGCAGTCGTGTAAAGAAAAGTACCTCGACAGAGGGAGTAGCGCGGAGTTAGCGGCGGTGCTTGTGGTGGTCCGGGTGGTGGCATACGACGCAACGGATGCTTATGATGTGTCGACGATACCGGTTTAGCTAGAGTTCCGGTCGGAGATGGGTGTTCCGGTGAGTTCCAAAACACGTAAAAACGGAACAAAGGTTCATTTGAGTGTGTGTTTCGGGTGTCTCACAGTTCTATGAATACTTAGGCTTAATTTATAATGTTGGGCGACTTACCAGACGTATTGAAAATTTGATTGATAACCGGCGCAAATCACGGGCCTAGCTTGAGATTGATTGCCGGGTTATATATGGGTTGATGAAGCGTGTCATTTATAAGGGAAGGTTGACCGGAGGTTTGAGTGGACTTAGTTGTTTGATTGGAATCGTCCCGCAATTCCCGGACTTGCTGGAACAAGGACTACCAACGCGAGAGCATATGGGCGGGAAAAGGTTTGGTTTATGGTTTTGGCATTTTTCTTGCGATGCAAAAGTTATTGTTGTTAGTATTTTTTTTTTAATAAGTTTATAAAAGATCAAACTTTAATAATTTACTGTTATTATTACTATTATTTAAAATATATAAACATACGGCTATAAGAGATGAAACTTTATAACTTCACCTTAATATAAATTTGTATAACTTTAAGATGTTTAAAATTTCTAATGTATTTAGAAGAGTAAATTTTAGATATAATATAGTGTATATAATGCATGAGAGGTGGATAAAATATAAAAGAAGATAGAACTTAAATGGGAAAAATTACGTAATGTTACACATTATGTCTTAAACATGACTAGGGTAAGCACAATATTCTAGCATAATCATTAACATTGATCAGCCGACGGTATACAATGATAGATCTATTGGACTGACAATCCCACCCGGATACGTGTACCTCCTACATAGGTAGCGTGGGTGATTGTTATCGAATTCATAACATAATCGAGTGAACCATGAGCGTATGGGATGGACCACAATATTCTAGTCACAAGGTTTGATTATGCACTCGATTTACCCGATAGTATGTTTTCACATATGGACTAGACTTGCCATGACACTTGAATTGTACAAGTTTTATTCAATTATCAAAACCTATGTAATTCTCACCAACTTTTGTTGACCCAAAATATTTTCAAACTTAACATGTTTCAGGTTATAGCTTGCTTGAAGATTAGAGTTAACGTTTGAAGATGTGTATTTAGTATTATTCATTTTGATGTACAAATTCTTGTAGAACAATTGTATGTAATGTATTTAAATCAATTATTGAAATTTATTATTTACCCTGAGCTACTGAACAATCATCAATACGTGACATCCCGATGTTTCCGCCATCGGTTGGGGTGTTACAGATTGGTATCAGAGCCATGGTTATAGGGAATTAGGTTATTAGAAAAATAATCTAGTCTATAACCATAGGATTATAACCAGTACTTGCTCCTTTTACTTGCAACCTTACTTGTTTCTATTCTCTACCTCCCTCCTACTTCTTATCCCTACTTTAATCCCTACAAGAAGATTGCTCTCCATCACTGGATCTACTCTTAGACTAATAGGACAAAATCCTCAGGTTTAGCCTGAACCACCTTGAGATCTTGTCGAAGTTCTATATTTTAATAACGAACACGTGCAATCTGGAAGGGTGAACGCCTGTATTCTGAGTTTTCTGTCTAGGCTGGCATTGCGCATATATCCCAATCAGACGAGGGACCCGGATGCCTACCTGGGAATTCTCGGGATGAGTGTTCACTTATAGGCTAAAGCATGTCTTCACTATGTTATTAGAATCTAGAATCTTTGATAAGTCAACATTTTCGTTTATTCGTTATAATTAATGGATAAATGATTACATTCCTTTATATTACCTCATTCATTTCATGTCTCATTGAACCTTCATTGTGTCTCTTACAGATCATGCCTCCACGTCGCAGCACTCGCCTTAACAGTGGTGACAATCATGATGAAGGGAGCAGCAACCACAACCACAACCATAACCACGACACTAACCACAACAATGGAAGTGATGCCCAACTGGCTGCGATCATTTCCCAACAAATGGCGCAACAAATAGCAACTCTGGTTCCTAATTTGCTGGCTCAAGTCATCCAAATGAATAGTAACGGCAATGGAAATGGAAATGGCAATGGGAATCATAATGGGAACGGGAATGGAAACGAGAATGGTCACCCAGTCTGCACCCTCAAACACTTTAATACCTGTAATCCTCCTAAGTTTAGCGGGGACGAAGGAGCTACTGGTCTCCTTCAATGGTTCGAGGGTATCGAGAATACGTTCATAAATAGTGAGTGTCCCGATAACCTTAAGGTTCGTTATGCTATGAGTGTTCTTCAAAAATGAGCACTCACGTGGTGGAATGAGGAAAAGCGTACCCGTGGAGCTGAAGTCGCACTGGCCTTAACTTGGGAACAAGCTAAAGACGTTATGAAGGCAGAGTTCTGCCCTCGTAATGAAATGAAGAGTTGGAAGATGAGTTTCACGATCTTGCCCAAGACAATGGAGAAAACCTAGCCTACAACACTCGTTTCCACGAACTTAGTCTACTGCTACCACATAAGGTCACCCCTTGCCTATTGCAATCAAAAAATACATCGGTGGCTTACCCATGCAGATCCAGGACACGGTGTGGGGAAGGAACCCTGCTACCCTCGAGGAAGCAAAGCGTTTGGCGGCCACCTTAACAGAGAACCATGTGAAGGCAGGAACCCTGACTCGGAAAGGGGAAAAGAAAACTGTTGCGAAGGATACTCCCCAACCTGCTGTTGAAGTTAAAACTGAGTCCTCAACTAATGGAAGGCGCAAGGCCAGGAATTTCGCAATAGATACCACTCCTCCACCCAACAAAAAACAGTATATCGGGAACCAACCTAAGTGTGACACCTGTCAGTATCACCACCCAACCCAAGTGCCTTGTCGTCAGTGTACCAATTGCCAAAGGTATGGGCATCTTGCGAATGTTTGTCGAATTCCTGCTGCAAATGCCCTTGCTGCTCCAAACAATCCTGCTAGGGACCCTCCAGCTACTTAACAACAAGCTCCACCATCTGAATGTTATTTTGCTTTTAAAAATTTAATGTATTGACGCTTTTGATTCCAGTATTAAAATTTTTGTCTTTTACACGAGAGTCATTTATCTAGTATGATCATAACACTTGGATGCATGCTTGTTTGGATGTGAACTAATAGCTATATCAATATCTAAATCTATGCGACTACAACTCACATACTATGCTTGATTACATAAACATACTATCAATTTGCAATAAATGCTACATTTAATCAAACAGCCAATAAAGGATGAAGTACTTGCTCAACAATTAGTATCAAATAACCTACTCAACGATTGGTAGAGGTCATCATGCCTTTTCAACAGTCGGGAGAGGCCCTACAACCTGCTCAACGACTGGTGGAGGCTATCGAACCTGCTCAACAATCAGTAGAGGTTCCTACTCACTAACTGGTAGAGGAGTCTTTTTCCTGCTCAACAGTTGGACTCATTGATACAAAGATTCAACCACAGGATTATTTTTGCATTACTTACATGTGTGTAGAGTCATAGAAGGACACAAAACCCTAATGTAAGGTAAATTGGTGATTACGGTCCGGAACGTAATCACGAATTTACAGGTACGTTAAGGTAGTGTGAAATTCTATCAAGGTTTTCAGTAGCTAACCAAATTATAAACTCTAGTTACCTGGTAGTTCATTTAGTCCTTCTATAGTCAATCAACTCATGCACTTCTTTTAGGATTCCTAAAACTTAAGTTTAGTGTTTTGCTAGAATTCCTATTCTACTTGCTATTTCAGACGAACCTAATCCAACCCTTAAAGCTCACGCATATCACACCTCTTATCCAAATTATCCGAAACAGTTTCATGGCATGCTATAAACCAAATGTTCCAAATCACAATTATTTTCATCACCCTCAACCCTGTGTTTTATAACTTCGGGACGAAGTTTCCAAAAGTAGAGGAGACTGTAACATCGTGAATTTTTCCCCCAAATTTTGAATTAATAAAATCACCATTTTACCCATCGTATACTATTTTTGGTACCATTCTTATCTTATTTCGAAACAATATATTTAAACTCTTTATATGTATATATAATAATAATAATAATAATAATAATAATAATAATAATCAGATTTATTTTTCTAAGAATATTGTCATTTTTTTTAAAACCAAACTTATACATCTATATTAACTCCTTTAACATAACCCAACCAAGCCCCCAACCAAAACCCAATACTTAAAATCTAATACCCCTTCATTTTTGGAGCCCAAACCCAGCCCAGTACCAGATCCGGCCCATTTCCTCCTCTCCCCTCCTATCTGTTAAAAAATAAATAAATAAATAAAAACCAACCAGACTCGAACCCGAGTCTGGTTCCGGTTCGAACGCAACAAACAACAGCACCACTGAGCCACATAGGTGATTGGGGATGAATCTGGATCACTAATCTATTTAAACCCTCTTTATTATCGTGCAGTTGACTTAGGAAGTCAACTGCGAACCAATCACTCCAAATTCAACAATCAATCCACGTTTTTATGGAAATTCGTCTATGGAAACTATTGACTGACCACGCCCGATTATTTCCCACGCAAAATCACGAGTAAAAACATTCCAATTCGAGCCATTTTGACGCGTCTATAATTAATGTTTGGTCAAAACTTCTAATTCGGCAATTAGGTTCGCTATACTATAAATTGAACCTTTCTCTAAGGCCTAAGCACACCGAATAACACTACCCCACTATCAATTTCTGCTGTTCGTTATAAAGAATTCACAGAATCGAGCTTCGTTGACTTTTCGTTTGACTCGTTCATCACGCATCCTAGAGCCTTGTATGTTTCGATTAATTACTTGCTTTTGTTCTTTGTTGTTATGCGACTAATAACCCCATGATTTCTGGGGTTATCATTTGATGTTTAAACGGATTGGAAAAACTAGGGTTCTTAGTATAGATTTGGGGAAGATGACTGTCTACAGTCATCCTATTTATATTTTACGAAACAAGAATGATAACCAACAGACATGTAGATCAGTTGGTTATGCTCATTGCTTAAGAACACGAACCGGCCTATGGTTCGGGTTCGATTCCAATGAGCTGCAACCTTTTTTTTACCATTTCATTTACATATATATTCTAACTATTAATCTTTTAAAATAGTTTTTAAATACTAAAAATGGTTTATAAATTCTACAAAAATTATTTTACGGTATTCTGATAGTAAAGTTTATCATACAATTTTTAGTTTTTCAAAAATCTTTTATTTATTATATATAATAAATATTACAAATCTATTCAATTATAATTATAAAATTCTATAAAATATCCGAACGATTTTATAAAATTCCACAAAAATTATCCTAAACTTATAAAACAATAGATATTCCAGAAATGATTTTTTATTTCTGAAAAATCATTTATCTAATATTTTTAATCGATTTTTGGTATTTTAATCATAAATAAATCATAATAAATTCATTTTTCATTATTTTTGCATCAAAATTTCACATAAATTATTATTAATCATTTAGATCAGAAATATAAATTTTTGATTCGAAAATTATAAATTTTAATATTTTAAATATTAAGTCTATATTTTGTCAAATAATTATTAATACATATAAATATTCATTAATTAAGAATATAATTTTATAAAAATTATTTTTACATTTATTACATTATAATTCAATTACTTTTAGATAATATTGGTCAGAAAACATTTTCATTAATTATTTCTTTATTTATTCAAATTTAACCATAACCAATTATTAATCCCCAAATTAGGAACCCTAGCACATCTTAGACTAGAAAACTTAGACTTATTAAGTTTTCCCCAACACTTATTTATTACCTTGAAATAGGTTGATATTTGGATACACGAGCCACATTTACTTATATAACAAGGGTCATTATTCTAACACTAAGGTGAGTTTTACATAGCCCCTTTTCTATTTCACTATTTTGGGATGAAACATGTTTACAACATTCTATCTACAATTCAATCATAAAGTGTTTATGTGTTTTTCTATGTTGCATTATGTCTTAAACATGACTAGGGTAAGCACAATATTCTAGCATAATCATTAACATTGATCAGCCGACGGTATACAATGATAGATCTATTGGACTGATGTAACACCCCAACCGATGGCGGAATCATCGAGGTGCCACGTAGTGACGATTGTTCAAAAGCTCATGGTACTAAAATGTAAATATTTGATTATTGAATATTGTTTTACAACATGTGAACATGAATACATAACAAAATTGAGATAATTGATTGATTTAATCTAAGTCCAAAGTCCTATGTGAAGCGTCAAGAAGCTTATCCTGAAACATGCACGAAAATAATTTTGTCAACATATGATGTTGGTGAGTACTACTTAGCTTTGTACATATAGTATAAGTTTGAAAAGTAGTACAATTCATGTGTCTAGCATCACCAAGGCATTATGTAAACACGCAAGTAACCAAACAAGACAAAGATCAAATGTAAAGTTGATAAGTTGAAATTGATAATGAGCACCCTAACACGTGTCAAGTCTAAAAGAGCACCATAACATAAGTTATGTCTAAATGAGCACCGTAACATAAGTTACGTCTATATGTAAAGAGCACCATAACATAAGTTATGTCTAGATGTATGATTTTGTATGTAAGCTACGTTCATGTTCAAACATAAGCACAAAGATAAACAAGACACGATATGAATTGTAAATGAATAAAAATGTATGTGTAAATGAATATGAAATTTTTGTATACTTGTGCATGAATCACCCCAAAAGTTGTAAAAGCGAAAAAAGGGGATAAGTAATACTCACCTTAGCAAGGTGGTAAGTCTTGTGGAAGTGAATAAGTGTAATCCAACGTTACCAAGTGTCACCCTATGTATAAGGGAACAAATAAGTCTAAGTCCATCTAGTCTATAAGTATTTCCTAGGGCTTTGAATTGGGGATAAGTATTCGTTTGTTTAATAAATTAAACGTTTAATAAATAAGAGAAATTTGATAAATATTTAAACATAAGTCTTTTTGTAGATTTTAAATTGAAGATGGTCACAATATAAAGTTTTAAGTATGAAAACAATTTTTATAAAATTATTTTTTTATAAATAGAATATTAAATCTATTTATTTCAAATTGTCAAAATATAACTTTAATATTTAAAAATATTAAAATTAAAGAATTTTTAAATTAAAAATTGTATTTCTGTTCTAAATGGATAGAAATAATTTATATAAAATTTTGGTGCAAAAATATTGTAAAATGAATTTATTACGATTTATTTATGATTAAAACTAACAAAAATTGATTAAAATTATTAAATAAATGATTTTTCAGAAATAAAAATCATTTCAGAAAAGTTTAATGTTATATAAACTCAGGATAATTTTTGTGGAAATTTATATAATCGTTTTGGTATTTTTATGGAATTTTATAAATAAAATAGAATAAACTTGTAATATTTATTTTATAAAATTAATAAAAGATTTTTGAAAATCTAAAAATTGGATAATAAACTTTATCATAAGAATAACTAAGGATAATTTTTGTAGAATTTATAAAGCACTTTTTAGTATTTTTAAACTATTTTAAAAGATTAAAAGTTTAAGATATATGTAAATGGAATGAAAAAAAAATGGTTACTGCTCATGGGAATCGAACCCGCATCCCTTGGTTGCCACACAAACAGACACAACCACTTGATCTAGATCAGTGGTTGTGATTTGTTTGTTTCAGTTTTAATTATATATATAATTCGAAACGATGTTCTTCCCCAATTTAAACCCAATTCGTGCCCTAGTTTATAATTAATCAAATTACACAACAATAACCCAATTAATCATAGGGTTATTGTTGTGTGTATGCCAAAGATCAAAACCCATCAATAATAAGTAACTTACAGAAACGAATCGTGCTTAGATGTCCGGTCAACTGAAAAGTCAAACACGAACTCGATTGCTTCGAAAGATGAATTAGGAACAGATTTTAGAGATAGAGAAAGAGATTTCGGCGAGTTTAGCATGTAATAGGAGGTCCAATTTATACTAATACGGATGGATTGCACGAATAGAATGTTTGACCCATTAATGGTCATAGACGCGTGATTGAGTGAGATTTTGGAATGTTATACGTTGATTGATGTGTAATAGACGCGTATAATCAATCACGAACCAAATCACGAGTTTTCTTACCATGTATGATTAATTAAAAGTCAAAGAAAAACTTGTTTGGTTCGGCACTATGTGCAGCGAACAAGAAGGAGAGACAGACAGAGTTATATTTTGTTATAAATGCTTAATGCTTCAGGTTTCTATCACAAAATAGCTCATGGACTAGTGGTTTGTGTTGTGTGTGTTGTGCTGGACAGACTCGGGTTCGAGTCATGCTAACAGCACAGATATGTTTTTTTTTAAAGCAGAGGAGAGGGTTAGTTGTGGGCCGGACTAGGTTGAAGGGTAAAGGAGATGGGCTGGACTAGTGGGCTTGATGTTTGGGCTTTGATGTTGGGTTTCAGAAAAAAATGGCTTAGGTTTGGGCTTGTAGAAAGGTTAGGATGGTTGGTTTAGAGGTGGTAAGAAAAAGATAATGACTAACATTAAATTTTTTTTTACACTATGTAAAATCTGAATTTTATTTATTTATTTATTTTATTTTATTTTTTTTATTATTATTACAAAAATAAAATAAAAGAAAAGTGACGGATGTCACAGCATCCCCTACTTTTAGAACTTCGTCCCGAAGTTATTAGAAACATAGGGTTATGGATGTTTGGGTAAAAATTTTTTTTTTTAAGATAACTGTGGTTTGGAAAATTCAAATGATTTGGATAAGAGGTTTGATAGGTGTGAGTTAAGGATTTGGATTAGGTTCGTCTCAAATAGTAAGGAGGATGAGAATCTAGTAAAACACTAAACTTCAAGTTTTTGGAATAAATGTATGAGTTGATCAACTATAGAAGGACTAGATGAACTGCCAAGTAAGTAGAGTTTGTTCCTGGTTCGACTTCCAGTCTCACTTTCAATGCATCATTAGTGTTTATATATAGGGTGTACCGCAGCTAACCCACCACACCTTTGATACCTTGAAAACGTACTGGACGCCTACCAAAAACTCTAATAGAATTTCACACTACCCTAACGTACCTGTAAATTCATGATTACGTTCCAGACCGGAATCATCAATTTACCTTACATTAGGGTTTTATGTCCTTCTATGATCCTAATCTAACAACACATTAGAGCAAATAAGTTTCACAAGAAGATGACACAACGAACACGTTGAGTTACAATGAGATGTTATCAATGAAATGAGGCCATGTAATAATGAGATTAATTGGTTTGCAACGACTTGTAAGTGTCACACCCTCAAATTCCACGTGCAGGGTTTTACCGCGAGGCGCGTGACACACCAGGATCTCAGTCAACGATCACAATAAACATACAACAAACATGCATTCATGAATATATTTAAAACCAAAATATCATGCTTTGAGCCGTAAACCAGCAGCGGAAGTATTTCTTGTTTACAACCAAAAGATATATCATTGTTTACAAAACATTGTTTAATATGCTTCAAAATATTAGACGCTGTGCATGACTCCGTGCGCCTAGTCCATTGACTGCTACCTTAGCGACCTGAGAAAACATGCCAAAAATGTCAACATATAATGCTGGTGAGTTCACAGGTTTTCTTTTATAAAAGTGTTGTCACAAGTTCACAAAGATCATTCCCGTTAATACTATGTCATAAGAACGTTAGCTAAACGTTAAGTGTTTTTACTACTACGGTTGGGAACCCATTACTAAACATGAACCAAAAGATGATACCAGCCTAGATGACTGGGCTACCGATGCCTCGGTAACCCGATAGGTAGAGACAATATGCACCCGCCCGTCCCCGCCGTCGAGTGGGGTTTGTGAGGCCCAATAGATCTATCCACATTTCCCTCGTTGTGCGTTCCAGCACATTCATGGTTCCCCCTGGGACTTTCCATAAAAGCCGTATAGTAACATAAAGTACCCATAGTATAACATGACCTTTAAATAGTTCGTACGAAGCATGTTTCTCCCCCGAAAGCAAAACAGTAAAAGTGGGGCTGTGAAACTCACCTTAGGTTGCGTTACTTGAAAACAGTTACGTAATTATGTTATAATAGTCCCAAATGGCGGCGACCTATCATAAGATGTATGTAAGTACCCGGACTAATAACCCGCAGGTTAACTAGTCCCCGAATGTCCAGACCATAACCATAAACGTTTGAAAACACCTTTGACTGTTAAACCGACCATACCAGACAAGACCCGACATCCCATTGGTGACCCGACATCCCACGTGTTAGGAAATACAAGACATCATGCAACATATGCAATTAAACACTTAATACGTGCAAGAGTTTGCCTGGTTCGAACACGTACAATTAACGGATAAACAGGTCCGAACACGTGTTACTAAGTCATTGGGTGTATCCCGGGGTTCCTATCATGTTCCTAGGTGTCAAATCATGTTCCGGGATGTCAAAATGCGTTTATGACAGCAGTACACGCGATTAGGAACTTAGCATGCAATTAGGAAAAGTCAACATGTGATTGGGGATGGTCAACAGGCAATTGTGAGGCTAATCGCCTACTGACGTGTGCGTAACTATACATATTTTACAATGGATTTTAACACACGTTTTTGCTTTAATATTTATAAAAATGGTTTCGACCTTCATATTAAAACACACACACACTAGGGCAAGTGTACCCTGTCATATATGTAGTAAGTACAGATAAGAACCAAGTATCGATCCATGGACGCGCGCGGAGCAATGGTACTAAAACTCTATCCCCGATTCACCAGTAAGTAAAAGATAAGTTTGAGTTTTGTTTAAGACTAAATTAATTCTAAAACATGTAAATAACTTAACTACGACTCCAAATAGAAAATATAACTATATAAGCTATAATACGCCAATCCTAGCATGTCATCTATATAAGAAATAAAGGCGTGATCAACATTCCCATTTTCCGACAGTTAGTGTCCCTTTCGGGCATCCTAACATGACAACTATACCGAAAGCTAACACGAATACACACGTTAACCGCTTCAAGTCGTTTATTAGAGAGCAGCTGATATGATCTCACGCAGATCTTCTAAAGATAAGTTAGTCATCCGTTAAGAGTTTTCTAACCTCACTAATTCAGGGAAGCGATACCGAATACACAACACAGCCACCTAAACTAGCATAAAGTAGAGCATTTCACAACCTATTCCATTTTACCAACTTTGAACCCAGATCTACTAAGATCGCTATTTTTACCAAAATAACTACCAAAGATCATTAACCGTGTCAAAGACTAGTAACGACACCATTAGGCTTTTTAAACCCTTTTACGTGCCGGTAAGCATTTTTAACCGTTATTCGACTGACTTTAACCAAACCAATACCCGGTTACAGTTTCATGGCATAAACTATTTAACAAGTTAACTAGTCTACTACCGGACGATTAAACGGACGGTTTTTCAACATTTATCCGCCTAACACATTCGACAATTGCTAAAGTCATTCAAATACAGCTACAAATCCATCAACAACGAAACAAGGTTGCGCTATGATCATCAAGATCTAAACATGAAAAACGCCAAATTCATACAAGACATGATTAACTATACAAACGATAGTTTAACATACTACATACTAGTGTTCTTGCCCGTAGGCGTACGATTAACTAAATAAACATCACAAACAAGCCAAAATATTCAGATTTGAACTACTTAAAAGTTTATAGATCAAACCATAAATCTTGAATGTGAAGGATCGGATGATGATGGTTGGATCGGACGGCGTCCGGGCTTGTTCCACGCTTGTGCAGCACTTCGTTAGCCCAGAAAATCGCCTCAGAACCTCTCTAGGATACCCAATTTCACCCAATATCTGATCAGTAAGTTTTGCTCTGTTTTTATACAAGTTTTGATTTTGTGCACGGCCGTGCACTTTAACTTTTGATGTGACAGGCAAGTGGGCAATTGGTTCCTGAAAATATCTTGGGTTACGCACGGCCGTGCAACAGGGGTGCACGACCGTGCGGGACTGGTGGTGTCCGGGTACAAGGTGTGCACTGGCTGGTGCACTGGCAGTGCAGCCGAGGAACTGGGTCGCACGGGCATGTGCACGGGAGTGCTGATCAAGGTGCCCGGGAATCTGATGTGCACTAGCAGCTGCACTGTCGTGCCACATGAGCTCGCACGGCCGTGCGCTTGGGGGTGCACGGCCGTGCACATCTTCCAGATTTGCCTGATTGTGCAGCAACTGTCCGTTTAGTCCAGATTTTGTCTGATTTCTTCGACTTTGTCTTTGGGGCGTCGTTTAAGACCTGCAATAAATATATGAAGCGGTTAAGTACCGAATTCGTGCAATTATGGTCGAAAACGCGTAATTTGGGAGTTTAATCGGGGATTTATATATGTATAATTTAACGTATATCAAACCTCCCCACACTTGAACTTTGCTTGTCCTCAAGCAAACAACTAAACAGAAATAAACGAAAAACTCGCCAAGTGGCAACAAAGACAAAATATAACCTGTACAGACGATAATAGTCAAGCCAACAAAGATATATAAAAACAGGTGATAAAATAACTAAAAAGCAACGACTCACTTCCGATCTATAAGCACGCAAACCCGTACACGACTCACAATGTTCACACACACTCGGTTTTATTTATGATACATACGTGTAATGTGTATGTGTAAATCGCTCCACTGCCAAGACAATGAATCGTGCAATATCATAAGCTTGTCAAAAGATCTAATCTTCATCAACTAACGTGTGAAAAAACACAAATCAAGAGGTCTTATAAGGGTTGTAATGTTAGGCAAAGATAAGGGTGCGAAAGGGATATTTACAGTGACGAAACGGCTAAAACTCGGCGGTTAAGTCTAACTAAACAGAAACAAACACAACTATACAAAACACACGCGAATATACGCGATTTTTATTTAAATCGAGCTAAACATATATAACTTCTAACTTTATAGCCCTGAAAACTGCTCGAACATTGCTAATTCACCCTATTTTAGGGTATACTATTTTTCTGGATTTTTCTGATTTTTTTTTCTTTTTCTTCTTTTTTTTTCTTTTTTTTTTCTTTTTAATAACAAGCTTACAATACTGAATATAACTGAAAACTATAACGAGAATATACACAAAACACGGGATCTAAAAGCACGAACATGAACTATAACACAAAACGAGTCAAACAATAACCTAAACCGAGTTCCAACACAAAATGTTTAAAAGAAAAAGGCTAAATTTGGTTTACTGGTGAAATGGTGGGTTAAGTAAGAAAAAACACGGATATAGGCTCAACATGGTTAACTAGTGGATAACATTTGGGTGCGGGAAACAGATAAAACGAAAAGAAAAGGCTAAAACAAAAGGGTATCCTAAATGCCTCAATCATATTCATACAGTCTCACACGTTTCTGATCTAAACAAGTATGCTAATGACAAGTTCTAAATTACACAAAACATCCGGCTCACTCGAAAGCATGTCAAAGAAATGAAAATCTATTCTAAGGCTCAAATGCTCACGTAACCGGAAGGAAATGGGTGCAAGTGTACGAATTTAACATGCTCGTATCTCGTCTGTTTGTCGCGCCTCAAGTTATTTTTATTTAAAATTAGTTAGGCTTGATGTTTATATGAGTATATATACATATATGTACTTTAAAAGGTTTTTTTTTTTTTTTTTTTTTTTTTTTTTTTAAGATATATATATCCAAGAGGACAAACAAGATATAATCCCTCCCCACACTTGAAACTCACATTGTCCCCAATGTGACAATAGAAAGCGTTTATGAATTAGCTATCTATAACGTGAAAAAGGAGAATAATACTCCCCTCGTGTCGAAGAAACAGTGGAGTAATGAACGGCAAGAGCATCGACAACGGTGCTCGCCAGTTACCTGCAAAGTCAACATTCTTGACACAACAAACACATAAAACCCACTCATCATCATCACAAACATAAACAAACTAAATTAAAATTTTAAATACTGAAATCAAAGTACAATACAAACCGAAATGTTCAAAATAAAAGTACTGAAAGCAGATAAAAATAAAATACTAACAAACGCTGGAAATGCAGTGGAATCGGCTACTGGTCATCCCCGTCCCTGTGGTGGTGACCGGAGCTGCCTGGTCGCCACGTGGTGCTCCATATGGGAACGAGGGTGGGTTCCTGAAGGAACCCGGATGAACCGACTCCAAGCCGGCAAAAAGGTACAAAAACAAAGTCGTGGGCCATCTGATTCTAGTTAACCTGCACGGCCGTGCACCTGAGGTGCACGGTCGTGCGGGTCTGTTTGGTTTGCAGGTCAGAGGCTGCCTGCCTTGTGCACTGGCAGTGCAACCTTAGTTTCTCGGCACGCACAGTCATGCACCTAAGTCGCACGGCCGTGCAGGTCAGTTCAGCTCGGTGATTCCGAGCTGCACTGCCAGTGCCTGGTCTGGTGCACCTCAATCCGCACGGTCATGCATTTTAGGTACACTCCCGTGCACGCCCTGCAGATTTTCAAAAATTTTCAACCAAAATCACCCAAATCTTCTACATTTATTAATAAAACTTATAAAACAACATATTTAGGTAGGGAAGTGCACGGGTTCAACAATATTAACAAAAATCTAACATACTTTAAACAAAAACTAACAAGATTCTTAGGTTTATTAAAGGTTTATGAAGAAACCCCCAAATCTTTAACCTAGAGAACATAAAACACACGGATCAAAACTAAAAACCATGTAAAAGATGTGCAATATTATGAAGGGGATCATACCTTGAAGGATTAGCAAGTGAGGAGTGAAGAATCTAGACCAAAAGATGATGTTCTCGGCCAAAAAGAGGTGGAATGAGGGTGCAGCCGGGTGTGCAAGGGTTAGGGTTATGTTTTAGAAGTTAAAAATGCTTATATAGGCCCATTTCTGGGCTAGTTTTTTTTTTTTTTTTTTTTTTTGGCCCGCACGGTCAGCTGCACGGTAGTGCGCTTGACCGTGCAACCTCCTTGCACTAGCCCTTGCACCCCAGTGCTGATCAGGCATGCTGAACAGCTCGGCTCGCACGGCCGTGCACAACCTGCAGACTTGCAGAAATGCAGCCTGCAGCTGCATTTTTCCGCACAGCGGCCCTCTTTTGTCTGAAAACATCATTTTAAGTAAATATAACCTGTTTGTAGACCCTTTTCGCTCCATTGCTCATTCCCGCTCCGCTCAAAACCGGTACGAACCTGCACAAGACTCGAAAAAACGTTAAACTACGAAATTTAAAATAAACAAAGAAATATTAACACTATTTACATATTTACCCTTTGGCGCGCCCATACACGCCGCGCTAATTTTTTTAACGAGTCGCTAGCTAGACTCACTTCCTCACGCTTGTTTAGGCGCGCGGAGCATGGAGTTCAAGTACCTCCACAGTCGGGTCAACCGGTCCATCAATGTAAGCTTTTAAGCGATGACCGTTGACTTTTAAACTTAGTCCATTTTGATTTATGGACTCGTCCATATGGACTTTAAATTTCTTGGAATAGCCGTTTTCATAAAAGACTTTCTTTAAGATCGCTTTCGCCCGAATGGAGATTGAGTACGGGCGAGAAGATCGATCGAGCAATGAAGAAACATCGGCCATCCCCACACTTAAACTGACGCAATGTACGAAATAATTACAGAAGAAATAATTACAGACTCGATTTAAGAAAAATGGAAGAGATATACACAAATCAATATACCAAAAACTATACAATAAACTTAAATTATAATAATATATAAAATATGAAAATATACAATATTTTCAGCGAAATCTGAGTCGCTCGCGCATCGCGAAGAAGTATAGACCGCTTCTCGCGTGGCGCAAGTGACTACAATGACTCAAGGCGCTCGCGCGTCGCAACAAGATAAAGACCGTCTTTTTGCTTGCGCGAAAACAACCCTTTTTCACCGAAAAATAATATAACGGAAGTTGATGGATAGAAACCATGATGGATGCCAATGAAATGAGTTAAAAACGGAAGATAGCGGCTATTCACGTTACACGAAGGACTCTGGTGATCCTGTTCGCGTATCGCGAACAATAAAAGATAAAACCCGGGGTAATTAGGAACTCGCTAAAGGCGGAACCATAAGCCCAGCTTCTTTGCGAATCGCAAGGGAGCATTTTTCACAGAAAATTATTTTTATTAAAACCACTTCTATATTAAATAAATTTCCCAGTTTTTCTTAACCCAAACCTTTTATAAAAGCATCCGTACTATCAAATTCAAACGTAACATACCCAGACTTCCATTAATATTTACATAAAAACTATAAATACATAAAAATTAAAATTATATAAACAGATAAACATATGAACACATGGTCAATAAATAAAGAATTTAACTTTTTAAATCTAAAAATTAACAATTAGTCCGAATCCGGACAAATAAATCAAATAATGAATCAATCAAATTCATAGACAAACCAATAAATCCAATATTTAACAAATTAAATCTATTAACATCCTAATGAATGAATAATAATCAATTGTAACACCCCAACCGATGGCGGAATCATCGAGGTGTCACGTAGTGACGATTGTTCAAAAGCTCATGGTACTAAAATGTAAATATTATTGAATAATCAAAAATTGTCTTACATGGAAATGGAAATTACATTGTCTAAATGAAATGTAAATATTGAAATAACTGAATAAAAATAAAGCACTAAATGTCTCTTGTTATAGCACTAGATCAAACTGCACCTGAAACATGTACAAAAATAGGTTTGGTCAACATATGAAATGTTGGTGAGCATTCCTAGATTTGATATATATAGTAGGTTAAAAAGTTATACAATTCAAGTGCAAGCTACAGTGCAATTATGTAAACTATGTATCATACAAATGAGCGAAATCAACCCTGTGACTGTATAATGTACTGTATGAACTGTAGTGTACTTATCCAATAAATGGATAAAAGCTTAACACTGGCCACGGATTCTCCGATGAAAAAGGGGGAGAATCAATCTAGGCGGGTTGTCAATCCAAATAGCGCTATCCAATGTTAAGGTCGGCTTGTACCATGTTAATGATTTCACTAAGTACAAATGTATTCCACATGTATTGTCTAAGCATAAAGCACGTTGTAAGCAATGCACATAGTACTAGAATTGTATTGTAAAAATGTAAAGTTGAATTTGAATTTGTAATAGTGTACATGTAACACCCCAAAAATGTATAAAGCAAAAAGGGGTAGGAAAACTCACTGTTTACGTAATAGCTTGTAATTGGACTTGGACAACGAAATATGAATTGAGATTACTCCCAAATGATCAACCTAAAGTATTCGATAATGTGTAAGAGAAATAACTCTAGGATATATGTATTTCTAGGGCTTCGAATTGGGGATAAACGTTTTATTTGTTTAATAAATTAAACGTTTAATAAATAAGAGAAATTTGGTAAATAAATAAACAAAAAGTCTTTGAGTAAACTTTAAATCAAATATGGTCACAATATAAAGTTTTAAATGTGAAAATAATTTTTATAAAATTATTTTCTTGAAAATAGTATATTTAATCTATTTATTTCAATTTGTCAAAATATAACTTTAATATTTAAAAATATTAAAATTAAAGAAACTTTTAGATTAAAAATTGTATTTCTGTTCTAAATGGATAGAAATAATTTATGTAAAATTTTGGTGCAAAAATATTGTAAAATGAATTTATTATGAATTATTTATGATTAAAACTAACAAAAATTGATTAAAAATATTAAATAATTGATTTTTCTGAAATAAAAATCTTTTCAGAAAAGTTTAATGTTATAAAAATTTAGGATAATTTTTGTGGAAATTAATAAGAGCGTTTTGATATTTTTATAGATTTTTATAAATAAAATAGAATAAAATTGATTTATTTATTATATATATTAAATAAATAAATTTTTGAAAACTAAAAATTGTAAGTTGAACTATTACATCAGATTAACACAAGATAATTTTTGTAGAATTTATAAAAGGGTTTTGGTATTTTAAAATGAATTCTAAAGATATAAATGAATATATATATATATATATAAGTTAAGCCCTAAAAAAAATGATGCTAGTGGGACTCGAACCCAGGCCCTTGGGCCGGTTCATGTCTCTGTGTGCCTGTGCATAACCAACTGGTCTAGGCACCAGATCTGTATGAGTTTTATTTCCAAAAATATTTATATGATATGTAATTTGGTCATCTTCCCCAATTCAATTCATGCGAAACCCTAGCTTATCAATTGATCAGATTACACAACAATAACCCAATTAACCTTAGGGTTATTGTTGTGTACATGTCGAAGATTAAAACCCACCAAAAATTACAAACTTACAAACTCGTTTCGTATACGAACGAATGGTCAAAGCCTCGAAGTCAAACACGAACAATGATCCAAGAACAGTAGATTATAAGTGGAAATTGAAGGTGTAGAAAGAATTAGTGGCGAGTTGTGAAGGTGTAGAAGGTATCAATTTATAGTATAACGATCTGAGATGAATAATTGGTAAGGTTGACTTGTTATTGAATGTTTGACGCGTTAGTCAACCAATTGGTGCTAATTGATTGTCATTGATCGTGTAATTGAAGAACGTTAGGCCGGAAATCACGTTTATGAGTCAAGCCTTGATTATTGTACGTTAAATGAGTCACATGAATGGTCAAAAAAAGAAAAGAAGAAAAAAAATAAATACTTCATATGCTGTGGCTGTTCTGCGAACAAGGGGAAGAAGAAGGCCAGAAAAAAAGGGTTAAATATAAATTTGGTTGGGATTAATCCAACTAAGGGTTGTGGCCCAGCTGGTGAAACGTGTGTGCGTGTGTGGAGTTGATCCGGGTTCGATACCCGCTGGGACCATCTTTTTTTTTTGTTTAAAACTGTTAAGGGAAGGGGGGAGAAATGGGCCTCAGCTGTTGGGCTGTCCCCTTGGGCTCAGCAGGCCCAACTCCTAAAATAAGGAAGGGGAAGGGTAGTTGGGTTTGGGCTTAGAGGAATATTGGGTTTGAGTTTGTTTGGTTTAGAGTTGTAGTATAAACTAAGTTTATTATTATTATTATTATTATTATTATTATTATTAAATATATATATATATATATATTATGAAAAAGTGACGGATGTCACAGCATCCCCTACTTTTAGAAACTTCGTCCCGAAGTTATTAGAAACATAGGGTTATGTATGCTTGGGTAACAATTAAGGTAACTGTAGCTTGGAGAATTCGAATGATTTGGATATGAGGTTTGATGGGTGTGAGTTGAGGATTGGATTAGATTCGTCTTAAATAGCAAGGAGATAAAGATCTAGTAATTCACTAAGTTTCAAGTTTAGAAATCCTATGATGAATGTACGAGCTGGTTGACTACAGAAAGACTAAATGAACTACCAAGTAAGCATAGCTTGTTCCTGGTCCGACTTCCAGTCACACTTCCAATGCATCATTAGTGTTTGTATACAGGGTGTACCGCAGCTAACCCACCACACCTTTGATACCTCGAAAACGTACTGGACGCCTACCAAAAAACTCTAATAGAATTTCACACTACCCTAACGCACCTGTAAATTCATGATTACGTTTCGGACCGGAATCATCAATTTACCTTACATTAGGGTTTTGTGTCCTTCTATGACCCCACCGATTGTTGAGCAGGTTTGATAGCCTCCACCAGCCGTGGAGTAGGTTGTAGGGCCTCTCCCGACTGTTTGAAAAGGCATAGTGACCTCTACCAATCGTTGAGTATGTTCGATAGCCCCCACCAGTCGTGGAGTAGGTTGTAGGGCCTCTCCCGACTGTTGAAAAAGGCATGATGACCTCTATTAAGTGCAGCAATTATTATTCACATAGATTGCAATTTGATAGTATGTTTATGCAAGCAAGTTTGTAAGTACTACAACCATTAAGTGTAAGTGTTATCATGAATAATTAAATGTTTACGAGTATCATGAATAATTAGATGTTCAATGCGTAGTCAAATTAAGGGAAAAAAAATCTAGTTTCATGTAATAACCAATGATGTTTTCTTAGAAAAGCATCTGTAAGATCAAGTATCAAGTCCAAACGTTTCAAATAAATGTAAGGTAGAGTCTTGTATGATTCAAAATAAACGTAGTCAATAAAATAAATTTCCAATCTGTGTTAATACACAATAATACGCAAGGAAATTTCTAGAGGTTATATGCCTATGAGTATGACATAATTGGGTAACAAATGATAACAAGATCAAGAAAATGAAAACACGAGTATCATGAATAATTAAATGTCCAGTGAATAGTCAAATTAAGGGGGAAATCAAGTTTCACAAACAATGATGTTTTGGAAAAAAAAATCTTGTAGAATCAAGTATCAGGTTTTTAGTAGTTTGATTATCAAGGGTAACTAGTTCATGTGTGAGAAGGTGAAGGATATGAATTTAGTTCTTGAGAGGATGATGAAAAAAAAAAAAATCTTGAAGCAGAATCAAGGTTGTGAGAGATGGTGAATGTGAAGATAGTTGATAAAGAGTTTATTTTATAGTATAGCAGTGTAAATTTTGGGGTTTGGATCAAAGGTTATAATCAAGTGTATAAGAAAACATAATTGTGGTATATGCAAAATATTGTAAAAATTTGAACAAGTTGAAAATGGGTGAGTGTTGATGGAGAATCTAGAGACTAGATATTATTCCAAAATAAATATTTTCAAAATTTGGTTTTGTACATAAGGCAAGAGTTGTTAAATAGTACAAGCTAAGTAGGCTTTGTAATAGTTTAAAACATTATATACAAAATCGTTTGTTACGTCAATAAATAATCAATTGAATTTAAGTTCGAGGAAAATATGTACTTTGTAAAGTTGCTAGGTAATACAACTAGTTTTAGAAATCTTTAGTTTGTGCTAAAGTATGAGATTATAGTTTTTTTAAAATAAATAACATGTGGAGAAAAGAAATAATATGATTTGGGTAGGGTGTTGAATATTTAAAAAAAGTGGCTAAGAGGGTAAGGTGAAGTGCGATTGTGAAATCCATAGATGGTTATGAAAGTATGAACTTGTAAGCAATATATGAAAATCATGAAATACAAAATATTGTATATGAACCGAGAGAGTATTATTGAAAAAGCTTGCATAAAATGCTTGGAGTGCCCTTGTCTAGCTGTAAAGCCCAACAAGAACGTTGACTTTTCAAAGGAATTGAACCCAATGGTGATCAAAGAAGACGTGCTTTAGCCTATAAGTGGACACTCACTCCAGGAATCCCCAGGTAAGCATAACAGGTCCGTAAATGGATTTATGCGCTATGCTTGCCTCTGCCAGAAAACCCAGTGTACAGGCGTCCACCCTTCCAGATTGCACGTGTCCTTATCACACTAATTAAAGTTCAACAACTTTGAAGGAACAAAAGTAAGAGTAGGCATTATGGCTAAGAGTGTCTTCATGAAAGGTACTGTCCCTGTTCCATGATGATGTAGACATTTCCATTCCCTGTAGTACTCCATCTCTATGCACCATGATGAAAGATAAGAAGAATAGAGAGAGAGAAGAAGGGAAAGATAGAAGGAGGAAAGTAGGGTAATTCAGGAAATATTATGCATGCAAGTTGTAGTTCGGTTATAGTCTAGGCCTTTTTATCTAATAACCTAGTTCCCTATAACCATGGCTCTGATACCAATCTGTAACACCCCAACCGATGGCGGAATCATCGAGGTGTCACGTAGTGACGATTGTTCAAAAGCTCATGGTACTAAAATGTAAATATTATTGAATAATCAAAAATTGTCTTACATGGAAATGGAAATTACATTGTCTAAATGAAATGTAAATATTGAAATAACTGAATAAAAATAAAGCACTAAATGTCTCTTGTTATAGCACTAGATCAAACTGCACCTGAAACATGTACAAAAATAGGTTTGGTCAACATATGAAATGTTGGTGAGCATTCCTAGATTTGATATATATAGTAGGTTAAAAAGTTATACAATTCAAGTGCAAGCTACAGTGCAATTATGTAAACTATGTATCATACAAATGAGCGAAATCAACCCTGTGACTGTATAATGTACTGTATGAACTGTAGTGTACTTATCCAATAAATGGATAAAAGCTTAACACTGGCCACGGATTCTCCGATGAAAAAGGGGGAGAATCAATCTAGGCGGGTTGTCAATCCAAATAGCGCTATCCAATGTTAAGGTCGGCTTGTACCATGTTAATGATTTCACTAAGTACAAATGTATTCCACATGTATTGTCTAAGCATAAAGCACGTTGTAAGCAATGCACATAGTACTAGAATTGTATTGTAAAAATGTAAAGTTGAATTTGAATTTGTAATAGTGTACATGTAACACCCCAAAAATGTATAAAGCAAAAAGGGGTAGGAAAACTCACTGTTTACGTAATAGCTTGTAATTGGACTTGGACAACGAAATATGAATTGAGATTACTCCCAAATGATCAACCTAAAGTATTCGATAATGTGTAAGAGAAATAACTCTAGGATATATGTATTTCTAGGGCTTCGAATTGGGGATAAACGTTTTATTTGTTTAATAAATTAAACGTTTAATAAATAAGAGAAATTTGGTAAATAAATAAACAAAAAGTCTTTGAGTAAACTTTAAATCAAATATGGTCACAATATAAAGTTTTAAATGTGAAAATAATTTTTATAAAATTATTTTCTTGAAAATAGTATATTTAATCTATTTATTTCAATTTGTCAAAATATAACTTTAATATTTAAAAATATTAAAATTAAAGAAACTTTTAGATTAAAAATTGTATTTCTGTTCTAAATGGATAGAAATAATTTATGTAAAATTTTGGTGCAAAAATATTGTAAAATGAATTTATTATGAATTATTTATGATTAAAACTAACAAAAATTGATTAAAAATATTAAATAATTGATTTTTCTGAAATAAAAATCTTTTCAGAAAAGTTTAATGTTATAAAAATTTAGGATAATTTTTGTGGAAATTAATAAGAGCGTTTTGATATTTTTATAGATTTTTATAAATAAAATAGAATAAAATTGATTTATTTATTATATATATTAAATAAATAAATTTTTGAAAACTAAAAATTGTAAGTTGAACTATTACATCAGATTAACACAAGATAATTTTTGTAGAATTTATAAAAGGGTTTTGGTATTTTAAAATGAATTCTAAAAATATAAATGAATATATATATATATATATAAGTTAAGCCCTAAAAAAAATGATGCTAGTGGGACTCGAACCCAGCCCTTGGGCCGGTTCATGTCTCTGTGTGCCTGTGCATAACCAACTGGTCTAGGCACCAGATCTGTATGAGTTTTATTTCCAAAAATATTTATATGATATGTAATTTGGTCATCTTCCCCAATTCAATTCATGCGAAACCCTAGCTTATCAATTGATCAGATTACACAACAATAACCCAATTAACCTTAGGGTTATTGTTGTGTACATGTCGAAGATTAAAACCCACCAAAAATTACAAACTTACAAACTCGTTTCGTATACGAACGAATGGTCAAAGCCTCGAAGTCAAACACGAACAATGATCCAAGAACAGTAGATTATAAGTGGAAATTGAAGGTGTAGAAAGAATTAGTGGCGAGTTGTGAAGGTGTAGAAGGTATCAATTTATAGTATAACGATCTGAGATGAATAATTGGTAAGGTTGACTTGTTATTGAATGTTTGACGCGTTAGTCAACCAATTGGTGCTAATTGATTGTCATTGATCGTGTAATTGAAGAACGTTAGGCCGGAAATCACGTTTATGAGTCAAGCCTTGATTATTGTACGTTAAATGAGTCACATGAATGGTCAAAAAAAGAAAAGAAGAAAAAAAATAAATACTTCATATGCTGTGGCTGTTCTGCGAACAAGGGGAAGAAGAAGGCCAGAAAAAAAAGGGTTAAATATAAATTTGGTTGGGATTAATCCAACTAAGGGTTGTGGCCCAGCTGGTGAAACGTGTGTGCGTGTGTGGAGTTGATCCGGGTTCGATACCCGCTGGGACCATCTTTTTTTTTTTGTTTAAAACTGTTAAGGGAAGGGGGGAGAAATGGGCCTCAGCTGTTGGGCTGTCCCCTTGGGCTCAGCAGGCCCAACTCCTAAAATAAGGAAGGGGAAGGGTAGTTGGGTTTGGGCTTAGAGGAATATTGGGTTTGAGTTTGTTTGGTTTAGAGTTGTAGTATAAACTAAGTTTATTATTATTATTATTATTATTATTATTATTATTATTATTATTAAATATATATATATATATATATATATATATATATTATGAAAAAGTGACGGATGTCACATCAATTCAATCCAATAAGCAAAAAAAAAAAAAAGAATAAATATATATGCAAACCTATGAACCAATCTAAAATCAATCCAATATATCAACAGACAGATAAATCTAATAAAAAATCAATGAATCATATATGCAATTAACTGAATTAAATAAAGAATCAACAAAGTATAAACAAGTATTCACAAGCATGTACACTGGTAAAAAGTTGACTCGGTTCGTTCCTAAAGCTCGTCGCGTCCCCGGCAACGGCGCCAAAAACTTGACGTGTGCGTAACTATACATATTTTACAATGGATTTTAACACACGTTTTTGCTTTAATATTTATAAAAATGGTTTCGACCTTCATATTAAAACACACACACTAGGGCAAGTGTACCCTGTCATATATGTAGTAAGTACAGATAAGAACCAAGTATCGATCCATGGACGCGCGCGGAGCAATGGTACTAAAACTCTATCCCCGATTCACCAGTAAGTAAAAGATAAGTTTGAGTTTTGTTTAAGACTAAATTAATTCTAAAACATGTAAATAACTTAACTACGACTCCAAATAGAAAATATAACTATATAAGCTATAATACGCCAATCCTAGCATGTCATCTATATAAGAAATAAAGGCGTGATCAACATTCCCATTTTCCGACAGTTAGTGTTCCTTTCGGGCATCCTAACATGACAACTATACCGAAAGCTAACACGAATACACACGTTAACCGCTTCAAGTCGTTTATTAGCGAGCAGCTGATATGATCTCACGCAGATCTTCTAAAGATAAGTTAGTCATCCGTTAAGAGTTTTCTAACCTCACTAATTCAGGGAAGCGATACCGAATACACAACACAGCCACCTAAACTAGCATAAAGTAGAGCATTTCACAACCTATTCCATTTTACCAACTTTGAACCCAGATCTACTAAGATCGCTATTTTTACCAAAATAACTACCAAAGATCATTAACCGTGTCAAAGACTAGTAACGACACCATTAGGCTTTTTAAACCCTTTTACGTGCCGGTAAGCATTTTTAACCGTTATTCGACTGACTTTAACCAAACCAATACCCGGTTACAGTTTCATGGCATAAACTATTTAACAAGTTAACTAGTCTACTACCGGACGATTAAACGGACGGTTTTTCAACATTTATCCGCCTAACACATTCGACAATTGCTAAAGTCATTCAAATACAGCTACAAATCCATCAACAACGAAACAAGGTTGCGCTATGATCATCAAGATCTAAACATGAAAAACGCCAAATTCATACAAGACATGATTAACTATACAAACGATAGTTTAACATACTACATACTAGTGTTCTTGCCCGTAGGCGTACGATTAACTAAATAAACATCACAAACAAGCCAAAATATTCAGATTTGAACTACTTAAAAGTTTATAGATCAAACCATAAATCTTGAATGTGAAGGATCGGATGATGATGGTTGGATCGGACGGCGTCCCGGGCTTGTTCCACGCTTGTGCAGCACTTCGTTAGCCCAGAAAATCGCCTCAGAACCTCTCTAGGATACCCAATTTCACCCAATATCTGATCAGTAAGTTTTGCTCTGTTTTTATACAAGTTTTGATTTTGTGCACAGCCGTGCACTTTAACTTTTGATGTGACAGGCAAGTGGGCAATTGGTTCCTGAAAATATCTTGGGTTACGCACGGCCGTGCAACAGGGGTGCACGGCCGTGCGGGACTGGTGGTGTCCGGGTACAAGGTGTGCACTGGCTGGTGCACTGGCAGTGCAGCCGAGGAACTGGGTCGCACGGGCATGTGCACGGGAGTGCTGATCAAGGTGCCCGGGAATCTGATGTGCACTAGCAGCTGCACTGTCGTGCCACATGAGCTCGCACGGCCGTGCGCTTGGGGGTGCACGGCCGTGCACATCTTCCAGATTTGCCTGATTGTGCAGCAACTGTCCGTTTAGTCCAGATTTTGTCTGATTTCTTCGACTTTGTCTTTGGGGCGTCGTTTAAGACCTGCAATAAATATATGAAGCGGTTAAGTACCGAATTCGTGCAATTATGGTCGAAAACGCGTAATTTGGGAGTTTAATCGGGGATTTATATATGTATAATTTAACGTATATCACCTACCTTAGCATGCGATTAGGAAAGCTAATCGCCTGCTAAGGAGGCTAATCGCCTGCAGCTGCTGCGCGACGCAATTTCGCGCGTTTAACCCTCTAAATCAGATCCGAAACATGTGTAAACACCCAAAATCAAAACTAAACTATTAACCAACCCTCTCCAAGCAAAAACCCCCCAATTTATCTCTGCTCTAACGGGCTCGGTGCGATTATTTCCAAAAACGGCAAAATACTAGGTTTCATTAACTAACCTTATCTTTCCTTAATTGGAAACAATCAGATTTCATCTCCTACAAGTTTGCAAATCAACATTTCTCTGTTTTAACACCTCCCTAGTGTAAATCCTAACAACATTCCATCATTAATCATACCATAATCATCCTAGATCTCCAAGAATCATTCAAATGGGTCAAAATACACATTTTCATCAAAACACAACAACAATAGCTCAAACTCTTAGATAATCATCCTAATAACCCCTACATAACAGAAGTACAACCATTTCATGGAAACATTCATGTTATAAACACCAAGAAGATCAACATATGCATGTAAACTTCACATATAGCAAGTATTATGGTGTAGACTTGTTTTAGAACTCTTTTCAAAGGTTTTAAAGACACAAACTTAGCAAAACAAGGTCTGGACTTTTGGGGAACCAAAACAACAACTTTACAAAGGTTAGGGATGAAGAACACACCTTGGATTTTATCAAAGAAAGGTGTGTAAGCTTGGAAATGGTGATTTTTTGTAGCAAAACAAGTTCCAGAGGTGTTCTAGGGTGTGTGGGTGGCTTAGGATCAGTTAGGGTTGCTCTAAGGGTGTTTGGGGAGTTAAGGGTTCTATTTATAGGTGTTTCTAGTCGTTTAAAACACGTCAGGCGATTGTGCAGCATTATCAGGCGATTAGGGCTGCTAATCGCCTACCCTATTGGCGATTAGGGCTCTAATCGCCTACCCAAACCTCCTAATCTCCTACCCTATAGGCGATTAGGGCTAATCACCTCCTATCAGCATGCAATTAGGGCTAATCACCTCCTATCAGCATGCAATTAGGGCTAATCACATCCTAATATCATGCAATTAGGGCTAATCACCTATAATGTCATGCAATTGCGTGTAATCATCGTTTTAACGTATGTAAACACGTATACACATACCGATAAGTCACATAATGATTATAAACACATAATACATGAAAACAAACACGTTCACACTCGTTCACCAATTCCCGGGACTCGAGACCTGCGTGTGTGTGCTAAACCCGGTGATTCCACGAATCACCAATCCTTGTACACATGGTTATGGACCGACTCCCGATGATCCCGCGGATCATCGTAACGACTCCCGATGACTCCCTAGAATCATCATAACGACCCGACTGATCTAGTTAAGTATGTAATAAGTATGACTCGCTAAGGTAGACTTACTAGTTTAGTCAACATTACTAACCTGAGTTTGCCGGTGTCACATCATCCCCCTGTTGAAAGAATTTTCGTCCCGAAAATTGCCCACAGCCGAATAGGAAGAGACAAAAGAGAAGAAAAAATTTTCCAGTTGCCACATCATCCCCCTGTTGAAAGGAATCTCGACCCGAGATTCATTCAGCTTCAGAAGAGACATGCCTTGATTCGAACGCGCGTTTAGGAAATAAGTGGGGATACTTAGCCTTCATCTGATCTTCCCGTTCCCACGTGAACTCCGGTCCACGATTTGAGTTCCAACGGACTTTAACAATGCGGATTTTACTCCGACGAAGGCTACGGATCTTATAGTCAAGAATTTCAACCGGTTCCTCTACAATACGCAGACGATCATCAACCTTGATCTCTTCGAGAGGAACAACCAAAGATTCATCTGCCAGACACTTCTTCAGATTAGAGACATGGAAGACATTATGAACATTACTGAGTTCAGCTGGCAGATCAAGCCTGTATGCTACCGGTCCAATCCGTTCCAGAATTGCGAACGGTCCCACATATCGAGGATTCAATTTGCCCGGCTTCCCAAAACGTATAACGCCCTTCCACGGAGATACCTTCAACAAAACCCTGTCGCCAACCTCAAACTCTAAAGGCTTGCGACGACGATCGGCATAGCTCTTTTGACGGTCCCGAGCTGCTGCCATGCGGTTACGGATTTGTACGATCTTCTCGGAAGTCTCGTACACAAGTTCCGGTCCGGTGAGTTGACTCTCACCCACCTCGGCCCAACAAAGAGGAGACCGGCATTTCCGCCCGTAAAGAGCCTCGAACGGAGCTGCCTTGATGCTAGAATGGTAACTATTGTTGTAGGAGAATTCCACCAACGGTAGATGACTCTCCCACCCCTTGCCAAAATCGATCACACATGCCCGGAGCATGTCTTCTAGTGTTTGGATTGTCCGCTCACTTTGACCGTCAGTTTGTGGATGATAGGCTGTGCTCATGTCTAACCGAGTACCCAGAGCCTTATGCAAGGATTTCCAGAAGTTAGAGGGGAACCGAGAATCACGATCAGAAATAATAGAGACAGGCACCCCGTGCCGAGAGACCACTTCCTTAAGATATAACCGTGCCAGACGCTCGAGGCCATCGGTTTCTTTGATAGCGAGGAAGTGCGCAGACTTTGTCAACCTATCAACAATCACCCAGATCATGTCACAACCACTGGGCGATTTCGGGAGTTTGGTCACAAAGTCCATCGTAATCCGCTCCCATTTCCACTCGGGAATTTCAGGCTGTTGCAGAAGGCCGGACGGCTTTTGATATTCAATCTTGACCTTGGCACAGGTCAAGCACTTGCTCACGTACGAAGCCACGTCCATCTTCATGTTCGGCCACCAATAAAGTATCTTTAGGTCTTGATACATCTTATCGGAGCCAGGGTGAATAGAGTACCGGGACTTGTGAGCTTCATCAAGAACGAGCCCCCGCAAGCCCCCAAATAAAGGAACCCAAATACGTTCAGCGAAATAGCGTAGGCCATCGGACCTGAGTTTAAGTTGGTTATCAGCACCGTGCATGATTTCAGCTTTAAGGTTTTCCTCCTTCAAAGCTTCTTGCTGCGCTGAACGGATTCAATCAGGTAAGCCGGAATGGATGGTGAGCTGAAGAGCTCGAACACGACGAGGTTTAGCCGTTTCCTTCCTGCTCAAGGCGTCTGCGACCACATTCGCCTTGCCAGGATGGTATTTAATAGCGCACTCGTAATCATTAAGAATCTCGACCCAGCGACGCTGTCTAATATTCAACACCTTCTGATCAAAGATATGCTGGAGGCTCTTGTGATCGGTGTAGATAGTGCACTTGGTACCGTACAAGTAAAGCCTCCAAATCTTTAAAGCAAAGACTACAGCACCCAATTCCAGATCATGGGTGGGGTAGTTTTTCTCATGAACTTTGAGCTGACGAGAAGCATAGGCGATGACCTTCTCGCGCTGCATCAGTACACAACCGAAACCTCGGATAGAAGCGTCACAATAAACCACAAAATCGTCCGTGCCTTCAGGCAAGGACAAGATAGGAGCAGAACAGAGTTTAGCCTTTAACATCTGGAAGGCTGACTCTTGCGAATCACCCCATTCGAACTTCCTGTCCTTCTGGGTAAGCGAGGTGAGGGGTTGAGCGATCTTTGAAAATCCCTCGATAAAACGACAATAGTAACCTGCAAGACCCAGGAATTGCCGCACCTCAGTTGGCGTCTGTGACACCCGGCAAATTCTGGTTAACAACGTTGTCTAGATTAAAGTCTACCTTAGCGAGTCACGCGTATATTATACTTAACTAGGGTTAGCTAGATAGCTAGATAGGACATACGTGCATTGTTGTGAGTTAATATGTGATTACATGATTAGTGAACCTCGGACGTTGGTGAATAATAAACTTATGTGTCTCGGTGATATCTGACAAACTTATGTGAAAACCATACGTGATTATGTGAACCTAACCCGAACACGTTAATAAAAATCATTAAAAGTGGAGCATGAGGTTGATTAGGGTCTTAACGCATGGGGTTACACTTGTTACGGTCCGAAATAACGAAAACGTCGATGGATAACGCGTCGGAGGCGAAACGAAGCAAAAGCGCGCGCCTCGGACCTGTGAGCGGCCGCTCACAGGCTCCGAGCGGCCACTCGAATCTCCCTGACGGGTCTAAACCGCCTCAAACTCATATTTAAGCATCCTTAACCCCCATGCAACCCCCATACTCAACCCTAATCGCCCCCTTACTGCCCCACACGAATATTTCACTCCAAAAACTCCTGCTAAGGCTCAAGATCATCAATTGGGAGGCTCCAAGGCGCGCGATTGATTGATTTGAAGAGCTAAGGGTATAACTTATGATTTCTTACGCTTTTACCTTATGTTTTTACTATAAAAATCATATAACAAGTTTGTCCAGGTCTGAATGGGTTTAAGAAACATTAAAACATGAGTCTTTTTGAAGATTAAACGGATTAAACATATTAATAAACGCTTAGTAACATCATAGGATACTTGTTGCGCAAGTTATTGGTGTTTTGATCCTTAAAGCTTTGATCTTGACATGTTTAATAATAGAATCTGATGGGAATAGGTATTAGGAATTTTGTGTGTTGATGATTGATGGTTGTTAATTGTTTTTATGCACACGGTAGGCGAGTAAAGTATGATTTAGGCAAAACTAAAATCTGGACAGAATGATTAGTTGAACTTGTAGGAGCTGTAACACGGCCCTAACGCAATGATTTTAGTATTTTCCTTGCATGATTAGGTCACACCTGGTCTTAGCTTTTCATAATGGGTAAAATCATGTGTTTTGGACGTCGGATGAGTCGTTTTTGGAATTTTCATTGAAAATAGGTCAGATCAGAATTTCGGGTGTCAAACTGAGTCAACTTTGAAACATCATAACTCAAGTTTTATAAAGAGTTGGGTTTTGAAATTTTTACAGAAGGTTAATATTGGAGTTTTGCAAGTTTTCCAAGTAGATTCATCCCATTTGGATGAATACACAATTTTTGGGAAATTATTTACCAAACTGACCTGTTAGGAGGGTTTTCTGAACATAGCCGAGTTAGACGAATTTTAATTATTTTTGTGTTTGGATTTAAGACTAAACAAAAATAGGTATTGTCGCGTGAATCTCAAAGAAAATTCAGTAAAAATTTGGGAGGATAACTTACTGATTTACTATTTTAGATGAATTCGTTTTGATGGCGCACAATCTGTCCTGAAAACACAGATTGTGTATTATGTGCTTATGTGATTAATTGAGGTCTTAGGTGATCTGGAATTGACATATAACTGAAGTACACTTGTTTGTGACACATACGGGATGTAGAAACTAATGGTAACCAACTCATTAACCAACGAGTCCGTAGGGTTTACTATTGCATGTAGAATCACTAGGCGTCGCATACACACTTTTGAACATTTAAAACGCCTTGGACAAACGATTTATTTGGTGTAATGATATTACGCCTATACTCACTTAATGACACTGTTATTAGGGTGTCGGTAGCATATATTACTTGCTGTTCGGATTCTTTGCTTGCACGTTAAGGTGAGTTTACGGCCCCTCTTTTAACTGGTTTCACTTTTTGGGGGAGAAAACACGTGTTAAACTTATGTTTTGGTAACAACTGTCATACTATGGGTTTCTATGGTTTACTATACGATCTTTGGAAGTCCCGGGGGAAACCATGAATGTGCGGGTTAGCACAACGGGGAAATGTGAATAGATCTATTGGGAGTGACCAACCCCGCTCGTCGGCTTGGAGGGTCGGCGAGTGCATATTGTCTCAAACGGGAACAGGTTTACTATTCGGGCACGACATCTGGTTTGCGAGTTAGTAATGGTTTTCCAATCGTAGAAGTAACAAAACATACGCCTAGCTAGCGTACTTTGGTTTGCTAATTGATATAGTATGGACAGGTTGAACTTGGTACTTTAATTACAAACCTGTGAACTCACCAGCATTTTTGTGCTGATGTAACTCCTACATGTTTTCTCAGGTCGCTAAGGTAGCACAACGGAACTAGGGCGCACGCGTCTGCACGGCGTCTAGTTAGGATTGCATGGTTTTCGAACATTGAATAATTTGGTTTACTTTTGGATTATGTTTTGAGAATAAGCTTCCGCTGTATTTGGGGATTTTAAACTATGTTTTTGAAATTGCATATGTTCATTTAGATTTGTTTATTGTGATCGTTGACTTGGATCCTGGTTTGTCATGCGCCTCGCGGTAAAACTCCGCAAGTGGATTTTGAGGGTGTGACAGATTGGTATCAGAGCCAATGGTTATAGTGAACTAGGACTGCATGTAGAGTCTAGTCTATAGCCGAGTCGCACACACTAGACGATCACATAGTACTAAACATTATGGTGGATTACGTATGGCCTTGTCGGAGTGTCTCTAAATCATCTGACCTTCCTATGTTACATCATCCGTTCTATCTTAGGTCGGGTTACTTGCTCTCTAGGCAGTGTGGTATATTGGGGTAAATCGTGTACTCTTGAGATTTGTCCAAGGCTCGGACATCTCCCTTTCATACTCCAATAGAAACACTTGCCATAAACTACCGTAGCATTACGGTGTATAGCTAAGAGTCTATGTTCGGTGATTTGAACTTTGAACTAGGAGAACACTTGGAGGACCATGTAGAGCGGTTTATCATTTTGGGTGCACACAAAATCATAAACCGAAATGCATGAAAGCCCTAGTGAGCTCTGGGTTTGAAGGGATAGTCCTGGGTTGGATCTAGCTTTGATCTTGTGAACGCTAGTGGTTACCATTAGCTGTGAAACTAAATTTTCTCGTCCTTTTTGTCAGAATCATGTCTGGAGTACGAGGAGGACGTGGAGGTGGCCGCGCTGGTGGGCGTGGTGGTGGTCGTGGTGGTGGTGGTCGTGGAGGTGTAAACCTAACACAAGAAGATCTGAACAACTTGCTGGAAGCTGCCTTTCAGTTAGGGCACAATGGTGGTGGTAAGTTGACTTATCCACTTTTGCCTCATTGGTGAACTTTGTTACATCCTTCGTGGTTTCTCATGAGTTTCATTTCAGGTGGTCCTGTTAACCCACCCCCACCTATGTGTACCTACAAGATGTTTCGGGACTGTAAGCCCCAGGAATTCTCTAGCACTGAGGGTGCGGTGAGCTTGCTCAGGTGGCTGGAAAAGGTGGAGTCAGTGTTTCTGATGTGCAACTGCCTCCCAGAGGATCGAGTCAAGTATGCTGCTGCGTTATTCCAGGATGTTGCTTTGACCTGGTGGAACAACATCACCCAGAATATGGGTATAGGGAGGCTTATGCTATGCCTTGGTAAAATTTTGTTCAACTACTGAAACGAGAGTACTGTCCAAGGGAAGAAATTCAGAAGCTAGAGCATGAGGTGTGGAACCTCAAGATGACCGGGTCAGAGATTGAAAAGTATACGGTAAGGCGTAATGAGTTGGCAGTGCTGTGTCCTGATCTGCATGTGCCAGAATACAGGAGGATTGAACACTATATCTCGGGGCTAGTACCAGAGATCGCAGGGTTGGTGGCTGCGGGGAATCTTCCTACATACTCAGAGGTGGTCCGATCGGCTCACAGGATGACAAACTTGAAGGTGAATGAGGGTATCTTGCCTGCTAAGGGTTCGACTGTCAAGGCCCCGGAGAATAACAAGCGTAAATGGGATAATGAGGGGAAAGGATCTGTGCCAGCACCAGCACAACAGGGTAAGAGATTCGATAGCGGGGGTTCTTCTTCTTCTGGTACCAAACCGGGTGGTTATGCGGGGAAATTACCTAAGTGCAACACATGTGGGCGTCATCATCAGGGGGACTGCGACCGTAATCGTTGCCATCGCTGCCAGCGACTTGGGCATTTTGCTAAAGATTGTCGGGCGACACTTCCATCGACCCAGGCCCCAACACTACCCCGGCTCCTACTGCTCAAGGAACTACGGGAAAACAGGGTTGTTACAACTGTGGGGAGACTGGGCATTACAAGAAGGAGTGCCCGAAACTGAAGCAGGGTGGGGATGTGAGGAATAGAAACGGTAACGGGAACAACGGGGGCGGTGGCAGGAATGCACGTGCCTTCGTCATTGGAGCCGCAGAGGCTAGACAGGATCCTAACACAGTTACCGGTACATTCCTTCTCAATAATCGCTCTGTTAGTGTTTTATTTGATTCCGGTGCCGATAAAAGTTTTATATCTATGGAAGTTAGTCGACTGCTAGATGTAGTACCCGAGCCATTAGAGGCTAAGTATGTAATTGAGTTGGCTGACGGTAAAAAGATTGAAGCTACTTGTATCCTTCGGGAGTGTCAACTAGAGTTGTCGGGTTTGTCTTTCCCCATCGACCTTATGCCGGTACCTTTGGGTAGTTTTGACGTTGTTGTAGGCATGGATTGGTTGTCTTTGTATCGCGCTGAGATCGTTTGTTACGACAAGATTATTCGGATTCCCCTCCCTGATGGAGAATTCCTTTCTGTGTACGGTATCAAGGGCGGTGCTCCGCTAAATCTCATCTCCAGCATGAAAGCCCTTAAGTATCTTCGAAAGGGTTATTCGGCCGTTTTGGCACTTTTATCTGTTTCCTCTACCGATGAGTAGAAGATCGACGATATTCCTGTTGTACGCGAGTTTCCTGATGTATTTCCCGATGATTTATCTGGTCTTCCTCCCCATCGTCAGGTTGAGTTCAGTATTGATCTTGTACCGGGAGCTGCTCCTAGTGCTCGGGCCCCCTACCGTCTTGCACCTCCCGAGATGCAGGAATTGTCCAGTCAGTTACAGGAACTCTTGGACAAGGGTTTCATTAGACCAAGTTCTTCCCCTTGGGGAGCCCCGATTCTGTTCGTTAAGAAGAAGGATGGAAGTTTTCGATTGTGTGTGGATTACAGAGAATTGAACAAAGTGACCATCAAGAACCGTTATCCTCTTCCACGTATTGATGATCTATTCGACCAACTCCAGGGTTCTAGCTACTACTCTAAGATTGATTTGAGGTCCGGTTATCACCAGTTGCGCGTAAGGGAAGCTGACGTTGCAAAGACTGCCTTTCGTACACGTTATGGCCATTTTGAGTTCTTGGTCATGCCTTTCGGTCTCACAAACGCACCGGCAGTTTTCATGGATTTGATGAACCGCGTTTGTAAACCGTATCTTGACAAGTTCGTCATCGTGTTTATTGATGACATCCTGATTTACTCCAAGAACAAGACCGAACACGAGGAACACCTGCGCTTGGTTTTGGAACTTTTGCGACGGGAACAACTTTACGCTAAGTTCTCAAAGTGTGACTTTTGGTTACGCGAAGTTCAGTTCCTAGGACATGTGGTTAATGAACTAGAAATTCATGTCGATCCAGCTAAGATCGAAGCGATCAAGGACTGGGAAGCACCAAAGACGCCAACTGAGGTGCGGCAATTCCTAGGCCTTGCGGGCTATTATCGTCGTTTCATTAAGGGGTTCTCGAAGATCGCTCAACCCCTCACCACTCTTACTCAGAAGGATAGAAAATTCGCCTGGGGTGAACCACAAGAGTCAGCATTTCAAAAACTGAAGTCTAAACTTTGTTCTGCTCCTATTTTGTCCTTGCCTGAAGGCCCTGATGATTTCGTTGTTTACTGTGATGCTTCTATTCATGGTCTCGGTTGCGTGTTGATGCAACGCGAGAAAGTGATTGCGTATGCTTCTCGGCAACTCAAGGTGCACGAGAGGAACTACACCACCCATGACTTGGAATTGGGTGCAGTGGTTTTCGCGTTGAAAATTTGGAGACATTACTTGTACTGTACCAAATGCACCATCTACACCGATCACAAGAGTCTTCAACATATTTTCGACCAACAACATTTGAACATACGACAGCGTCGTTGGATTGAACTCCTGAACGACTATGATTGCGCCATTAAGTACCATCCTGGCAAGGCGAATGTAGTAGCAGACGCCTTGAGCAGGAAGGAATCAATTAATCCTCGTCGCGTTCGGGCGTTGCAGCTCACCATTCATTCCTCTCTACCTGACCAACTCCGTTCTGCTCAGTTAGAAGCTTTGAAGGAGGAAAACCTTAAAGCTGAGACTATGCACGGTGCTGACAAGCACCTCGAGCGAAGGCCTGATGGCCTGCACTACTTCGCAGAACGCATATGGGTTCCTTTATTTGTGGGACTTCGGGAGCTTGTTTTAGATGAGGCTCACAAGTCCCGGTATTCTATTCATCCTGGTTCGGATAAGATGTACCAAGATCTAAAGGTGCTTTACTGGTGGCCAAACATGAGGTCGGATATAGCCTCATACGTGAGCAAATGCTTGACCTGTGCTAAAGTCAAGGTGGAATACCAGAAACCGTCGGGTCTCTTGCAACAACCTGAAATTCCGGAGTGGAAATGGGAACGGATTACAATGGATTTTGTCACGCAACTACCTAAGTCACCGAGCGGGAATGATAAGATATGGGTGATTGTTGATCGGTTGACGAAATCAGCCCATTTTCTCGCTATTAAGGAGACCGACACCATGGATCGTTTGGCTCGTCTTTATCTGAAGGAAGTTGTTTCTAAGCACGGGGTGCCGGTTTCTATTATTTCGGATCGTGACTCCCACTTTACTTCTCACTTCTGGAAGTCTTTGCACAAGGCTTTGGGTACCCAGCTAGACATGAGTACCGCTTATCACCCACAGACTGACGGTCAGAGTGAACGCACGATTCAAACCTTAGAAGACATGCTGCGGGCATGTGCGATCGATTTTGGCAAAAGTTGGGAAGCCCACCTACCGTTAGTAGAATTCTCTACAACAACAGTTACCACACGAGCATCAAGGCAGCTCCGTTCGAGGCACTGTACGGACGGAAATGCCGGTCTCCTCTTTGTTGGGCAGAGGTGGGTGAGAGTCAACTCACTGGGCCTGAGCTAGTGTACGAAACTTCGGAAAAGATCATGCAGATTCGTAACCGGTTGGCAGCGGCACGGGATCGGCATAAGAGTTATGCCGATCAGCGTCGCAAGCCATTGGAATTCTAAGTTGATGACAAAGTACTTCTGAAAGTTTCACCGTGGAAGGGCGTCATACGCTTTGGGAAGCGTGGCAAACTCAACCCTCGGTATGTCGGCCCATTTACAATCCTGGAACGGATTGGACCGCTGGCATATCGTCTTGATTTACCGACGGAGCTCGGCAACGTACATAACGTCTTCCATGTATCCAACTTAAAGAAGTGTCTGGCTGACGAGTCTCTTATTGTTCCACTGGAAGAGATCAAGGTTGATGATCGTCTTCGGATTGTGGAGGAACCTGTTGAGATTCTTGATTACAAGATTCGTAGCCTACGTCATAGCAAGATTCGCATTGTTAAGGTTCGCTGGAACTCGAACCGGGGACCAGAGTACACTTGGGAACGGGAGGATCAGATGAAGTCTAAGTATCCTCATCTCTTTCCTAAGGAAGCGTTCGAATCGAGATATGTTACCACTGCAGCTGAATGAATCTCGGGGCGAGATTCCTTTTTAACGTGGGGATGATGTGACAACTCGGGTAAATCTCTCTCTTGGTTTCTATCTTTTGTCTGTTTCTTTTGGTACTTGTGCAATTTTCGGGACGAAAATTCTTTTTAACGTGGGGATGATGTGACACCCGGCAAATTCTGGTTAACAACGTTGTCTAGATTAAAGTCTACCTTAGCGAGTCACGCGTATATTATACTTAACTAGGGTTAGCTAGATAGCTAGATAGGACATACGTGCATTGTTGTGAGTTAATATGTGATTACATGATTAGTGAACCTCGGACGTTGGTGAATAATAAACTTATGTGTCTCGGTGATATCTGACAAACTTATGTGAAAACCATACGTGATTATGTGAACCTAAACTGAACACGTTAATAAAAATCATTAAAAGTGGAGCATGAGGTTGATTAGGGTCTTAACGCATGGGGTTACACTTGTTACGGTCCGAAATAACGAAAACGTCGATGGATAACGCGTTGGGAGGCGAAACGAAGCAAAAGCGCGCGCCTCGGACCTGTGAGCGGCCGCTCACAGGCTCCGAGCGGCCGCTCGAATCTCCCTGACGGGTCTAAACCGCCTCAAACTCATATTTAAGCATCCTTAACCCCCATGCAACCCCCATACTCAACCCTAATCGCCCCCTTACTGCCCCACACGAATATTTCACTCCAAAAACTCCTGCTAAGGCTCAAGATCATCAATTGGGAGGCTCCAAGGCGCGCGATTGATTGATTTGAAGAGCTAAGGGTATAACTTATGATTTCTTACGCTTTTACCTTATGTTTTTACTATAAAAATCATATAACAAGTTTGTCCAGGTCTGAATGGGTTTAAGAAACATTAAAACATGAGTCTTTTTGAAGATTAAACGGATTAAACATATTAATAAACGCTTAGTAACATCATAGGATACTTGTTGCGCAAGTTATTGGTGTTTTGATCCTTAAAGCTTTGATCTTGACATGTTTAATAATAGAATCTGATGGGAATAGGTATTAGGAATGTTGTGTGTTGATGATTGATGGTTGTTAATTGTTTTTATGCACACGGTAGGCGAGTAAAGTATGATTTAGGCGAAACTAAAATCTGGACAGAATGATTAGTTGAACTTGTAGGAGCTGTAACACGGCCCTAACGCAATGATTTTAGTATTTTCCTTGCATGATTAGGTCACACCTGGTCTTAGCTTTTCATAATGGGTAAAATCATGTGTTTTGGACGTCGGATGAGTCGTTTTTTGGAATTTTCATTGAAAATAGGTCAGATCAGAATTTCGGGTGTCAAACTGAGTCAACTTTGAAACATCATAACTCAAGTTTTATAAAGAGTTGGGTTTTGAAATTTTTACAGAAGGTTAATATTGGAGTTTTGCAAGTTTTCCAAGTAGATTCATCCCATTTGGATGAATACACAATTTTTGGGAAATTATTTACCAAACTGACCTGTTAGGAGGGTTTTCTGAACATAGCCGAGTTAGACGAATTTTAATTATTTTTGTGTTTGGATTTAAGACTAAACAAAAATAGGTATTGTCGCGTGAATCTCAAAGAAAATTCAGTAAAAATTTGGGAGGATAACTTACTGATTTACTATTTTAGATGAATTCGTTTTGATGGCGCACAATCTGTCCTGAAAACACAGATTGTGTATTATGTGCTTATGTGATTAATTGAGGTCTTAGGTGATCTGGAATTGACATATAACTGAAGTACACTTGTTTGTGACACATATGGGATGTAGAAACTAATGGTAACCAACTCATTAACTGTAACACCCCAAAACCATTTGTTCGCCTAACTACGCCATTAGGAGTGATTAGCAAAATATTAACACAAGACTTAGAGGATAAGAACATAGGTTATATTCTAATATGGAAATAACCTAGTTAATAATATTATGTTTATAAAGGAATAAAAGGTGTTTGAAACTAGCTTAAAAGTTAGTTTTTATACGAAAATGACCTGGTGGGTTAGTTTAGGGGCTATAGTTGCCAATGTGATGAACTTGATTATTATTAATAAAAAAAAAGAAAACAATACACACACAAGTGTGTGTTACGAGAATTCATCAGGAGATTCAATCTCCTTTCACCTACAAACCCTAAACATCAAACCCTTGCTCAAATCCAAGCCAAATCAAGGGGTTTTTCGGTGCATTAGCAAGAAACGAGTCGTCTAAGGCTTACTAAACATCAAGGTACCTTTTATTTGGTAGAAATTGATGCTATATTCATTCTTGAACATGGTGTAAATTGAGGGTTTTTACAAAAACGTGGAATTTTGGATTTTTAGTGGTTACTCTAGCTTTAGGGAACCTCAATCAAGTCTAATTCGGTTATGAATTTCATTTTATTTGTGTATTTGATTATACTCATATGATTATGTTAATATGTGAAATTTGGGATTCAACCTCTAGGTTGAAACCACATACATCTAGTAATCATGGTGGTTCTTTGGAGTTGTTATAATGTGAAACATAGTATAATTATGCTTTGGATGATGAATTGCCTAACCATCATGAGTAGGGTGGAAGGAGGTAGCATCCATAAGACCTATGGAGTTTAGAAACTAAGTTGTAAATGATGCCTACAAGGTGTTTGATGAAACGCCACAATGACCTTTTTTGCAAACTAAGGTGATAACTTAATTGAGTAAAACATGGAAATACTTGCATATGAAATATGAAGTACATGCTTAGAGGATAGATCACACCATATGATATTTAGTAGCCTAATGATGATTAGGAAGTTGTATGTGCAATACGTTTGATGACATTGATATGATAAATGAAGGGATAGTCCCAAACTAGAGACTTTGTCCTATTCTAGTGCACATGATCATGCTAAGGGTAGTTGACTTTTAGAAGTCAAACTGACCCGAGATTTGAATATGATATAATGGTGTGAATAAACTCATGAGATGTGTTGGTTATTGGATATGATGCCTAACTTGACCGATCTTGTGAGTATAGTGAAGGTTTGGTCTTATCAAGCTAGGTAGGAGCTTGGATGGGATGAACCTAACGAAGCAAATGGATCATGGAACGCATGAGTTGTGGCCAAGGTAAGTGACTTATCTTAAATAAGCCTCTTAGAAACTAGAAGATCTTGTAAACATTCTTGAATCATGAATTCTTATATCGATTGTAAAGAATGGGTTACTAGCTTGTAATGGGCTAGAATCGCCTAAATAAATAAAATTGATAAGTCCGGTTGGGACGCCTAACTAGATAATGGAAAAATCTTTGTGAATGGGTCTAATGAGTTAAAATGTTATTTTCATTAAAACTCATGAATAAAACTTGAAGATTGAAGATTGTATGAATAAATAGTTAAACGGGTCAAATGATGTTGTGAGCATCAATTGAACTCGGTACATAATGCTCCTATGCTAAGCATTTAGATGTTATAATGTTGACGGGCCGATTGGTGGTGGATCGCCATTTGGATCCCGGGCTATTAATGTGTGTGAAATGAGATGTTCACATAGGTTACTAAATTGAAGGAAAATAAGAGAACACTTGATGTCAAGGATTCATATGGATGGTTTGATAGGCATGAGAATGGGTCAACACTACCGGGTAAGTCCGTAGTTAAATAAACGCCTTCGGGCGAAGCAATATGGGTGCTAAAGCATCACATGAAGTGAGGGTGCCAAGTAGGTAAGTTAATCCCATAACTATGTCTAATGCGCGCTAAGGCGCTTAGAATCGACCACATTAGAACAATCTTGAGAAATGTTGAAAATCTAAGTCCGTATGGACTTAGAAGTTTTTAAGCAAGTCATTGAGTCCAAAACAATGGGTTTGAATCAAGAAGAGTCGCCATGAATGGCTAAATCGAAAGATTTGGCTAGGAGGGGCATTTTAGGAATTTATAAAGATTTACTAAAGGATAAATCTAATAACAAAGTCATAATGAACAAATCGGACAAACACTTTAGTTGATCAAGTGTCTAATGACTTGACAACATAAACTATATGCATTGCGCGTGGTCGAATGGTGTTTTGCTTAAGTTCAATGTCTAAATGGGTCGATTTGTGTAAAAGTCGCCATAAGCATTCAAAACTAAGAACCGGATCATGGCGACATAAACCGGGCAATGATTTCCGTCAAACAAAGGTTTATTTAGTCGGCAAGTCAATACTAGGGCTTCGGGAATCATCAAATGCGGTTGCGACATGATTCCCATGCTTAAAAATCACCAAAATCACATCAGAAGCTTCGAGCGGCCGCTCACAGAGACCGAGCGGCCGCGCTCTTTGACCTGCATGTCAGCACGAACTTTAAAATTGCGTATAAAATCGTAGAAAAATCGTTAGGAGGTGTTCTTTATATGCCTGGAAAGCTCTCGGAGTGTAGAACAATTCTTATTTGAAAGTCGAAGTCGGATTTTGGGTTTTAGAAGGGGTAAAAGCGATCCGAACAGCTGCTGCGCAAAAGTTGCAGCAGTTTGTTCTCCTGATAAAGGGCCGTTGGGCCTGGTTCGTTCCGTTTCGACGTGTAACGACTCTCACACTAGTTTAAATGTATTATTGACAACCCACTAACCATTCTTTGTGTGATGGTGCTAGGTAAACATTCAAGGGACGACCCGGAGCAAGGATCAAGTCGCGAGAAGAACCGAACACGCCCGAACACTCATCAAGCTTCCGCACTAGAATCTAAGGAACTCCCGTTAAAACGCAACATCTTAAAATATGTTTCAACTATTAAAAAGTAAAAATTTGTGTGAATCAAACATGTATTTGATCTTAATGGGTTGACTTATAAAGAAAATTTCAAAGTTTTAATCGGGAGTGGTTTTTAGTTAAGGTCAAAACCCGTAAGATTAGGCAATAATCGCGTGATTACGGGTTAGGGTCTTACAAGTGGTATCAGAGCCATAGGTTTGAGGGATCCGAGTGTCGGGAAGGATACTTGGACTCAAACCGTGCGCTCAAAGTGTTGAAGGGTGTTCGGTTCAAGACTTGATCAAGGAATCCGGTAAGTAATACCTATAATAAACATCCGTTTTGATCGGAAATTGTTATAGGTAATCAATAGTGATATCGCGTAGATACTCGCTATCTCAAAATATTGATAAGGAAATGGTTAGGTACTCATGGGGCCTATCCAAAAGATTGATTCGGGCAACGGAAATCTCGCATAACAAGAACTCTAACATCACTATTGCAGTGATGCATACTAATACTGAAATGTCATGTTACTGATTAATTGAAATTATAAATGTGACAGGGATGATAACATCTTATTTGATCGAGAGAGGATCAAATGATTCACCAAACAAGGTTGTAGAGGTTTCGGGAGCACGGCTGATAGCATGCTCACTAAGGACCAAGTCAAGTAACGACTCGGGCTAATGGATCAGTAACGAAAGGGAACATGGGAGCAAGTATCAAACAGGTACATGCTCGAAACCATAGTAGGTGCATTAGTATGCAATTCTCACCTGAAGAGTGGTAATTGCATATGCAAGCAATAGGAAAAATGTGAAAGGTGCATAGTTCACGATAATGAACGATCAATGCACCAACTTAACTTGAACATCGAGACCGGGTTGGGGGTAGTCATCCCAAACTAATGTTTAGAAAGGCGTTGTGATCATGCCAATGAGTATGATCACACAAAGCTTATTAAATCGAAAAACACATCGCTTTTTCTTAATGAATAAAGGTAAAAACCTAATATTGAATAATTTATCAAGGAAGGGTTTTACCAAATAAAATAGGGGGCACAAGCATGAGCTGAAAATTTGTTTGCATAGGGTGTGATGCCTTAATTATAATAAGTCTGTGCGTACCATATGCGAATTACTTACCCTGGCCAGGTAAGTGTTAAACATATGATACCATGGGTTTCTTATGATTAATACATATACAACCTATGTGACAAAGGCTTAGTAAGTGTGAGGTGCCAGGGGATTTTGGACGTAGTCCACTGTCTAACACGGCAGGGATGCGAACCATGCAAGACCTTGAGCGAGGCACCAGCTAATACGCTGGGCTAGCAAAGAGGACAACAAACTGGAACGTTTGGACGTAGTCCACTGTCTAACACGGCAGGGATGCGAACCATGCAAGACCTTGAGCGAGGCACCAGCTTATATGCTGGGCTAGCAAACAGGCAATATACGATACAAGTTATCCTGGGTTAATACAAAGATTGACTTGAACCTTAATCAAGGTTTAGTCATAAAGAGATTCAGTTTGGAAATAGACTTGAACCTTAATCAGGGTTGAGTCATAAACAGATTTAGCTTGAAAACAGACTTGAACCTTAATCAAGGTTAAGTCATAATTAAACTCGGACTTTTATAGAAGGTTAAATTCGTAAAGAGGGACTTGAACCTTAATCAAGGGTTGAGTCATAATCACATTCGGGTAAGTCGTGAATCTCCGGATTATAACATAAACAGCGGGATTGGGCCATGATAAATCAGTAATTCTTTCAACCCTCGGGTTAAGGATGAAAAAGGGTGTAAACTACAATAACATTAGATTGTATCGTTGGTACGATTTAAAGCAAATTATGATAACAGTCGGATTGTGTAGTTATTACAATCTGATGCACACTGTGATAATAAGAGATTAGTCGATACAAATACGTTGTAATGACGAATCAACACCAGGTTTTATAAAAAGGAAACCGACCTCAATTTATATTGAGATTGGTAATCAGAAAGAGGACTTTTAGAAACTAAGCGTTCTAAATATATATATAAACGATTTGAAATCTGAAACTCAAAAGTCTTTAAACGGGTCGGTTGGGGCAATGACCACCAATCGAGTTAGCGAAACGGGAACTTGGGCAAAACAAATAAATGGCAAATTCTTAAAATAAGGATTAGCCAAAGAAAGGAAAATGTTAGTGTAAAGCAAGGTTTGTTTATAACATTATAGCAAACCAAAAAGAAACGAGGATTGGATTCGAGGGTGAATCCAAGAAGCTAGAAAACGGCTATGTTAAAATGTCGGGTTAGTCTTGGAAACCAAGACAAATTACTTGATAGAAATAGACACATAGACATGTATGCATACGCATGCTACAATCGAGTATTGCAGCAGATACCCTAAGGTGCATGATAGTATGGCCCCTTAAACATTACATTATTCGGGATAAAAGTAGACGGGGATAGTCTACGGATCTAGGAAAGACCTATGAAGAACATAAGTAGTTAAAATGTCGGGTAGGGGGTAAGTATGTAGATATTGCCCCTAGTTAACCGAAGTAATAGGATGACTCAAGTCATACTATGAAAGCTAAGGCTTCCATATAATAAAAGTTAGAAAGCCGAGTAAAGGGATACAAACAATAAGTATATAGTACTACTCGTTAGACTATAGAATGTCAAGGGATTGAGCGGTGCTCAAAATTGATGAGAGACACTAAGGTTCTTTGGTGTAACCAAAGCAACGATACAAGAAAGGTTTCGAGGACGAAACCTCCTTAAGGGGGGTAGACTTGTAACACCCCAAAACCATTTGTTCGCCTAACTACGCCATTAGGAGTGATTAGCAAAATATTAACACAAGACTTAGAGGATAAGAACATAGGTTATATTCTAATATGGAAATAACCTAGTTAATAATATTATGTTTATAAAGGAATAAAAGGTGTTTGAAACTAGCTTAAAAGTTAGTTTTTATACGAAAATGACCTGGTGGGTTAGTTGAGGGGCTATAGTTGCCAATGTGATGAACTTGATTATTATTAATAAAAAAAAGAAAACAATACACACACAAGTGTGTGTTACGAGAATTCATCAGGAGATTCAATCTCCTTTCACCTACAAACCCTAAACATCAAACCCTTGCTCAAATCCAAGCCAAATCAAGGGGTTTTTCGGTGCATTAGCAAGAAACGAGTCGTCTAAGGCTTACTAAACATCAAGGTACCTTTTATTTGGTAGAAATTGATGCTATATTCATTCTTGAACATGGTGTAAATTGAGGGTTTTTACAAAAACGTGGAATTTTGGATTTTTAGTGGTTACTCTAGCTTTAGGGAACCTCAATCAAGTCTAATTCGGTTATGAATTTCATTTTATTTGTGTATTTGATTATACTCATATGATTATGTTAATATGTGAAATTTGGGATTCAACCTCTAGGTTGAAACCACATACATCTAGTAATCATGGTGGTTCTTTGGAGTTGTTATAATGTGAAACATAGTATAATTATGCTTTGGATGATGAATTGCCTAACCATCATGAGTAGGGTGGAAGGAGGTAGCATCCATAAGACCTATGGAGTTTAGAAACTAAGTTGTAAATGATGCCTACAAGGTGTTTGATGAAACGCCACAATGACCTTTTTTGCAAACTAAGGTGATAACTTAATTGAGTAAAACATGGAAATACTTGCATATGAAATATGAAGTACATGCTTAGAGGATAGATCACACCATATGATATTTAGTAGCCTAATGATGATTAGGAAGTTGTATGTGCAATACGTTTGATGACATTGATATGATAAATGAAGGGATAGTCCCAAACTAGAGACTTTGTCCTATTCTAGTGCACATGATCATGCTAAGGGTAGTTGACTTTTAGAAGTCAAACTGACCCGAGATTTGAATATGATATAATGGTGTGAATAAACTCATGAGATGTGTTGGTTATTGGATATGATGCCTAACTTGACCGATCTTGTGAGTATAGTGAAGGTTTGGTCTTATCAAGCTAGGTAGGAGCTTGGATGGGATGAACCTAACGAAGCAAATGGATCATGGAACGCATGAGTTGTGGCCAAGGTAAGTGACTTATCTTAAATAAGCCTCTTAGAAACTAGAAGATCTTGTAAACATTCTTGAATCATGAATTCTTATATCGATTGTAAAGAATGGGTTACTAGCTTGTAATGGGCTAGAATCGCCTAAATAAATAAAATTGATAAGTCCGGTTGGGACGCCTAACTAGATAATGGAAAAATCTTTGTGAATGGGTCTAATGAGTTAAAATGTTATTTTCATTAAAACTCATGAATAAAACTTGAAGATTGAAGATTGTATGAATAAATAGTTAAACGGGTCAAATGATGTTGTGAGCATCAATTGAACTCGGTACATAATGCTCCTATGCTAAGCATTTAGATGTTATAATGTTGACGGGCCGATTGGTGGTGGATCGCCATTTGGATCCCGGGCTATTAATGTGTGTGAAATGAGATGTTCACATAGGTTACTAAATTGAAGGAAAATAAGAGAACACTTGATGTCAAGGATTCATATGGATGGTTTGATAGGCATGAGAATGGGTCAACACTACCGGGTAAGTCCGTAGTTAAATAAACGCCTTCGGGCGAAGCAATATGGGTGCTAAAGCATCACATGAAGTGAGGGTGCCAAGTAGGTAAGTTAATCCCATAACTATGTCTAATGCGCGCTAAGGCGCTTAGAATCGACCACATTAGAACAATCTTGAGAAATGTTGAAAATCTAAGTCCGTATGGACTTAGAAGTTTTTAAGCAAGTCATTGAGTCCAAAACAATGGGTTTGAATCAAGAAGAGTCGCCATGAATGGCTAAATCGAAAGATTTGGCTAGGAGAGGCATTTTAGGAATTTATAAAGATTTACTAAAGGATAAATCTAATAACAAAGTCATAATGAACAAATCGGACAAACACTTTAGTTGATCAAGTGTCTAATGACTTGACAACATAAACTATATGCATTGCGCGTGGTCGAATGGTGTTTTGCTTAAGTTCAATGTCTAAATGGGTCGATTTGTGTAAAAGTCGCCATAAGCATTCAAAACTAAGAACCGGATCATGGCGACATAAACCGGGCAATGATTTCCGTCAAACAAAGGTTTATTTAGTCGGCAAGTCAATACTAGGCTTCGGGAATCATCAAATGCGGTTGCGACATGATTCCCATGCTTAAAAATCACCAAAATCACATCAGAAGCTTCGAGCGGCCGCTCACAGAGACCGAGCGGCCGCGCGCTTTGACCTGCATGTCAGCACGAACTTTAAAATTGCGTATAAAATCGTAGAAAAATCGTTAGAAGGTGTTCTTTATATGCCTGGAAAGCTCTCGGAGCGTAGAACAATTCTTATTTGAAAGTCGAAGTCGGATTTTGGGTTTTAGAAGGGGTAAAAGCGATCCGAACAGCTGCTGCGCAAAAGTTGCAGCAGTTTGTTCTCCTGATAAAGGGCCGTTGGGCCTGGTTCGTTCCGTTTCGACGTGTAACGACTCTCACACTAGTTTAAATGTATTATTGACAACCCACTAACCATTCTTTGTGTGATGGTGCTAGGTAAACATTCAAGGGACGACCCGGAGCAAGGATCAAGTCGCGAGAAGAACCGAACACGCCCGAACACTCATCAAGCTTCCGCACTAGAATCTAAGGAACTCCCGTTAAAACGCAACATCTTAAAATATGTTTCAACTATTAAAAAGTAAAAATTTGTGTGAATCAAACATGTATTTGATCTTAATGGGTTGACTTATAAAGAAAATTTCAAAGTTTTAATCGGGAGTGGTTTTTAGTTAAGGTCAAAACCCGTAAGATTAGGCAATAATCGCGTGATTACGGGTTAGGGTCTTACAAGTGGTATCAGAGCCATAGGTTTGAGGGATCCGAGTGTCGGGAAGGATACTTGGACTCAAACCGTGCGCTCAAAGTGTTGAAGGGTGTTCGGTTCAAGACTTGATCAAGGAATCCGGTAAGTAATACCTATAATAAACATCCGTTTTGATCGGAAATTGTTATAGGTAATCAATAGTGATATCGCGTAGATACTCGCTATCTCAAAATATTGATAAGGAAATGGTTAGGTACTCATGGGGCCTATCCAAAAGATTGATTCGGGCAACGGAAATCTCGCATAACAAGAACTCTAACATCACTATTGCAGTGATGCATACTAATACTGAAATGTCATGTTACTAATTAATTGAAATTATAAATGTGACAGGGATGATAACATCTTATTTGATCGAGAGAGGATCAAATGATTCACCAAACAAGGTTGTAGAGGTTTCGGGAGCACGGCTGATAGCATGCTCACTAAGGACCAAATCAAGTAACGACTCGGGCTAATGGATCAGTAACGAAAGGGAACATGGGAGCAAGTATCAAACAGGTACATGCTCGAAACCATAGTAGGTGCATTAGTATGCAATTATCACCTGAAGAGTGGTAATTGCATATGCAAGCAATAGGAAAAATGTGAAAGGTGCATAGTTCACGATAATGAACGATCAATGCACCAACTTAACTTGAACATCGAGACCGGGTTGGGGGTAGTCATCCCAAACTAATGTTTAGAAAGGCGTTGTGATCATGCCAATGAGTATGATCACACAAAGCTTATTAAATCGAAAAACACATCGCTTTTTCTTAATGAATAAAGGTAAAAACCTAATATTGAATAATTTATCAAGGAAGGGTTTTACCAAATAAAATAGGGGGCACAAGCATGAGCTGAAAATTTGTTTGCATAGGGTGTGATGCCTTAATTATAATAAGTCTGTGCGTACCATATGCGAATTACTTACCCTGGCCAGGTAAGTGTTAAACATATGATACCATGGGTTTCTTATGATTAATACATATACAACCTATGTGACAAAGGCTTAGTAAGTGTGAGGTGCCAGGGGATTTTGGACGTAGTCCACTGTCTAACACGGCAGGGATGCGAACCATGCAAGACCTTGAGCGAGGCACCAGCTAATACGCTGGGCTAGCAAAGAGGACAACAAACTGGAACGTTTGGACGTAGTCCACTGTCTAACACGGCAGGGATGCGAACCATGCAAGACCTTGAGCGAGGCACCAGCTTATATGCTGGGCTAGCAAACAGGCAATATACGATACAAGTTATCCTGGGTTAATACAAAGATTGACTTGAACCTTAATCAAGGTTTAGTCATAAAGAGATTCAGTTTGGAAATAGACTTGAACCTTAATCAGGGTTGAGTCATAAACAGATTTAGCTTGAAAACAGACTTGAACCTTAATCAAGGTTAAGTCATAATTAAACTCGGACTTTTATAGAAGGTTAAATTCGTAAAGAGGGACTTGAACCTTAATCAAGGGTTGAGTCATAATCACATTCGGGTAAGTCGTGAATCTCCGGATTATAACATAAACAGCGGGATTGGGCCATGATAAATCAGTAATTCTTTCAACCCTCGGGTTAAGGATGAAAAAGGGTGTAAACTACAATAACATTAGATTGTATCGTTGGTACGATTTAAAGCAAATTATGATAACAGTCGGATTGTGTAGTTATTACAATCTGATGCACACTGTGATAATAAGAGATTAGTCGATACAAATACGTTGTAATGACGAATCAACACCAGGTTTTATAAAAAGGAAACCGACCTCAATTTATATTGAGATTGGTAATCAGAAAGAGGACTTTTAGAAACTAAGCGTTCTAAATATATATATAAACGATTTGAAATCTGAAACTCAAAAGTCTTTAAACGGGTCGGTTGGGGCAATGACCACCAATCGAGTTAGCGAAACGGGAACTTGGGCAAAACAAATAAATGGCAAATTCTTAAAATAAGGATTAGCCAAAGAAAGGAAAATGTTAGTGTAAAGCAAGGTTTGTTTATAACATTATAGCAAACCAAAAAGAAACGAGGATTGGATTCGAGGGTGAATCCAAGAAGCTAGAAAACGGCTATGTTAAAATGTCGGGTTAGTCTTGGAAACCAAGACAAATTACTTGATAGAAATAGACACATAGACATGTATGCATACGCATGCTACAATCGAGTATTGCAGCAGATACCCTAAGGTGCATGATAGTATGGCCCCTTAAACATTACATTATTCGGGATAAAAGTAGACGGGGATAGTCTACGGATCTAGGAAAGACCTATGAAGAACATAAGTAGTTAAAATGTCGGGTAGGGGGTAAGTATGTAGATATTGCCCCTAGTTAACCGAAGTAATAGGATGACTCAAGTCATACTATGAAAGCTAAGGCTTCCATATAATAAAAGTTAGAAAGCCGAGTAAAGGGATACAAACAATAAGTATATAGTACTACTCGTTAGACTATAGAATGTCAAGGGATTGAGCGGTGCTCAAAATTGATGAGAGACACTAAGGTTCTTTGGTGTAACCAAAGCAACGATACAAGAAAGGTTTCGAGGACGAAACCTCCTTAAGGGGGGAGACTTGTAACACCCCAAAACCATTTGTTCGCCTAACTACGCCATTAGGAGTGATTAGCAAAATATTAACACAAGACTTAGAGGATAAGAACATAGGTTATATTCTAATATGGAAATAACCTAGTTAATAATATTATGTTTATAAAGGAATAAAAGGTGTTTGAAACTAGCTTAAAAGTTAGTTTTTATACGAAAATGACCTGGTGGGTTAGTTGAGGGGCTATAGTTGCCAATGTGATGAACTTGATTATTATTAATAAAAAAAAGAAAACAATACACACACAAGTGTGTGTTACGAGAATTCATCAGGAGATTCAATCTCCTTTCACCTACAAACCCTAAACATCAAACCCTTGCTCAAATCCAAGCCAAATCAAGGGGTTTTTCGGTGCATTAGCAAGAAACGAGTCGTCTAAGGCTTACTAAACATCAAGGTACCTTTTATTTGGTAGAAATTGATGCTATATTCATTCTTGAACATGGTGTAAATTGAGGGTTTTTACAAAAACGTGGAATTTTGGATTTTTAGTGGTTACTCTAGCTTTAGGGAACCTCAATCAAGTCTAATTCGGTTATGAATTTCATTTTATTTGTGTATTTGATTATACTCATATGATTATGTTAATATGTGAAATTTGGGATTCAACCTCTAGGTTGAAACCACATACATCTAGTAATCATGGTGGTTCTTTGGAGTTGTTATAATGTGAAACATAGTATAATTATGCTTTGGATGATGAATTGCCTAACCATCATGAGTAGGGTGGAAGGAGGTAGCATCCATAAGACCTATGGAGTTTAGAAACTAAGTTGTAAATGATGCCTACAAGGTGTTTGATGAAACGCCACAATGACCTTTTTTGCAAACTAAGGTGATAACTTAATTGAGTAAAACATGGAAATACTTGCATATGAAATATGAAGTACATGCTTAGAGGATAGATCACACCATATGATATTTAGTAGCCTAATGATGATTAGGAAGTTGTATGTGCAATACGTTTGATGACATTGATATGATAAATGAAGGGATAGTCCCAAACTAGAGACTTTGTCCTATTCTAGTGCACATGATCATGCTAAGGGTAGTTGACTTTTAGAAGTCAAACTGACCCGAGATTTGAATATGATATAATGGTGTGAATAAACTCATGAGATGTGTTGGTTATTGGATATGATGCCTAACTTGACCGATCTTGTGAGTATAGTGAAGGTTTGGTCTTATCAAGCTAGGTAGGAGCTTGGATGGGATGAACCTAACGAAGCAAATGGATCATGGAACGCATGAGTTGTGGCCAAGGTAAGTGACTTATCTTAAATAAGCCTCTTAGAAACTAGAAGATCTTGTAAACATTCTTGAATCATGAATTCTTATATCGATTGTAAAGAATGGGTTACTAGCTTGTAATGGGCTAGAATCGCCTAAATAAATAAAATTGATAAGTCCGGTTGGGACGCCTAACTAGATAATGGAAAAATCTTTGTGAATGGGTCTAATGAGTTAAAATGTTATTTTCATTAAAACTCATGAATAAAACTTGAAGATTGAAGATTGTATGAATAAATAGTTAAACGGGTCAAATGATGTTGTGAGCATCAATTGAACTCGGTACATAATGCTCCTATGCTAAGCATTTAGATGTTATAATGTTGACGGGCCGATTGGTGGTGGATCGCCATTTGGATCCCGGGCTATTAATGTGTGTGAAATGAGATGTTCACATAGGTTACTAAATTGAAGGAAAATAAGAGAACACTTGATGTCAAGGATTCATATGGATGGTTTGATAGGCATGAGAATGGGTCAACACTACCGGGTAAGTCCGTAGTTAAATAAACGCCTTCGGGCGAAGCAATATGGGTGCTAAAGCATCACATGAAGTGAGGGTGCCAAGTAGGTAAGTTAATCCCATAACTATGTCTAATGCGCGCTAAGGCGCTTAGAATCGACCACATTAGAACAATCTTGAGAAATGTTGAAAATCTAAGTCCGTATGGACTTAGAAGTTTTTAAGCAAGTCATTGAGTCCAAAACAATGGGTTTGAATCAAGAAGAGTCGCCATGAATGGCTAAATCGAAAGATTTGGCTAGGAGGGGCATTTTAGGAATTTATAAAGATTTACTAAAGGATAAATCTAATAACAAAGTCATAATGAACAAATCGGACAAACACTTTAGTTGATCAAGTGTCTAATGACTTGACAACATAAACTATATGCATTGCGCGTGGTCGAATGGTGTTTTGCTTAAGTTCAATGTCTAAATGGGTCGATTTGTGTAAAAGTCGCCATAAGCATTCAAAACTAAGAACCGGATCATGGCGACATAAACCGGGCAATGATTTCCGTCAAACAAAGGTTTATTTAGTCGGCAAGTCAATACTAGGGCTTCGGGAATCATCAAATGCGGTTGCGACATGATTCCCATGCTTAAAAATCACCAAAATCACATCAGAAGCTTCGAGCGGCCGCTCACAGAGACCGAGCGGCCGCGCGCTTTGACCTGCATGTCAGCACGAACTTTAAAATTGCGTATAAAATCGTAGAAAAATCGTTAGGAGGTGTTCTTTATATGCCTGGAAAGCTCTCGGAGCGTAGAACAATTCTTATTTGAAAGTCGAAGTCGGATTTTGGGTTTTAGAAGGGGTAAAAGCGATCCGAACAGCTGCTGCGCAAAAGTTGCAGCAGTTTGTTCTCCTGATAAAGGGCCGTTGGGCCTGGTTCGTTCCGTTTCGACGTGTAACGACTCTCACACTAGTTTAAATGTATTATTGACAACCCACTAACCATTCTTTGTGTGATGGTGCTAGGTAAACATTCAAGGGACGACCCGGAGCAAGGATCAAGTCGCGAGAAGAACCGAACACGCCCGAACACTCATCAAGCTTCCGCACTAGAATCTAAGGAACTCCCGTTAAAACGCAACATCTTAAAATATGTTTCAACTATTAAAAAGTAAAAATTTGTGTGAATCAAACATGGTGCCCAAGCGGTTCCGGTCCTCACAACGACCGCTGTGGTGAAACCCACACCGGTCACATTTCGGCAATTTCCCAGCATAAACCCCCGGTTGTCGTTCAGACGATGATCCCGCAACATCAGGCCTCTTCACTTGCTGAGGCTGAGCTGAACTCGAGCCTTTACCCGCACTCTCCCATTTACGCTTGTTATTCTCAGGAGCCTTCACAGTACCGCCTCGAGGAGGCAAGACCCCTTCAGCCACCTTCATATTGGTCAGCTTGTGAGCCGACCGAACCACCTCAGAATACACAGTGAGATTACCCACCGCTACCAATCCCGCAATCTCCGGCACCAACCCAGCGACATAGTGTTCAATTCTTCGGTACTCTGGTGCGTGCAAATCAGGGCACAACACCGCCAACTCATTGTGCCTAGCAGTGTAAGCTTCAATCTCAGACCCCACCATCTTATGATTCCAGACTTCGTGCTCAAGTTTCTGGATCTCATCCCTCGGACAGTACTCGTTTTTCAACAACTGAACGAACTCTGTCCAGGGCATAGCGTGAGCTTCCCCAATACCCATGGTCTGGGTGGTGGAGTTCCACCAAGTCAAAGCTTGACCCTCCAGGGTCGCAGAAGCATATTTCACCCGGTCGCCTTTCGGGCAGCTGCACTTTGAGAAAACCGATTCAATTTTCTCCAACCAGCGGAGCAGTCCCACTGCCCCTTCAGTTCCACTAAAGTTATGGGGCTTGCAATCCATAAACTTTTTGTAAGAGCATTGGGGTGGAGAGGGATTGACAGCACCACCTGGAACAGACACACAGGTGAAAACCAAGAAAAGGTACAGTACCCAAGAACAAGATAGGATAGGTGAGGATTGACGTACCACCCATAGCATTATGAGCGGCTTGGAATGCAGCCAAAGCAATATTCACATGCTGCTGCATCAGGTTATCCAACTCCGCTTGGGTCATATTAATGTTCCCACGGCCACCGCCGCCACCACGGCCGCCAGCACGGCCGCCTCTGCGACCTCCACGAGCTCCCGACATCTTCTGTCACAACATGAAACAAAAGATTTAGGCTTGCCCATGGTATAACCCATTAGGAATTTTAAGGAACTAGACCGAGCCCAGTCCGGGTCCATCCGTTCAAACACAAAGTCCGCTAGGGATCCCATGCATCACAGTTTATAATCTCGTGTGCACCCGACATGATAAACTGTTCTACATGGTCCTCCAAGCGTGCTTTAAGTCTGAAGTTCAAGTCACCGAACACTAGCGCCCAATCGTGGTATTATCATAAGTATAAGATAGTACGCATAGAATCGAGCGTGTCCATTAGGGCATAGAAGGGAGATGTCCGAATCCTCGGACAAATCTCGGAAGTATGCCGGAACTGCCCCAATGCACGCCGCCGTCAAGAAAGTTCAATAGTATATCGTTCGCCGTCGAATCATGGTAAAGATAGGTCAAGAGATAGAATGATAAAGAGTAAGCAGATGATGTAGCGTAGAAGATGATGACACCGACACCCCCGACAAGTCATATTGTTACCCACATGTTAAGACTCGACTATCTGTGACCGTCTAGTGTGTGCGACTCAGTTATAGACTAGACTCTACATGCAGTCCTAGTTCACTATAACCGTTGGCTCTAATACCAATCTGTCACACCCTCAAATTCCACGTGCGGGGTTTTACCGCGAGGCGCGTGACACACCAGGATCTCAGTCAACGATCACCATAAACATACAACAAACATGCATTCATGAATATATTTAAAACCAAAATATCATGCTTTGAGCCGTAAACCAGCAGCGGAAGCATTTCTTGTTTACAACCAAAAGACATATCATTGTTTACAAAACATTGTTTAATATGCTTCAAAATATTAGACGCTGTGCATGACTCCGTGCGCCTAGTCCATTGACTGCTACCTTAGTGACCTGAGAAAACATGCCAAAAATGTCAACATATAATGCTGGTGAGTTCACAGGTTTTCTTTTATAAAAGTGTTGTCACAAGTTCACAAAGATCATTCCCGTTAATACTATGTCATAAGAACGTTAGCTAGACGTTAAGTGTTTTTACTACTACGGTTGGGAACCCATTACTAAACATGAACCAAAAGATGATACCAGCCCAGATGACTGGGCTACCGATGCCTCGGTAACCCGATAGGTAGAGACAATATGCACCCGCCCGGCCCCGCCGTCGAGTGGGGTTTGTGAGGCCCAATAGATCTATCCACATTTCCCTCGTTGTGCGTTCCAGCACATTCATGGTTTCCCCCTGGGACTTTCCATAAAAGCCGTATAGTAACATAAAGTACCCATAGTATAACATGACCTTTAAATAGTTCGTACGAAGCATGTTTCTCCCCCGAAAGCAAAACAGTACAAGTGGGGCTGTGAAACTCACCTTAGGTTGCGTTACTTGAAAACAGTTACGTAATTATGTTATAATAGTCCCAAATAGCGGCGACCTATCATAAGATGTATGTAAGTACCCAGACTAATAACCCGCAGGTTAACTAGTCCCCGAATGTCCAGACCATAACCATAAACGTTTGAAAACACCTTTGACTATTAAACCGACCATACCAGACAAGACCCGACATCCCATTGGTGACCCGACATCCCACGTGTTAGGAAATACAAGACATCATGCAACATATGCAATTAAACACTTAATACGTGCAAGAGTTTGCCTGGTCTAGCACAATGTACAATTAACGCATAAACAGGTCCGAACACGTGTTACTAAGTCATTGGGTGTATCCCGGGGTTCCTATCATGTTCCTAGGTGTCAAATCATGTTCCGGGATGTCAAAATGCAATTATGACAGCAGTACACGCGATTAGGAACTTAGCATGCAATTAGGAAAAGTCAACATGTGATTGGGGATGGTCAACAGGCAATTGTGAGGCTAATCGCCTACCTTAGCATGCGATTGAGGGGCTAATCGCATGATAAGAGGGCTAATCGCCTACCTTAGCATGCGATTAGGAAAGCTAATCACCTGCTAAGAAGGCTAATCGCCTGCAGCTGCTGCGCGACGCAATTTCGCGCGTTTAACCCTCCAAATCAGATCCGAAACATGTGTAAACACCCAAAATCAAAACTAAACTATTAACCAACCCTCTCCAAGCAAAAACCCCCCAATTTATCTCTGCTCTAACGGGCTCGGTGCGATTATTTCCAAAAACGGCAAAATACTAGGTTTCATTAACTAACCTTATCTTTCCTTAAATGGAAACAATCAGATTTCATCTCCTACAAGTTTGCAAATCAACATTTCTCTGTTTTAACACCTCCCTAGTGTAAATCCTAACAACATTCCATCATTAATCATACCATAATCATCCTAGATCTCCAAGAATCATTCAAATGGGTCAAAATACATATTTTCATCAAAACACAACAACAATAGCTCAAACTCTTAGATAATCATCCTAAGAACCCCTACATAACAGAAGTACAACCATTTCATGGAAACATTCATGTTATAAACACCAAGAAGATCAACATATGCATGTAAACTTCACATATAGCAAGTATTATGGTGTAGACTTGTTTTAGAACTCTTTTCAAAGGGTTTTAAAGACACAAACTTAGCAAAACAAGGTCTGGACTTTTGGGGAACCAAAACAACAACTTTACAAAGGTTAGGGATGAAGAACACACCTTGGATTTTATCAAAGAAAGGTGTGTAAGCATGGAAATGGTGATTTTTGTAGCAAAACAAGTTCCAGAGGTGTTCTAGGGTGTGTGGGTGGCTTAGGATCAGTTAGGGTTGCTCTAAGGGTGTTTGGGGAGTTAAGGGTTCTATTTATAGGTGTTTCTAGTCGTTTAAAACACGTCAGGCGATTGTGCAGCATTATCAGGCGATTAGGGCTGCTAATCGCCTACCCTATTGGCGATTAGGGCTCTAATCGCCTACCCAAACCTCCTAATCACCTACCCTATAGGCGATTAGGGCTAATCACCTCCTATCAGCATGCAATTAGGGCTAATCACCTATAATGTCATGCAATTGCGTGTAATCATCGTTTTAACGTATGTAAACACGTATACACATACCGATAAGTCACATAATGATTATAAACACATAATACATGAAAACAAACACGTTCACACTCGTTCACCAATTCCCGGGACTCGAGACTTGCGTGTGTGTGCTAAACCTGGTGATTCCACGAATCACCAATCCTTGTGCACATGGTTATGGACCGACTCTCGATGATCCCGCGGATCATCGTAACGACTCCCGATGACTCCCTAGAATCATCATAACGACCCGACTGATCTAGTTAAGTATGTAATAAGTATGACTCGCTAAGGTAGACTTACTAGTTTAGTCAACATTACTAACCTGAGTTTGCCGGGTGTCACAGTAAGCATAACAAAATTTAAGTATGGGCTATCACTCATCCGAGGAGCCCTTTAAATGAAATGTTTGTTTTAGTTGAGTGGATAAATGTAGTAGTTGTCTTTCATAGATCAACATGCAAATTTATAATACACACATGCAAGTAAGTTTATAAGTACGACAACCATTAAGTATAGGTGTTATCTTAGTGGCTTATAGAGATAGCTCATATTTGGCCAGCCATGTTCATGAATAATTAAATGTTCAATGAATAGTCACATTAAGGGAAAAAATCAAGTTTCATGTAACAAACGATGATGTTTTTAGAAAAATTCTGTAGGATCAAGTATCGAGTTTTTAGTAGTTTGATTTCATGGAAATCAAGTCCGAATGTTTCAACAAAATGTAAGGTAGAGTCTTAAATTTCTACGATTAAAATAAACATAACCAAATATGATAAATTTCCAATCTGTGTTTGTACACAATAGTATGCAAGGAAATTTCCAGATGTTATATGCTACTGAGTGCGACAAAATTGGGTACAAAATGATAATAGGATCAAGAAAATGAAAACACAAGTATTGGATTCTCGAGTCTTAAGAAGATTCCATCCCTGGCTTAGCCAGTGGGATTAACGTCACCCTGACCAGTTGCTTCGTTGGTATTGATATTGAAAGCTCGTCCATGTGCCACCTGGTTTACATTATTCAATTCAGGGCATTAAGGTCGCATGTGGTTAGGGTCTCCACAATTATAACATGCTCGGCCGTTAGTAATCGGCAGTGGTTTCTGGGCAGCTGTTTGATGATTATCTTGTGTCCTAACCGTTACACGACAAGTAGTGACAAAGTGTCCAAACCTTCCACATCTAGTGCATTGACGACATGGAAGATTTGTAGGGTGATGATACTTGCAAGTGTTGCATTGAGGATGGATTCCTGCGTAGGCTTTCTTGATAAGAGGCTGAGTCACAGGATCCACAACAGCCTGGTTCTGATTATCGTCCATTCGTTTCCTAGAGTTCGAAGAAGTAGTGGCGGCCTTTGCTAAAACAGTCTTAGATGGTTCAACAACATGGGTGGTTTTCTCAGTAGACGTCTTGGTGCCCTTCCTAACCAAGTTTCCTTTCCTTACGTGTTTGTTTGTTAAAGTGGCTGCGAGCTGAATTGCTTCTTCTACCGTAACAGGTTTGCTACCAGTGACAGTATCTTGAATTAGATCAGGTAAACCCTCAATATACTTCTCAATTGCTCGGGTTAGCGGGGTGACCATATGAGGAACAAGTAGGCTGAGTTCATGATATCTGGTAGTATACGCTAGGTTTTCTCCATTGTCTTGTTTCAGCTCATAAAATTCATCCTTTAACTTTTTGATTTCATTTCTAGGGCAAAACTTTGCAATCATCAACTTTTTAACTTCCTCCCAAGTCAGTGCTAAAGCAACTTTAGTGCCCCGTTTGCGTTTTTCGCCGTTCCACCAAGTTAATGCCTCTTTTTGAAGGACACTGGTGGCATAGCGAACGCGGAGTTCGTTAGGACACTCGCTGTTCACAAAGGTATTCTCCATGCTTTCGAACCACTGGAGAAGGCCAGTAGCACCCTCCACTCCAGTAAATTTTGTGGGGTTGCAGGAGTTAAAGTGTTTGAAAGTGCACCGAAGTTGAGTCGTACTCCCTGTGTTGGCACTGTTACTATTCTGGGTTATCTCACTGACAAGTTTTGGGATCACTGCAGCAATTTGCTCAGCGACTAAAGATGCGAGGCGACGATCAGAACGTTGTCCAGGAGCACGAACAGTGCGTTGGCTGGCATCGCGGAGCATGCGGCGAGCAGACATCTATGTAGTAGTCAATGAATAATCATGAGATTAGAAAATGTAAGTGTATAATCGTACAGATGATCATGAAAGTATGAACTTGTAAGCAATATATGAAAATCATGAAATACAAAATATTGTATATGAAACGAGAGAGTATTATTGAAAAACTTGCATAAAATACTTGGAGTGCCCTTGTCTAGCTGTAAAGCCCAACAAGAACGTTGACTTTTCAAAGGAATTGAACCCAATGGTGATCAAAGAAGACATGATTTAGCCTATAAGTGGACACTCACTCCAGGAATCCCCAGGTAAGCATAACAGGTCCGTTATTGGATTTATGCGCTATGCTTGCCTATGCCAGAAAACCCAAGGCATCCACCCTTCCAGATTGCACGTGTTCTATCACACTCATTAAAGCTCAACAACTTTGAAGGAGCAAAATAAGGGTAGGCATCATGCCTAAGAGTGTCTTCATGAAAGGTACTGCTCCCGTTCCATGATGATATAGGCTTTCCACTCCTTGTAGGACACCATCTTTATGCACCATGATGAAAGATGAGAAGAAGGAAGAGAGAGAAGGAGGGAAAGATAGAGGAAGGAAAGTAGAGGGAAATGAGGGGAATGGAAATTTAAGGAATGTTATGCATGAAAGTTGAAGTTCGGTTATAGTCTAGGCCATTTTATCTAATAACCAAGTTCCCTATAACCATGGCTTTGATACCAATCTGTAACACCCCAACCGATGGCGGAATCATCGAGGTGCCACGTAGTGACGATTGTTCAAAAGCTCATGGTAATAAAATGTAAATATTTGATTATTGAATATTGTTTTACAACATGTGAAAATGAATACATAACAAAATTGAGATAATTGATTGATTTAATCTAAGTCCAAAGTCCTATGTGAAGCGTCAAGCAGCTTATCCTGAAACATGCACGAAAATAATTTTGTCAACATATGATGTTGGTGAGTACTACTTAGCTTTGTACATATAGTATAAGTTTGAAAAGTAGTACAATTCATGTGTCTAGCATCACCAAGGCATTATGTAAACACGCAAGTAACCAAACAAGACAAAGATCAAATGTAAAGTTGATAAGTTGAAATTGATAATGAGCACCCTAACACGTGTCAAGTCTAAAAGAGCACCATAACATAAGTTATGTCTAAATGAGCATCGTAACATAAGTTACGTCTATATGTAAAGAGCACCATAACATAAGTTATGTCTAGATGTATGATTTTGTATGTAAGCTACGTTCATGTTCAAACATAAGCACAAAGATAAACAAGACACGTATATGAATTGTAAATGAATAAAAATGTATGTGTAAATGAATATGAAAGTTTTGTATACTTGTGCATGAATCACCCCAAAAGTTGTAAAAGCGAAAAAAGGGGATAAGTAATACTCACCTTAGCAAGGTGGTAAGTCTTGTGGAAGTGAATAAGTGTAATCCAACATTACCAAGTGTCACCCTATGTATAAGGGAACAAATAAGTCTAAGTCCATCTAGTCTATAAGTATTTCCTAGGGCTTTGAATTGGAGATAAGTATTCGTTTATTTAATAAATAAAACGTTTAATAAATAAGAGAAATTTGATAAATATTTAAACATAAGTCTTTTTGAAGATTTTAAATTGAAGATGGTCACAATATAAAGTTTTAAGTATGAAAACAATTTTTATAAAATTATTTTCTTATAAATAGAATATTAAATCTATTTATTTCAAATTGTCAAAATATAACTTTAATATTTAAAAATATTAAAATTAAAGAATTTTTAAATTAAAAATTGTATTTCTGTTCTAAATGGATAGAAATAATTTATATAAAATTTTGGTGCAAAAATATTGTAAAATGAATTTATTACGATTTATTTATGATTAAAACTAACAAAAATTGATTAAAATTATTAAATAAATGATTTTTCAGAAATAAAAATCATTTCAGAAAAGTTTAATGTTATATAAACTCAGGATAATTTTTGTGGAAATTTATATAATCGTTTTGATATTTTTATGGAATTTTATAAATAAAATAGAATAAACTTGTAATATTTATTTTATAAAATTAATAAAAGATTTTTGAAAATCTAAAAATTGGATAATAAACTTTATCATAAGAATAACTAAGGATAATTTTTGTAGAATTTATAAAGCACTTTTTAGTATTTATAAACTATTTTAAAAGATTAAAAGTTTAAGATATATGTAAATGGAATGAAAAAAAATGGTTGCTGCTCATGGGAATCGAACCCGCGTCCCTTGGTTGCCACACAAACAGACACAACCACTTGATCTAGATCAGTGGTTGTGATTTGTTTGTTTCAGTTTTAATTATATATATAACAAGTTGACGCCAACCCGCGCGTTGCAGCGGGATCGGTTTGGTATGGCACTAACAAACAGCATAGCAATCTAAAGAAATATGCCCAAAAGGATATAATCACATGTTTACATCGATCGTAAACACGAAAATATTTTATAACTGATGATATTGTTGTTGCACGTTAAACCGTAGAATTATACATCAGTGTAACTAAAAGTTAATAGAATATTATAGTAACATAGAAGAATGTCTATTTTACGGGCCAGATCGCTTGTGCATGCCCACTATAAATGAAAATTGATAAATACTTGATTATTACTATAAATGAGGTTTTTTTGTTTGATATTAGTCAATGAGTTAATTGTACGTTTTAACACATCTATTTAAAAAAATGTGATTTTAAAATTCAATTGCAAATAGATGGTAATCTATAAGAAATCATTTATGTGCCTTTAATTTTTTTATAATAATAATAACTTTGTATTGAGAAGATAAACGGTTTCAAAAATCCATTTTTATATGCATCATGATATTAAGAAACTCCCCAAATCAGAAAAGTGAATAGTCTCTCCTACTCTATTTCTCTTCTGTCGATCCCGCACCTTCATAAACGCCTCCGCCACCGCCACCGCCACCGACCCATTCAACGTCTTTTCACCCTCTTTTTTCTTATCCTCGGTCAAGATTCGTGCTCGTCGGAGAGTCGAAACACAGGAATCCCTCCGACATAGTTGTGTGCCACCGATCTATACAGAGTACAGACAAACACTTTCATTTGCCGGAAACGGCCATCATCAGAAACACAAAGCACCGTACGAACACCCACAGGTCACCGCCACCACTGGATCTGGTCTAGATCAAGACAAGCAGAGTGGTCGTCTGACGCACCACCCCTTGAGGACCACCTCCGTTGGGTCATTATCGTTGGTGTTGGTTGCATTAGTGAATTGCCGGATTTTGAAATTGTTTTATTTTTAACCGTTTAACTGTTAACGGTTGCCAGAAACCGCCACCGCCGGTTACGACAAACGCCGTTAGTAAAGATGAGGCTGAGAAGGAAGGAAAGGTAACGGAAAAGGGACGGTTCAATCAATCGTTAACACGCAACGTTAAGTTGCTATTTGTATAAATACAAGTTGATGTTAACCCGCGCGTTGCAGCGGGATGCTATTATAAATGTCTATTTGATCATTATATGAGATGCTAGCAGTATGAAGTTTATGATAAACATTCGATTCATTTTCATTTATCTCCGGCCTGCACATCACACTTCAAAAGACAAAAAGTTGTAAGAAATGACCCAACTCTATCGACATGAATTTGAATGTGCATATCTCTCATTACAACAACTGAATGAGATATGGACAAAAGGATGTCGACATGTTTGATATTGATTAAAAATCATAAAACAAATTTGCATTGAGCAAAGCACCTTTTAGTTGGTTCGGAATGTAAATAAAAAGAAGCAAACTATGATGCTACCTGGTTAAAGTGAACGGGTAAAATGTGAAATGGAAAGTTATGTGATCAATGTTTGAAATATAAAGCTATACTATTCTTAAAGTTACATTTGAAGTGTTTGTATATACAATAATTAAAAGATCCTCTGAATTTATATGTATTAGAAGATTATAAGACTGAATAATTGTACGTGCAACACCTATTTTTTTACACTTTTAAAGTTTATTTTTAAGGCGTGCTCTCGTGGTTGTGCACACACACATATATGTAATGTTTTGAACTCTTTTGGTGACACCAATGGCGCTGTTGATTTCTTTAGGCGTTGCCAACTGCGAGGGTGGTAACTCGGTCAGTTTTAGAAAATATTAAAAGAGAAAAAGTTATGTTTGAAAACAGGTATATAAAATTGTATAATTAAACATGAAAAAAAATGTATCGACCCGAGTTCGATTCGTTGTATACTAATAAGATTATATAAAAGAATATAACTATTAATTAAATAGTATTTCTGGAAAGGAACATAACTGATTTGTAATATTCTTTAAATTCATAAATTTTTATCATGAACCTTTTCTATGTTTTAAATATACTCCTTTAAAAAAAACTTTAATTAAAAACTTAAAAAGTGATACCTCTAAAAACATGCATGAGAGTGTTAGACATACATATATGTTCATCTATTGTGCTTTTTTTTTCTCTATCTTCTATACGTTGAATCCAATTATAACATGAATATAATAACAATAGATGTATAAGTGGTTGTGTTGTAAAAATGAAATTAGTTTTTAGATTAAACTTGGTTAAAGTTTAAAGTGAAAAAAGAATCGTTCCTTAAATAACCAATGTGCAAGTAAATGGTAGTAACCATAGGAGATGAGGAATATATGGGGTACAACACATAAATGTAATTTTTATATTAATATTGAACTAAACTATTCTAGAGACAATGACAGACATATGGCACGTGTTTTTGCTTTTTAACATTGGATTTTAAAGAGCAGTTAAATAATATATCGTTTCCCAATTCACAATTACTATATCGGTGAGAGTGAGAGAGATTTCTGAGAGAAAGAGGAAGACGGAGAGAAAGTTCCGGTGATTTCCCAGACATCAACCGCAACCCTCGCCACCATTCCACCTTCACAAATAACATTTTCCCTCTACCTCACCCGCTCAAACCAACATATTCTGACGGCAATTCAAACCCTCATGACCAAAAACTAATTTTGCTTCAAACGGGTGATCATGACCGGAAATTTTTGGTGGCGGAAGGTGTTATAGTACGTGTGAAACAGTGGCAAACAACTGAGTAAACGGTTCATAGTGGTTATAACATTACTGGATATTTTCCAATGGAGGTCGGGGTTATATATGGTATGAAACGGTTGCAATCGATGGAGGAAACGGTGGTCGGAGGAGACCCGTCGGTTTGCTTATTAAGTGTAAAGTCATGCCGGTAACCACCGTTAAGAAAACAAAAAAGTTATGTGTTGTCAATCGCAGTTAATTTGTTAGTGAAACGGTTTGTTGCAGCCGGTAATTATTTATCACCGATAAATTGTCACCGTTAAATTTGCCGTTAAATTTGCAAGGCAACGTGAAGTTGCTTTTTGTATTTATACGAGTTTAAGACATCCCGCGCGTTGCAGCGGGTCGTTGATTATGAATGTGTTTAGTATTGTTATATGATATGCGAAGATTTCTAAAATCTATCTCGTTGTTTTTTGAATCGTGAATTAATTGGTATTCGCAATTTGAGCAAGAATGGTAGGGGTTCGCATGGGGCTAGACAATTGGCGAAATTTGTTAATGGTTATCATATATGTAAATTAGGTGGTTTTGGGTAAGTTAAAAATGTTAAAAAGGTCAGACTATTCAACTTTTTTAAGATAAGAAATAAATAGACGGGTAAATTGAGTGGAGAAGAAGGAACGGGTGAGATTGGAGAAGAAAAATGGTACCGACTCATTACTACATCATCGACTATGGCGTTTCAGTGTTATGTGAGATGTCGTATCGGCTACTGAGAAGGCGGCGATTGACGTAACAAAACGATTACCTCGCTTGATTACCTAAAAATATATAGATTCTTGCCTGATGGATAAATAGAGGTGGTTGTCGGTGATGTATAGTGATGGGCGACTACGGCCAAAGTCGGTGTACAATTGCAACAACGAAACAAAGAGCAAGGTAGATCGAATGTTCGTTTTTACATTATCTTGATAAAAGTTGAAAAACTCAGTCTGTTAATTTTAAAAATCTTAATGAATTAATATTTTACAATATATTTTATTATATATTATTTGATGTGTATGTATCATGATTAAGTTATTTAATTTAAAAAGGCATACAAACCATTTTCAATTTCTATCTCTGTTTCCAAAACTTTCATCTTCCCAAAGTATTCTATATCTTGCCCCAAATTTTAACTTCACCACCCTCAGACCATGAAAGTAAAAAAAAAAAAAAAAAATCATTATGTCCTGGATTTCGAATTTTTTATTCACAAATGGCCAATCTTCTTCAAATCTACATCTTTCCCAAAATGAAACCCATTCGAAAACCGAAAACAGCATCGCATCACATCACCAACATTAGTGGTCAAAAAGAACAAACATCACCACCGACGACCGTCACCATCAACGGCCACCATGTCACCGTATAGATCGGTGTGGATATGTTCAAATTTTAGATCGGTGTCTCTCAACCGGAAATGACAGAGGGTTAAATGGTGTGATAACTGTTTAACTGTTGCCAGGAGCCTAGAAACCGTCACACCGCCAGTAACCGTAGTTAGTGATGGTATTTAACGGTTGCCAACTTTCCGATGACGCCGTTAATAACCGTTGCCAATTGAAGGACCCGATAGATGCAGTTGAAGACGGAAGGAAGTCGGAAAGGAAGGGACGGTGACAGAAAAATGACGTGTTCAATCATCGCCGTTAATTGCAACGTTAAGTTGCTATTTGTATTTATATATAATATAATTCGAAACGATGTTCTTCCCCAATTTAAACCCAATTCGTGCCCTAGTTTATAATTAATCAAATTACACAACAATAACCCAATTAATCATAGGGTTATTGTTGTGTGTATGCCAAAGATCAAAACCCATCAATAATAAGTAACTTACAGAAACGAATCGTGCTTAGATGTCCGGTCAACTGAAAAGTCAAACACGAACTCGATTGCTTCAAACTTAACATGTTTCAGGTTATAGCTTGCTTGAAGATTAGAGTTAATGCTTGAAGATGTGTATTTAGTATTATTCATTTTGATGTACAAATTCTTGTAGAACAATTGTATGTAATGTATTTAAATCAATTATTGAAATTTATTATTTACCATGAGCTACTGAACAATCATCAATACGTGACATCCCGATGTTTCCGCCATCGGTTGGGGTGTTACAAGATACCATAAGAAAACCCTGTTGCAACACAAAAGCAACAAGAAACCACTGTTGTTACTTCCTCACAAAAGTTGGATATATCTCAATATGACCAAACTCCTCATGAATCCTCACAAAAGGATCATGTTGTAAGCCAAAGGGAAACACATCATGATACATATGAGTCACTTGGCCATATGTTCACAAGCCCCTCTCCCAGGGCTAATTCTCTTTTCACTCCTCCACTTTCACCAACACATGTTCCTCAAACCATGCAACCTCTGTTTGAGGCTATTGAGAAAACTCAGGAAAATCCCAGTTCCTCTCCTTCACCCATCAATGAGAGTATACCTCCACAAGTGACTGGGACTGAGGAAAATCAACCAGCCATCCCACAAACAGAAGAGGAGGTTACACCCCTAGAGTTCAATGAAGCTCTAGGTGAGTTTTCAAGTGAAGCAACCACTATTGATGTAGAGACCATTGTCTCACAACAGGACAGTGGTTACATAGATAAGACTTCCTTGAAGGCAACAACTGATGAGGCCACTATAGTGTCCTCAAAATCAGTTGGAAGTCCCTAGAACCAAGAAAAAGGGGCATCTGGTTCTCATCCTTTGGACTCACCTCCTAGGACTGAACCAGTTACAACTACCAGTGGTAGGAATTCAGATGATCCTATTAACTTAGGTGATGGGTTAAAATACCAAGAATTGACGGCCAGAGTACAGTCCATTGAAACCTCTGTTGCTGATATCAAATCAGATATCAAGACAATATTGGGATCATTGGCTACTCTCACCAAGAGTCAACCATCCACTGAAGATATTGCTAGTGAGCTATGGAAGTCTGTTTCCCCGATCATCATAGCTCACAGAAAACTAGCAGATCAGACTCATGAAACCTACATGGCTGAAATCAGAAATATGGTAGATGCTAGGTACAAAGATACCCATGCTGACATTCAAGCCATTAAAGACCATCTACTGAAGACCACTGGCTCTGCCCCTACCACAATTCTCAGAGATGAAGATGATGATGACTTTACTGCTGATGATGCCAAAAAGGGGGGAGAGTGGCAGAGATAGATTGCTTGTCCACCCTCACAAAAGGGAAAATCAAAGTCTGCCAACAAACTAGGGTCCACCCACACAACACCACAACAACAACAACAACCAAATGTTCAAACCTCTACTGCTACTGAAACTGCCAAAATCAGCAAAGCAAAGGAAGTTGATACCTCTGCTAATGAAGAAGCTGAAAAAGCTGCTGAAGAAAAGCAAAAGAGGGCTGATACTTTGGAAGTCAAGGCAGAGGCTTTGGTACAAAAGAAAAGGGAACAACAGCAGGAAGTTGAAGATGTGGGCTCCTCTAATAGGAAGAAAATGCCTGCCAAACATGTCAGAAAACCACCTTCCAAACTTGATGCTAAAACCACTACTACCAAAACCACTGCTGCCACCAAAACCACTGATACCACCACAACATCTGAACCTATCACCACAGCCACCAAACCAACCACTGAACCTATCATCACAACCACCAATACACCACCTACAACCACTCCACCACCTAAATCCCAAACATCTGCTGGTTCTACAAAAGTGCCAACATATGTTAACACAACCACTGCCTCTACACCACCATCACCAAAAATCTTGTACAGAAGGAAGAGAAAATCTACCTTTGTTGTACAGGATGAAAACATTCACACATCACCACCTACTACTTCAACCACACAATCTACACCCATATCTACCATTCCACTTTCATCATTCTCACTACACACCTCACAATTTACATCCCATAGACCACCACCAACCATCACACCATTGGCTGTTCAGTATCCCCTTGAACTTGATCTACTCAAGGGGGAAATTCAATCCTTCTACAATGCTGAACAACCATCTGAAAGATCTTTCCTATCTCTTCCACATTTTCCTGTTCCCCTAAACATAGACAAATATCTAAAATACAAGGCTAAACAGGCAGATGCCATCATAAAAGAGAAATGCAAAGGGAAAGATGACAGGAGTGCTCAGGGCATCCATTCAGCGGAGCTTAGCAAACTGAGAAGGATTGAAGATTTTGCTAAGACCCTGAGCAACTCTATGTCTACCATGCCTCTCAGCAGTGACATGGAAAGGGAGGTTAGGGAATCTCTTCTTGAACAGATCTTGGCAACCATGGCTTATAAAGAAAACAAAAAACAGTTTGCAGGCTGGACCACTCATGCTCTCAGAGAAGAACTCATAAGAATTGAGGACATGGTCAAGAATCCCCCAGCCAAGGCCTCTGCCCCTGATTTCAGTAAAGGCAGAGATCCAGCCAGAGCCTTGAAATTCAAAAGAATGAGACAAGAAATTGTGGCTGCTGACTATAGGGAGATGAAGTCTGTTGCAAGATGGTTAGAGCTGAGGTTGGTTGAAACCTACAAGAAGCTGGAAGAAAACAGGAAGAAAGACCCTAACTTGCCCAGAAAACCTATCTACCCTGATGAACCCTTGATGAAGAGACCTCAACAGGCTTTTACATTAGACAGCCTACTTGATACTTCTGATCTATCAGCTGCTACAAGAAGACAATTCAAAAAGAAGAAAGAAATGTCTGAAGAAGATCAGAAGAAGTTTCTTGATACTTTTATAAAAGAGGGCCTCTACAATCAAATACACTTTTTCTCAGATCCCACTACTGAAAAACTCAGAGAACTCATTGGGAGACCTCCATCACCAAACTCATCCAGAATAAAAATGCATCTCAGCAAATCCTCTGATTCAAAAATTCTAAAATGGAAGGTCAACAAAGACACCCATGAATTGACTTTGCTCAGATCAGATGGAGAGGCTCAAAAGCCAAGCATGGATGATGCATATAGCCTGTGTGCAGATGACCTCCAAACATTGCTGAACCTTGAGCTTGAAAGAGATGCAGAAGACCTCTACTCTTTGAACTTTGAGTTACAATTCAAAGGTCAAATCAGAGAAAGTCTGATGAGGAATAAAGATCAAGAATAAAGTCTAGTTTTGGCATCATCTGTTCTAGAGGGAGATTGTTGGGTCTGCTGACCTGAAGAAGAACAGATTATTGAAAAGCCAAAATATACTAATAGTTGATCCATATTAATAAACAGCATTTACAACATACTCCTCCCAAAAGACTGTTGACCCTAACAACTGTTCCACCCAAACAACTGCTATGACAACTGCTGCTACAAAGGACTGTTGGATAACAACTGATAGAGAACAACTGCTGACTAAAGGTTTGATAGAGAACAACTGCTGATCAAGTGCTAAAGACTAAAGGTCTGTTGGAGCCAACAGCACTTAGGCTCCAACAGATGATACAAGACCATCAGAGCTTTCCTCAACAGTAGTTTACCTTACAGTGCTTTGCAATGTAACAGTAGTTTGTATAGGGCAGATGTTTTATGTTGTTATTCTGTTAGAAGTAACTGTCTTAGGTGACGCCAGCTTAGATCATCAGTGGTTTAGATTTGTCTATAAATAGAACAGTGCTTGTACTGTTCTATTCAATCACTCACAACATTCTCTCAGACAAACAATCATAGAGTGATCAGGCTGAAAGGGAGTACTTGTATAATCGTTTGTAATCATTTGAGTCTATGAAAGCATTCGGTTGAAAAACATTTATTCCTTTGTTTTGATTATAGTTTATTATTCCGCTGCACTTTCCACTTATACTCACTTCATTTATTTCTCATTTTACTTAAACAAATCAAAACAAACAAACTCAGATCCTAACAAAAACACATTAATTCCATCATTTCATTCACATTTAAATACCAAAACTGAATCCATCACTCAAAATCAGCCAAAACAGATCAAGCAACCAAACCAAAGTTTGGTAATTAAATCCATACCTTTGCAGAATACCAGATCAATCCAACAGAGATTGAGCAACTGATCATTTGTTCCAGCCCCTATAAGAATCCAATCTGAAATATAAATAAGTCAATATTGATGAGTCATATAACATTTATAAAATCAAACACAAGTGGAAAACATTATAGCTGTAACCAAATATAGTCATAGATTCGAGGTTTGAGACGCACACGAATGATTTGCTACCTGAAAGAACTTGGCGGACACCACAAGTACACACATCCCCTCTCTCTCCAACAACACCATGAACCAGATTCAAAATCAAAAAAAAGGAGCGAAATGAAAAAAAGAAGTGCTTAAACAAAACAGGTTGAATGTTGCTAAAAATTGTAATGTAATGCATATAACCTTTAAAACAATTTTAATAAAAAAAAAATAGATTATTGAAATGAGGCAAGTTATCTACATACTAATTAAAACTTTTGCCAAAAATGTTCCAGGTAACACAACTCTCTGTGACCACACTAAAGATTAAAGGTTTTGACTCGTTATCCATCATCCATTTTGCCACATCTAAAATTTGTTATTCTTGACCACTCTGCTCCACCTAAATGCTAACCTGCACCTGTTTTATACACCTTTATCCATTTTTCACAAAACTAAAAAGGTTTGAATTCTATTGCACGGAAAAAGCTTCAAGATTGGTGTAACTCCCCATTAGCAAAGTTTAAAAGAACGGAATCGAGCCTCGAGGTGTTTTCCCTTCGCCTTATGAGGTGTAAGCCTCGAGGCAAACCAAGGCGCAAGCCCGAGGCGGGATTAAAAAATAAATATAAAAATTTTATGTCATATAAAAAAACAAAATAATTGACAAAGAAAGTTTAAAACATAAAAACACACATAAAAAATAAAATAATTGACATAGAAAGTCTAAAACATCAAAATCACATATAAAAACACACACAGCCCCTCGAGGCGCAAGGTTTCTTAGCGCCTCGGCCATTCGAGGCGCACGTACAAAATAACCTCATGAGGCGTTGCCTCAGAGACGTTTTCTCAGCGCCTCGCCTCAAGGCGCACGCCTCACCCGTTTTTTTAAACCATGCCCGTTAGACAAAAAAAACATTAATTTTTAAAATAAAACCAATAATATGTACCTACATATATCAGCGAGAGAACATGTTGAACAACAATATCCGCTTCCATTTCGTTGTAAAACGAGCCTGTCCCAGCCAGGTCTAACTTCTCCTTACAGCCAGGTGATAAACTACCATATTGTTTTCTTGTATCAGCTAGGCCATGTCATCCCTTGCATAAAAAACTATAATTAGTTACAAAAGAACATGTAGCGCATGAGGAAAAAGTACGCAAGTTATTACTTCTAATTTGAATTCTATTACCCACCCCCTTCTTTAATTTCTACTTACCACCATTGTTCTTACAGTTTCAATAAGAATTCCAACTTCCTCACCTATTTGTGTAATTAGATCATTCCAATATATCATTTATATTCCAACCTCATCACACTCCAAAAACATATATCCATCTCGTAGATATTTCAATGAAAAACCTTTATTTACTTTTTGAGATACTATAAATTCATATCAGCAACTTTTAAACCGTTGATGCTTTTTAGTTTGATGTTATTAGTAATAAAACAAAAAAATCATAAAACCAAGATAAAATTAGACAATTGCAAAAAGTAACTTATATTTCGGTAGTTTATCTCCATAGTCCAACTAACTTTATCTAATATATATTTTGGATTAACACTAAAATCATGAATCTATACCAGAAGTTTTGAGGAGAGACAATAAAAGGTTCACCAAAAAACTGGTATGGATCTTGTGTTTTTGGTTTCACTATTTTTTAACACTCTTAATAAATATGTACATATAAGCACACGCATACACAATAATGAATATACATAACCCAAAAAAAAAAAGATAAACCATATCATGTAAACAACAAAAATATGAAAACAAAACCTTGTAAAGCCAATGTAGACTTTCTGCACAGAATATCGTAACAAGAGCAAACACCGTAGATGGAATATTAGAATAGTTGATAACTAAAAGCAAATACGCTAGCTGAGCACATACATTCATATGATTAATTTTATATTTCAACTTCTAATATATAAAAAGCATAGATTCACATAAACCTTTCGATAATGAAGCATCCTCTTTGGTCTTGCAAAAAATATCCATAGGCTCCATGTTTGACTCTTCAAATTCTACCAAAAACACACAAAACCAACAGATCTGAACCAAATTTCCCCAAATCACATATCTCAACCGTAACATGCATTAACTCAAACAAAAATATAAATAATAACAACAAATTAGGGATCGGAAAACTCACAAACGTGATAAGTTCTGAGGTAGGTAAGAAAGAAACCTTGAATAAGTTGAACCCTAGCACCTAGCCCGAGATCTGCAACACGATGGTGAAGATCTGCAAGGAATGAACCGCTGTAGACCCGCAAACCCCATCCAAATCACCACTTCCATTCTATGTTACCCTATATTCCCCAATGTTTTATTTGCAAAACAAAGAACCACCATTAGAGAGTTGCTTCTTATACTTAACATGACGATTGGAAAGCTGGTTCTTCAGATAAAAAAAACTCTAAATCAGAATATCTTCGAGAGAGAGAGAGAGAGAGAGAGAGAGAGAGAGAGAGAGAGGGAGAGTGATGATGGAGGTGGATGAATGGAATGAGTGGTTTGAAACCCTAAATTCATATCTGCTTTGTTGGAATGAAATGTATCCGGGGTTTTTTTTGGAACACGTTTGTTAATTGAAGGCTTATACATGATGCATTATAGCTTGCACCCTTTAAAAGTTTAAGGGTTTTTATGCATTGATCCTTGTACAACATGCTTTCAAGGCTTGTACATGTGACAAATGACCATTTCTGCCCTTCCTATATGCTTATTAATATAGTATAGATATTTACAAAAGTTAGTTTTCATATAACATAAATGAAGGGTTATTTGATATATTATCATATATATATATATATATATAGTTATGTTAAAAAAAACAGGTCAAAGCTAAGGATCGAACTTCCAATCAAAGACCTTCAAAAACTGAATAAGAAAAGTAAAACAAATCATTTTGATTTTCGCCTAAGATTGGGGTTCCGTATACATGACTGAAAACAAATTGAGACCAAAGAGAAGATAGAACTAACTAACCTGCGAAAATCGTTTTGTTTATTGATGTATTTTTGGAACTTTCCCCCCTTTTTATACTCATGTAGACGTCTTTGTCTTCTAACTGCAAGATCTGTGAGAGCAGAGTGGTGTTATCGACAGCTACTATTGAGGCAACGCTACACACGTCTCCACTCTTGTACATGTTCAATGAGACCTGTTTATGCATGCTTTCTATATAGAAACTGAATGTTTAATTAATGGGCAAGCTTACATCCTCAAGTAAACTTGTCTTGGCAGCCTTTGGGTTCACGTACACATAGCTGGCATTGGTGGTTTTTAACTACAATGTACCTGTATAACAGCAGTGCGAATGAGTTTTTCAATATAATTAGTCACTTATGAACAAAGTTTAGAATCAGTTATGTCTAGCTTACCTACGAAGTCGTTAATTTTAAGTTATCTAATGCCGACTATTATTGGTTTTTTAGTAGCCTCTATTTGTGTTTCTTGAACTGGCCGGTGAGAAGATTGTATTACTCCATAATGCGACTTAAAGTGGTGGAATCAATGCTGCTAATTTGGATGCTTTTCTATAAATGTTATATCAATCTCAAGAAAAGAGAGCCACTACTGATGACATACACAATCAAAAGACATTCTTGTTGTATGAAACAGTCATGAAAACAACCGTTATACCTAAACTTATCAATCACATACTTGAAGCACATATATGAACCTAATTATAGGCAATATTAACAAAATTACCCGTGTATTGATGGATTCATCTTTGTTCTTGAATGGTTCGACAAAAGCTTCAGCAAAAAAGTACACACAATTTCAAACCTCCTTGTTGTAAAGAGATTCAAAGATTTGATCCGAGACAATAAAAAAATTGCAGCAATGGCAAAGGAAACGCTCATAGTCGGCACGGTTAGCTCTAACTTTGTCCAGACTTTCTTGATCACTTGTAATCTTGCCAAATGCTAGCCTGCAAAAACTAAAAATATACTAAAGACTTGAGCAAACATAACTTTGATATGTATCGCCTGTTGGCATCGCAAAGAGCCACACGCTTTAAAAGAATCATACACAATCAACTCCCTTCTTTCAATTTCATACCTAAGGCTTTTCCACAATGTGGTGACGAAACGCATAACTTGTACAAATCTTTTCATTTTCTTACTTTTTTTTAAGATATACATACTCTACATAGAAAAAAATAATTACCACTTAAAGATTATATTACATCAGCAACAAAACACATAAAAATGCAATTAACAAACTGTTAGAAAATCCGCAAATCTAGAACTACAACTTTAACAATTATATCTCCACACTGAAACATAATACGTAATATTTTATTTATAATTTTGTATATACAAAATTACTTTTGGTAAACATCTAATTAGTCCAAAATAACATCATTTTATGGAAATAATTAAGTCATTCTTAAAACCTAAAGCTTCTGTCATAATTAGGAACATTACATGAACCTGATAATTTTTACTAAAAAGTAAGGTAATTAGTTGCATAAAAGAAAAAAAAATGATGGTCTAGGAAATACCTATGGCTTGGAAACCTTCAACGGTGTTGTTGACTCCTTCAATCAAGGAACTCATAGACGCTAGGTAGAAGAAGTTAATGTAAACTCACATATCTTGTACTGCTTTGCCTGATTCCGTTCATTAAACATTCATCAGTGCATTGTGACAACCGTCACCTTCATCTTTTAGAAAGTTGACAATTTTAGTCCTTGTAAATTCCATTTGCTCAATTTAAATAAAAAAAACTTGAGTTTCACTTAATTTTAATGTTCTTGCCTTGAAGTACTTACATTTTAATTGAAAACACTTTGACGTACTTCAAATAATATGTGTTCATATTTTACTAAAAGGTTACAACTATTTATATGTATAATATTTAAAGGCAATATTATTATTATATTAAAGAAGCTAATAAATTTAGATGAGCAAATGTAGGTTGTAATTATTGTAAGTCAAAACTTAATTAATCAATTTGGTTCTAGAAATATTAAACACTAAACATTATAGTGTTTATAATAAATGAGATAATGAATTGTATTGAATTTTGATTTAAGATATTCTTTTATTCAAGTTAAATAAATCGATAGTTATGAACTTATGATACCTTTGGTTTATAAAGAAAAAGAAAGTTTTGTAACAAAGAATTAATATGTAGTTTTAAAATCCACCAACAATTTAAACCCACATTCAATTCTTTTATGTTTTGTCTCAATCATTTGAAACTGCCACATAATAAGTCTCATTTGATGGCACTTATGAAGTATTAACATCATGTAACATATATCATTGTGATATGTGTGTATATATATATATATATATAGATGTAACTTTCATAATTTATCTAATGCTCATTTCCTTCAAAACCCACTAAAAAAACCCTAAGTAAAAACACCTTGAAAGGCTCCGATTCGTGAAACTTTGTTCGGTTCTTGAAGCTTAGAATTGGGTTCTAATCTTTAAAAGCCCTAATGAATTGGGTTCTAATCTTTACCAATTAAAGGTCTTAGAAAATCTAGGGTTAGGGTTGTAGGATGAGGAAAAAGATGAAGTTGGAAGGTTTTATAAAAAAATACATGGTTTGAAAGAAAATAACAAAATGGGGTTTAGTCTAATGGTTGTGTGTGTTTGTTGGCAAACAAGGACCCTAGGTTCGAGTCCCTCTCCAGCCACGTTTTTGTTTTGCGTCTTTTCCTTATTTTATTTTATTTTGTTATTTTTATTTATTTTTAATTATATATATATGCTATAATCTTATAATATTTCTAGACAATTCATTTTTACTCCAAAAATTATGAAAATTTAGGGAAAACATCTTGACACCCAAAAGAAAATTATCGTATTTTTATTTTCTAGAAAATACATTATTTTCATATTTTTCTTGATTTAATTTGTTTTAATCATAATTAATTGATGAAAAATTCGTTTTAATTGATTTTAACCTCAAATTTTCTGGAGAATTATTTCTATGAATAATAAACTGTAATAAAATTTATTTTATATGAAAATGGTTATTTTGTTATTTTTACTATTTTTAATCATTAAAACACTATTTAAACTCATTAAATATGTTTTAAATACAAATAAATGAAGAAAAAAATATGGAAAATATTATTTTTACTATTTCACATCAGAAAATAATTATTTTTCATAAAAACATCATTTTTAGATCATCTCTCGTATTATTTATTTTATTTATATTTAATTAGATATAATAAATTGTTTAGTTACATATAAATCATAAAATCTGTTTTGTGGATATTTTTCTATAAAATAGAAAATGTCCCTAAGTGCGGGAGACATAAGGGTTTATATGTTTTTGTCACATATTTAATTTTAAATCGTGATACATTTATTTCAAAAAGTATTGTTCAAGTTACTATTAAAAACTTCATCTTCCCTACACAAGTCTAACAAACCCTAATACCTTAGATTTTAGATATCTTAGACTTTTAAGTCATTTTCCTCATTAGTATTCTTATATATATATATATATATATATATATATATATATAGGTTGAGTTCTTCGGAATTCTTAATCCTTTACGACGGACTTTCTTGGAATTTACATTTAGCGAAACTGTGAGTATATCTTTCCCCTTTTTACTATTTACTCTTTTGGAGTGACTCATGTACCATTATTATTAAACTTACGTATATTCTTTATAAAGCAATGTTCTCATTGATATCTTTTGTGTGAATTGTATGAACGAGTTGTCAAAGTCATTAACCTTTGGGCCGCACCTAACAATGAGTAGTACTACGAATTATATCCCTTGTTTAACTTACATGAACGAGTTAAGTCCTTGGTCATTGTTATGGTTTTTATTGAACGGTGTGTGAACGATTATTGAACGATGTGAAGCTTGATTTTGACCCTTTACAAGATGCATATATCATAGCACATAAATTGCGTAACAGTTTTTATACTATATATACTAAAACGATATACTCACCAATACATTATATATGTTGACAAATTATTTTGTACATGTTTCAGGTGAAGTTTGATCTTGCTTGCTTTTTACGCTTAGGCTGGACCTAGTGCTTTAAATAAAAGTTGAACATTTTTTTCTACTATGTTTGAAATTTCTGTTGAGACTCTTTGAATTTCGTTTTGAATAATGAAAGTTGTTTGCTATTAATATTTACATTTTAGTCCATGTGCTATTGAACAATTGTCACTACGTGACACCTCGATGATTCCGCCATCGGTTGGGGTGTTACATATTGGTATCAGAGCCATGGTTATAGGGAATTAGGTTATTAGTAAATAGTTTTGACCTAGACTATGACTAAGCTACCATTTATATGCTTCCTTCTATCCTCATATTTCTTTAGATAGATTTTCTCCTTTTACTTTTTATTATATACGAAGAAGATCATATTCAACAAATGAAACGAAAATACCAAGTTAGGAGTGATATCCATACCTTGGTGAATAGTTTCACTCTTTATATGTTTTATTTATCTTGGAATATTTTCCTTTCGAGATAGGAGACATCCAAATCTCAAGGAATCTATCCCTCCAAAAGAAACTTAATCACTAAGCTAGGAGTGCTATCCTTATCTTAGTGATCAGTTTCACTCCATCGTATTTTCACTTTTTGAAGTATATCTTTGACTTAGGAGTGAAATCCACATCTCAAGGATTTATTTCCACATCTCAAGCTCCGCTAGAGTTTTGAAATTTATTTGTGACGGGGCACGTGCAATCTGGAAGGGTGAGCGCCTGTATCCTAAGTTTTCTGTCTAGGCCTGGTATTTCGTATAAATCCCAATCAGACGAGGGACCCGTATACCTAACTGGGAACTCTTGGGATGAGCATTCACTTATAGGCTAAAGTACGCCTCCACAAGTCAAAAGGAAATTTCAAATACTTGGGTTAGTCAAAGTTTCATATGGAAACAATCTCAATGTTTTATGATATTGATATTTATGTTTTGTTTATCATTTGAAGACTCAAATGATAAATTATGAATTTTCTTAAATATTGGGAATCTATTCGTATTACATACGTTGATTTTTATCATTCACGTCATTTTAAATCTTGGTCTTTTAAAACACATTAGAATACTCCAACCCGAGGGGAACGGTGAAATTCTCGGAATTTATCAATATGGGTGTTTAGAGCCCAACGATGTGAACAAAAATTTACCGGTTAAGGGCGAACTCGAAAGGTGAAGATCCTCTAACCATGTCTTATACTTACATGTTATTCTCATTACGGTTAAAGGGTAAACCCGAAAGGGAAGGACCTCTAGCCATGTCATTGTTTCATTGCAGTATCGATTACTTAACATATTTTGGTTGCACGCATTTGTTCTTGTTAGGGTTATGGAAAAGCATAACACCCTAGTGTAAGGTAAATCGATGATTACGGTCCGGAACGCAATCATGGGTTTACAGGTACATGAGGGTGGTGTGTAATTCTATTTAGGCTGTAGGTAGACAATCGATACGAGTCCAAAGTGTCGGGAGTGTGGTGGGTTAGCTGCGGTACACCCTATATATAAGCACTAACGATACTGCGGGAGCGGACTAGGAGTCTGACCAAGAACCTACCCATTATTCTCTATTGCATATTGGGCTATTTAATAGCGTTGGGCCCGACCTCTTTAATACGTCGTTGACCAACGGCTATCATTTTGATAAGAACGTTTTTGTACGTGCTTCAATTCGTCTTCCTTGGAATCTTTCTTTTGACCACACACAAAAGGTTTAATTCCTGTATACACACACGCTCGATTATTTGGAATCTTGTTGCATACTCTAATAAAGTTCGGTCAGAACCTTTCTAAAGTAGGGGAGACTGCTATATCAGCGCCCTGCCCTCACCAGTTACATACTTTCCCAATCCTTTTTCATTGTAAACTCTCAACTTTCTAACCTTGGGTCAAATGTGTAAAATTTTGAAACTTTTACTTTGGATATTAGCCAACTACTTTAAATTTTGTCAAATCATGACTGATGCAATTTTTTAAAAAAAAACCTACTTAACTTTTGCAATGCCTTTTGTTTCATAGAAACCCCCACTTAAAAGAAATTTTGAGACGAAATTTTCTAAAGTAGGGGAGACTGTGACAACCGTCACCTTCATCTTTTAGAAAGTTGTTAATTTTAGTCCTTGTAAATTCCATTTGCTCAATTTAAAAAAAAAAAAAAAAACTTGAGTTTCACTTAATTTTAATGTTCTTGCCTTGAAGTACCTACATTTTAATTGAAAACATTTTGACGTACTTCAAATAATACGTGTTCATATTTTACTAAAAGGTTACAACTATTCATATGTATAATATTTAAATGCAATATTATTATTATTATATTAAAGAAGCTAATAAATTTAGATGAACAAATGTAGGTTGTAATTATTGTAAATCAAAACTTAATTAATCAATTTGGTTCTAGAAATACTAAACATTATAGTGATTTATAATAAATGAGATAATGAATTGTATTGAATTTTGATTTAAGATGTTCTTTTATTCAAGCTAAACAAATCGATAGTTATGAACTTATGATACCTTTGGTTTATAAAGAAAAAGAAAGTTTTGTATCAAAGAATTGATATGTAGTTTTAAAATCCACCAACAATTTAAACCCACATTCAATTCTTTTATGTTTGTCTCAATCATTTGAAACTGCCACATAATAAGTCTCATTTGATGGCAATTATGAAGTATTAACATCATGTAACATATATCATTGTGATATGTGTGTGTATATATATCTATCTATATAATAAATGAAAACACTAGGGTTGAATCCTAGATTTTTAGAGGGTCTTGAAGGATCCAAATCCTAAATGGGGCTCCAAGACTAAGTCTTATATAAACCTCTTTTTATTTAGTTTTGTCAACATCCATTTGTATGTTACAACATCTTCCTCCTTCCTATCCTACTAATTCCTTTCTCATTCCTCATTCCTCTCTCATTGTCATTTTTGCAAGGTATGTTCTTCATCAATCTTAGATGAATCTAGAAAATGTTTTTGAATCTTTTTCTGCATTTTTATTATATTGATACATAATGTTTGCAATTATCTTACATAAAAGATAAAAACAATAGGATTGTATCGTTATTTTTATACAAAGACAAATGACAATCCTATATCTATCAACCTTCTACAAAATATGTGATTATCAACAAGTTTTCGATTATGTTTCTGACCCTTTATAAAATCCCAAAAGTAAATGTTTGAAACCATCTTACATAAAATATAAATACAATCGGTTTCTTATTAAAATAACTTTCTAATCCTATTGTTTGTCGATTATGTTTCTGACAATTTTTGAAATCCATCCACATCGGTTTACTAACATATTAAACCAAACAGAATCGTTTTTTTTTTATTAAAACCATTTGATAATCTGTTTACAATCAACTCTCTGCTTTGGATGTAATCGATACGCGAGTAATTCTGCTCAACTTTAATCATTGAATATATGATTGTGTTTTTTAATAAACAGATTGCAATTGAAATCGGTTTTGAGTATGTGTGAATATAAAAAACAATTATATAAAAAAAAACAAAATACCGGATTTCATAAAACAAGATAATTAAAATCAGTTTTTAGTATGAGTGACTTTATGTATATTTTAACAAAAGTTTGTTTTTTGCATACGAAGAACAGGATTTCATTAGGACAAATAACTTCAATATGGCTTATCACAAGGGTGACAAATTCTTCAAGGTTATTCATGACCCTTCCGCACGAGTTTTGGTATGACGTTTCTAATATTTTTTAAGTAAAAAAACCTTATTTGTTATTATAATGTTGGTTTTTACGTGTTTGTGCAGACATTGCCTAAATCCATGAACAGGTTTTTGTTATCTAAAAACTTACGAAACAACAACATTAAAGTTTCGACATACCATGGTCAACAACTTCTTATTAATTTTAATTTAAATGTGTAATTATTCACATTGACTAAGATTTAATTATGGTCAAATCAATAAATGAGTACGACAATGTGTGAATCAATAATCATTAAAATTTTGTGTTTTTTTTTCATTTGGTATATTGACATGGAGATGTCTAATTTTACCGAATATTTAGTATGTTGTAATTGTAACAATATGTATACGTTAACCCGTGGTGGCAATACGGTATAATTTAGAATACATATTCACAACTGAATTTACTCACAACATTCATAATGAATTGATAAATGTAATTGCGAAATTTATGGTTTCCTTATACAATAACAAATTTACTTTGAATACGCATTTACTTGTCCAATTTTCAAGCATGTTAGTAAAGCATATAATAACATATAAAGAACATTTACTTAAATAACAATGAATAGATTAAAAAAAAACACAACTAGGTATAATCCTTGACATGCGGCATTAAAGGTTTCAATCATTGCTTTTGACTAAATTCAATCAATACATTAATTTATAACAATAATAACAATTCTAATACGGATGCTAATTACCCTCCACTCTTTCATCCATTTCTTATTATTGAATTGATTCAATACCTATATAATGCTTTACATAACATGTAAATAACATTTAGTTTAGAACATTGAATAGATCAAAAAAAAATCACAAATATGTACAATCATATAAATTCGGCATTAATGGTTTAAATGCTTGACTTTGACTAAATTTAATCAATACATTAATTTATAACAATAATATATAAGTGGTAATTCGAATGCTAATTACCCTCCACTCTTTCATCCATTTCTTATTATTGAATTGATTGAATACCTATATAATGCTTTACATAACATGTAAAGAACATTTAGTTTAATAACATTGAATAAATCAAAAAAAAATCACAACTAGGTATAATACTTAAAATTCGCCATTAATGATTTCAATGCTTGACTTTGACTAAATTTAATCAATACATTAATTTATAACAATAATAACAATGCTAATTCGGATGCTAATTACCCTCCACTCTTTCATCCATTTCTTATTATTGAATTGATTGAATACTTATATAATGCTTTACATAACATGTAAAGAACATTTAGTTTAATAACATTGAATAGATCAAAAAAAATCACAACTAGGTATAATACTTAAAATTCGCCATTAATAATTTCAATGCTTGACTTTGACTAAATTTAATCAATACATTAATTTATAACAATAATAACAATGCTAATTCGGATGCTAATTACCCTCCACTCTTTCATCCATTTCTTATTATTCAATTGTTTGAATACCTATATAATGCTTTACATAACATATAAAGAACATTAGTTAAATAACATTGAATAGATTAAAACAAATTACAATTACAACTAAGTATAATGCTTGACATCCACACTTGACTTTGACTAAATTCAATCAATACATAAAGTTATAACAATAATAACAATTGTAAGTCGAATCCTAATTACCCTCCACTCTTTCATCCGTTTTTTATTATTCAATTGATTGAATTCCTATATAATGCTTGACATAACATATAAAGAACATTAGTTAAATAACATTGAATATATCAAAACAAATTACAACTAACTATAATGCTTAACATACGGCTGTTTTGCTCTGACTACTTGACTTTGACTAAATTCAATCAGTACATAAAGTTATAACAATAATAACAATCGTAATTCGGTTCCTAATTACCCTCCACTCTTTAATCTATTTGTTATTATTGAATTTATTTAATTCCTACATCAATACCTATATAATGCTTGACATACGCCATTTAATCAATAAATGATTGACCTTGACTAAATTCAATCAATACATAATGTTATAACCTTTAAAACAATGCTAATTCAAATGCTAATTAACCGCCCACCATTTCATCCATTTCTTATTATTCGGTAAATTCAATAACTATATAAACAAGTCAAACCAATTCACATACGATTGTAATAAGACACGTTGGAACATCGCAAAGATATATTATTAGGTTAATTTCTGTTTCTCATATTTAATTACTTAAACATTAGTTATTTTGATTTTGATTTGTTGTTTTATTGAAGTCATCTTTTGGTTTTTACATCATTTTTTCCCAGTTAACAAGATCAATGGCTGCTGTAGATGCAAATGAGTTTACAATGGTTAACCAAATTCATGTAAACCGAAACAGTGTGGCGTTAAAGCTAAAGATTATTCGGGTTTGGCGTCTACCCGATCGTCGTAATCCTAATGATTGTACTCAATTGAAATGATCCTATGTGATGAAAATGTAAAAGTTAACAACACGTTTTTTTTATATCCTATTATTTTTAAATTTCATAACTTTTTTTTTTTAATTGTGATGCTTTTAATTTTAATGTATATCAATTATCTTATTTTTTTTATAATCAACAGGGTGACAGGATTCAAGCGAATGTATTTAAGCGGTTGTTTTTTAAATTCGAGAGGTTTCTGATTGAAAATTCTTCTCTTATTATAAGAAATCCAGGAGTTGGGGTCAATTCCTCTAAATACAAGTATGCTCCAAACCCAAACAAACTTTGCTTGAATATGAATACTCAAGTTTCCGAATATCATGGTTTCCAAGGTCCAGATTTTGGTTTCTCTTTTGTGCCCTTTCAAAGAATTCTGGATAAGGAGGTTGATGAATATGTTACAATAGGTATATTTTCGTTCTAAAGTTTTTTTTATCACAACCAAACAATAATAATAGTTTTATAAGTTATCTTTCATTAATGTTTATTTTATAATTGATCTTAGATGTTATTGGACATGTTAACAAGTTCTTCAGCAATGATGATAAAGAAAAAAAGGTTGTCGCTGATAAAAAGAGGTTAACAATGGAAATTCAAGATATCGAGTATGTATTCTTTATTTATTTATTTTTTGTTTATTTTTTTTTTTTTGCATTTTATATATAAAAAAATTACGTACCTTTATAAATTGTTTATTTATTTTTTACTAAAATAATTTGTACTTTTTTGAAGGGGCTTGCGCATCTATTTAACGTTGTGGGATAGTTATGCCATGGAAATGTCTAAATATGTTGCAACTCATCAAACAGAGAAAGAATTTATAATAATAATGCAGTTTGGCCGTTTGAAGTTTTATAATGGTTGTATAATGTTAATAAATATATATAGTTATATTTATATTTATACATACATTATATTTTGCATTATAAATTAAGTTCTAACTTCTAAATTTTCTTTTTATTAAATAAATAAAATATTTTTTCCTAATTTTTTTTATAGGAAAACCGTATGTTTCTAACTCTTTTGGAGATCGCGTTAGTCGACTGTTCATAAATGGAGATATCGAAGATATAAAGTTGTACAAAAAAGGGTATGTACTATTACGTTTTTCAATACGAATTACACAACCTTTATAAACAGTCTCAATAAATATGTAATGTGTATTGATTAAAATATTTTTATCAGGTTGGGTAAGAAAATTGCTGATAATCCTTCCTCTTCTCATCAACCATATGGAACTTCTATGTTTTGCTCTGATGAAGATGAATTTGTCCATAACACTCCTTTTAGTAACATTGGCGACATTTGTGAGATTCAAGAGGTAAGTATAATGTTCATACTTAAATACGATATTTATAATTAAATATAAAAAATTGTAATGAGGTTAAAATTTTAATTTTTATTTAATATTAATTTCCAATGTATACCATATACTATCTTATTTTGGTAACAAACTATAATATTCATACAGGCGCAGGCTTTGGTATTATTGGGTACTATTAAAGACCTGTTTACCGAAATTGGCTGGTACTACATGGGATGCCCCAAATGCACCAGAAAATGTAGTATTGATTATATAATCAAGCAGGTTGGTGAAGGAAGTTCAGATTTTGAGGAAGAAAAGGTTTACGAGTGTTTGAATGATAGTTGTAGTGCCAAAAAAGTTGAGCCTACACCAAGGTCGGATATATTTTTAACATCTATTATAATTTTCACAAATATACTTTCATTTCAACCCAACTTAGTTATAAATTTTTGTTGTTTTTTTTTTCAAAAATTTTTTCTAGGTTTAAAATTCAGGTTCGTGTGCAAGACGTTAATGGTGCTGTATCGCTTACGTTGTTTCATCGTGACGTTGCACAACTTATTAGTAAAAGTGCTTCTGAATTGCTTGAGTTGAATACGGTATTCCATATTTTTAACTACATTTTAAGTATAAAATTATTTTTAATAATTCCTTAATTATAGTTTTGTAATAATTATGTATTTGGTTATTCCTTATATATAGGTTGGTGATACAGTTGAATATCCTGAAGAGATTAAGACTTTGTTAGACAGAGAGTTTGCTTTTAAAATCTTTGTCTCTGGGTTCAATTTAAACAACAAATATGATGTTTATCGTGTAACTAAGATAACTGATGATCCAACAATTATCTCGCATCTTAAGAAAAAGTTGTATGTAGGACAGGTACATATTCGAATTCCATTTCACATAACTTAGCAAATTTTATTTATGTAAGACTTTATTACATTTCTAAGTTTTTGCATATTTTTTTTAACAGCCTGCTGAATAAGAATCACTTCACACGTCTCTCATGGCAATGCCGTCTAATGTTATTTCTGTTTCCAAGGTACCATTTGCACAAACACTTATATTCATAGTAATACATTTTACTCATTTTTTCTTTCATACACAATCACTGATGATTCTGATACATATGTTTGTAACTATTTTTTGTTTAGGAATCTGACACAGGCGATAATGATACACCAATTTCCATTGTTGATAAGAAAGTTTATGCTGAAGGAGAACAATGTTCTATCAGTTCCAAGTATCAAATGGTTAAGCGTAAACTGATTGACGCGATCTCTGATGATGAAAGCACACCAATTCCTTCAACTAAGATTGGAAGTGGTGGTAGTATGGAGTAACTTAAAATTACGTTGAGCCTCTCGTCTTCCTAAACCCAAAATGAAGAGGTTTGTTTTCTATGCTTTATGTTTTGTTTTTTTAATAATTTTGAACAATTTCTACTTTGTTATTTTCTCTTTATACCATGATATGGTTTCCTCTTTTTATTAAGTTTCATAACGATCATAATATTTAATAAATGCGTTTGCTTGATTGATAAGTATGTTTTCATCCATTTGAATATTATGTTGAGTATATATAGATACAACTAGATTGGTGGATGTACTCATCAAACATAATTTTCAGTTTTATTTTTGTATGATTCATATCTAATTAAAACTAAAAGATTGTAACATAAATGTTGTAAATCGTTTCAATTTTTTACCGAAATATATTGTTGTGATACAAGGAAAAATGGATCGGCCCAATATGTTACTAAAACAATCCCATATAAAATACATAACATACATATTACATAACTTATTGGGTTGAATGTTTATTATTAGCCATAGGCCCGATTGTTTTACTCTTAATGTCTGATTCAGCCCAACAACAATTGGTTTCATTATATACCTACCTAATTGATAATTGTTTCACTTTTTCATATTTTTCGGTTCTCCCAAAAAACTACTTTACCAATATGTAAGTAACCCTTGATCTTCTTCACTTTTAAGATATTTCGATACTTTCAATAACTTGCAGACTTCATGTTTAGAAATATGGTACATTTAATAAATTTGAATATCTTTTTTTAGCTTACTTGGACCATGGTGATCAAAATGTCACTTGTGAAGATTGTAATGCTAGACTGTGGAGCTGTGAATCTACTAGAGGGCTTAATAGAAGTAATACTAAAAAAAATTTCTCTCTGTGTTGTGGTTATGGAAAAGTTATGCTTCCTCCTTTTAAGGAGGCGCCACACAGTTATAAAGAGTATTTTAATGGAGTTGATTCTAAAAGCAAATTCTTTTTAAAGAACATAAGACGATTCAACTCTATGTTTGCATTTACATCCATGGGTGGAAAAATTGATAGGTCTATAAATCATGGTAATGCTCCATTCATCTATCGTATAAGTGGTGAGAACTACCATGCTTTGGGAAATCTTTTACCATCACGTGGACAAAATCCAGTATTCTCTCAGCTATACATATATGATACTGAAAATGAAGTTTTGAATAGAATCAATGTTGTTGGGTATGTTATTTTTTTATTGTCTTTTGTAGAAAACTTTAAGGATTTTTAAGTACTTTCGATTCTAATGTATTCATTTTATTTATAGTGATGCAGATGAGGAATACTCATCAGAAAAGGCCCTTGAATTTCAAATTGTAAAGGAATTGAAAAAAATGTTGGATGCCAAAAACTCCTTGGTGAAATCTTATAGAATGGCGAGAGATTGTTTTCAGAAGAACCCTGATGCATAAGTCAAGCTTCGATTAAACGGAATGAGGAAAGAAGATGGTAGAACCTACAACCTACCCACGGTTTCTGAAGTTGCTGGATTGATAATTGGTGACCTTAATGAAGAAACAGATAAACATGACATTGTTAATGCCTCTTTAAGTTCATCATACATTTGGCACAAATGCACTGTTTTAGAGTTAACAAAAAATATGCGGTTGCTTTCTGGAAGCTGCAGTTCTGATATTGAGGAAACTAAAAAGTTTGCATCTTGGCTTCTGGACATAGGAGAAGGAAAGGTTGATACAATAAGTGATGATCAAGATGTTATTTTGATACCTGATGACTTACTTATTTCTCAATCTTCGGATCCTGTTTCTGATTTGATAGCCTTTGTTTATCCTTCACTTTTGGATAACATCCACATTCCGACTTATTTTCAAGATCGAGCTATATTGGCACCGAAGAATGAAGTTGTTCATGAAATTAATGATATATTACTTTCAATGTTTCCCGGTGACGAAGTTGAGTATCTAAGTTCGGATAGTGTTTGCCAGTCTGAAGATGTGAACAAACAGGTTGATGAAAGATTAGTTTCTCCTGATGTCCTTAATGGTCTTAAGTTTTCTGGAATACCAAACCATCGTTTGGTTTTGAAAGTTGGCGTTCCGTAATGTTACTCAGAAACATTGATCAGAAAAGTGGTTTGTGCAATGGGACAAGGTTACAAGTTGTTAAAATGAGAAAACGTGTCATTGAAGCGAAAATCATATCAGGAAGTAACATTGGAATGCGAACTTTTATTCCAAGAATTACTTTATCCCCCTCAGATAAGAAAATTCCTTTTAAATTTAACAGAAGGCAATTTCCACTTGCTGTTTCTTTCGCAATGACAATAAACAAAAGTCAAGGACAATCCTTATCCAGAGTTGGGTTGTATTTGAAGGATCCAGTTTTTTCACACGGGCAGTTGTATGTTGCGCTTTCAAGGGTCAGAAGTCGAGATGGACTTAAGATTGTTATAGTAGATGAAAATGGTGAATTGACGAACAAAACATCAAACGTTGTGTACAAAGAAGTCTTTCAGGATTTATGAATAATGTGAGTAATTTTTATGCAATTTTTTAATTATCTTTATTGACGTTATGTATATACAACTTCAATAATAAAGTATTATTTTAAACTTTTTTTGTGTGCTTTGAACAGTGCGTTGCATTTTGTCAATAAACCAAGTTATGTACTAATTACAATTACATTAAAAATAAAAATATGATAAAAAGTCATTTACAAAAACATAATGTATTCATACCTTTGTTATTTTTTTCAAAACTTTATACTTTGGTTTAGTACTGATCATAATAGGTAATCGGTTTTCATTACTAACGTTACTGAGGGCTTATAAAAAATATCCACTTTACATGAAAACCATAGTTATATGTTAGTTTTACTTTTAATACTCATTTAATATCAACGCATGACGTTTATATAAGAAAAAAAATTTCAGGCTAACCGTTATTTTTAACACTTTACGTTTGTAGCCACTAAACTTGAACAATACAACTCTTAGTTTCATATAATTTTTTTATTTACTATGGTTTGCACCGTGGGTCCCCACGGGTCTCAAACCTAGTATATATATATATAGATGTAACTTTCATAATTTATCTAATGCCCATTTCCTTCAAAATCCACTAAAAAAACCCCAAGTAAAAACACCTTGAAAGGCTCAAATTCGTGAAACTTTGTTCGGTTCTTGAAGCTTAGATTCCGATCGTTTTACACATTGTGAGTCCATTTTTTATGCCACTTTACTCCTCTAATCATAATCTTTAAAAGACCTCTTGAATTGGGTTCTAATCTTTACCAATTGAAGGTCTTAGAAAATCTAGGGTTAGGGTTGTAGGATGAGGAAGAAGATGAAGTTGGAAGGTTTTATAAAAAATACATGGTTTGAAAAAAAAATAACAAAATGGGGTTTAGTCTAATGGTTGTATGTGTTTGTTGGCAAACAAGGACCCTAGGTTCGAGTCCCTCTCCAGCCACGTTTTTTTTTTGCCTCTTTTCCTTATTTTATTTTGGTATTTTTATTTATTTTTAATTTTATATATATATATATATATATATATATATATATATATATATATATATATATATGTATGCTATAATCTTATACTATTTCTAGAAAATTCATTTTTACTCCAAAAATTATGAAAATTTAGGGGAAACATCTTAACACCCTAAAGAAAATTATCATATTTTTATTTTCTGGAAAATACATTATTTTGATATTTTTCTTCATTTAATTTTTTTAATATTAATTAATTGATGAAAAATTCATTTTAATTGATTTTAACCTCAAATTTTCTGAAGAATTATTTCTATGAATAATAAATGTAATAAAAGTTAATATCTCTGAAAATGGTTATTTTTGTTATTTTTACTCCTATCACCCTCATTGGTGGCCTTTGCTTCCATGGTAATGACATCGTCAAACCCTAAAATATCTATGGTGGATCAGTCCATAGCCACTTGAATCTAATTGGAAAACCCCCACGTTCAGATCCACAACCACCACCCACGTTTCAGATCCACAACGAAACCACCTCCCACGTTTCAGATTAACAGAGGGGGTGATGAAACAGATGACGGGGGACGGCGGATGGAGGTGGTTTCATGGCTGAAACGACGATGGGTTTTGATGATGGTGATTCGATGGGTTTCAGATGAATAGATGGGGTGATGAAACTGATGAACAGATGACGGGGACGGCGGAGGGAGGAGGTTTCGTGGCTGAAACGACGGTGGGTTTTGATGATGGTGGTTCGATAGGTTCGATGGTGGTGTTTTGCTGACGGATCGGTGATGGTGATGGTGAATGGTGGTGGTTCATCTGTTCATGTGTTTGTTCTAGAGAGAGAGAGAGAGAGAGAGAGAGAGAGAGAGAGAGAGAGAGAGAGAGGGGGTATGTTTGTGTAGAGGTGAGAAGAGATTTAGAGAGAGAGAGAGTCAGACAAAAATGAGAGGTGGAGGAGGTGGATCTGATACACAAGTTTATAACTCATAAAAATGACCCAGTTAGCCCTCAAAACCCCAAGAATTACAAACCTGCCATTGCGATAAACACTGTTCAATTTACACGGTACATAAATACATTTATAATTAAATATTATGTAATATACAATATACCGATATTTTAAATATATAATTAGTGGGAATTTAAAGTTTTAAGTTAAATATACGAATTAAAAACGCTAGTGAACACAAACAAACACGACCTATATTCATGTTCGTCAATCTAACTAAACATACAAAATATCATGTTCATATTCGTTCATTTTTAATTAAAAAACCTAAACAAACTTACTATTTTTTTGAAAATTCCTAAACGAACTTACTGCTGAATGGTTTATTAGTTGTTCGCTAAACGTTCAATTTCTTGATAACCCTAAACATTTAGGCAATTGCCCTTTTAGTATTCCTAACTTTAGTCTTTAACCTTAGGTGTAATTTTGTTTACTCTACCGCTGTGTTCCCGCGTTAACTAAAGAGAGGAAAAGAAAAGAAAGGAGGGAAAATCTGGAATACACCTTTTTCTTTTCTTTCCTTCATTAAAAAAAAAAAAAACTCAGGAACACACATATTTTTTGGAAAAAATTACAAAAATTGTCCTTTATATTTACTGCGATTTTCAGTTGTTGTCCTTTAACTTCAAAATTGATGAGAATCATCCTTTATGTTGTAAAATCTTACAACTCTTGTCCATTAGCACTAACTCTGTAAGAATTTTTCAGTCAAGTCCGGTCATGTGACTTGCACATGAGGCCAACTTAGTAATTTTGCTTATTTGTATTTTTTTTTTTTTGTTTAAAACATATCAGAAAGAAAGAGAGAAAGATAGAGAATGACAAATGAATCAGAAGGAGAGAAAGAGAAAGATGAACATTCTCTTCACCGGTCACCCTTTCCGTCTCTGGTACACCCAATGGACGGCGACGACAAAACACACCACCCTACCCCTTTTCCTTTTTTGTTACCAAACCCACAACTGGAACGTTTTGTTATACAAGTCGGCGATTGGTGCTCAGAAGAAGATGGTAATGTTTTGTTATACAAGTCGGGTTTGCTCTCGGTGGATATTAATCTTGGTGGAACTAGGATTGTTGTTTCTGACCTCTTTGATTACATGATTGTGATGTTAAGGTGGCTGGTGGTGGCAGGATTGTTGTTTCATTTCCAACAATGGCTAAGGTGGTTGTAGAATGTTCCGTGTAGTGTGTATAACTCACCATTAGGTGGCAGCTCGTCATCAAACAGTCGGAGCCCGTTTTCGCCTCAAACCCATCTCAATCATGTTTATCAAATGTACATAATTTCTCCCCTGATAACACTTATGGGCCACCAATCAGCAGTGGAGTGGAAGAGATTCTTAGAAATATGGAAATGGAACTTTTAGGGCCCGGGTCATATTTTGAAGACGAGTCGATTAGTAGCTCGTTTGACAACAAAAGTAAGTACCTTAGGATGCTGCAGTGGTGGTAGTGGTAGAAGATGGGTTTAGGTTTTCAGATTTAGAAGGGGAGAGGATGTTGGTAGAGGGGTAAGAGTAAAATGCATTTTTTTTTAATTTTGGATCAAAATTATAAGTTAATTACATAACTAGTCCCTAAAAGAGTAAAAGGACAAATTTACTCTCGTACAATGCACATGACTAGATTTAACTAGAAAATCTAACATTCATTAGTGAAAATGACAAAAGCTGCAAGATTTTACAACATAAAAGACGATTCTTATCAATTTTAAAATTAAAAGACAACCACTGAAAAACACAGTAAACATAAAGGACGATTTCTATAATTTTTTATTTTTTTTCTTTCCCTCCCTTTTCTTTATTTTCTCATTTTAAGTTAATTCACGAACACAACATAGTAGAGGTGCACAATTTGGGTTAAAACAGTAAACCAGTTTGGCTTCAAATAGGTTGAGGATGGTAAGGAAAATTCAAATGATTCAAGTTTTGTAGGTTTGTTGACTGATTTTTGGAGAAGGTTGGATCGTTTTCTACTATTTCGGTTTGGGTCAAACCGATTTCAAAGACGAGTAATATACACCTATCCAAAACCTATTGTTTATATTGGGCTTAAACTTATTGTTTATATCGGGCCCAAACTCGCTCCAAACCAAACGGTTTGCACAAAATCAAACAACTAGTTACACAACAAGCAAAGGTTCACAAACAAACAACAAGAATTCATTTAATACATTTTCGTTTATTTTCACAACTCACATAACCAAAGATCCACAAACAAACAAACAAACATCACCAACCAACAACAACCTTAAAAAAAACATCATCCAATCCAGTCACTTAATTCTTCTGTAACCTCAAGGTGAAAGCTTTCAACGCATTAAGAACAGATTTCAACCTCTCTTTAGCTTCCAAATCAATCAAATTCCCTTCCTCATCAAACTTCGAAGGCGACTCAAACGCATTTAAAAAAAACTCCGGCTTATTAATAAAATGCAAATCCAAATAAACCCCACTCTGCCGGAGAATATATTGCGACCGTCCGCCGCCAAACCCGCCGCCAGCGCTAACAATAGCCGCCGCTTTATCCGCCCACACGTTCGGCGGCCTAGACGCCCAATCGATGGCGTTTTTCAACGGTGCGGTTACGGAGTAGTTGTACTCGGGTGAGGCGAATAAGAAGCAGTCGGATTGGAGGATTTGGTCGCGAAAAGCGGCGACGGGTTCAGGGTATTTGCTGTCGGTTTCGAGGTCGGTGTTGAGCATGGGTAGTGGGGAGATGTCGATGTAGTTGATGGACATTCCGGTTACGGATTGGTTGGTTGTTAGGTCGATGGCGGACCGGATTAGGCCGCGGTTGAAGGAGCCTTTGCGTAGGGAGCCGCAGATGGCTGCGACTTTGATGATGGAGGTGGGGGATAACGCAGACTCCATGATTGATTCTAGACTGATTGATTCTGGTTGAGAGTTGAGAACTTTGTCTTTATAGAATATAAAATTAGCCGTTCGAAGGGAAAAAAAAAAAAACAAACAAACAAAAAAAATATAAAATTTACCATACTACCCCTTGAAATGAACAATTTTTTTTTTTTTTTTTTTTTTATTTTTTTTTTAACGATCAACAAATTATATTCCACCCAATGCTAGCGGGGAACTAGCAATACGCCATACATCTCCAACCGAAATGAAGCAAAACAAAGATACAATATTCACCAACCTACTTTATACAATGAAAACGAGTTCCAAACGTTCCAGTCCAGAAATGAACAAAATTTCTAAATGGCAAATTTTACAAGTACATGTACAGGTACCAGTATTTTTATGTACCATAGCGATACAATGTTGGTTAATTGAATGCAAAGACGATAAAAAGAAACAATGGTACCGAGAGCGATGATGATGTTCGATCGGCTTCGGTTCAATGCACTAAAGTAGCGGAACAATATTTGTTATCAAGAGTAAAACCATAAGATGAATACCAATACTAGTACTAATCGTAGCAGTTTGATCTTTTTTTACCTTGAATATTTAGTCGTTTATGTCGTTTTCTATACCAAGACACACAATTCGTTTGTGACTTCTTCAAGAGGATACGTGTCTTCTTCACCCCCAAATCAGCAACCATTTAGTTAACTTTCATCGTTTAAATTTTTTAGCTCTCATGTTTTAATTCCACCAAGATCCACATAAATACAATAAATACAAGTCTTATATAGTCTCAGCTTAATTGGTGAACAACATCACTCAATCTCAATATCAAACGAACAATAAATATAAGTTTCACAATCATTTATATATAACGTTTTTCTTCTTATAAAATATACCAAAAAATTTGGATGTTACACTCTTGCACTCCAACTTCAACATTTATGTAAACCAAACAAGTAAAGAGCCACCGAAGCAAACACCTTGAGGTTTTCTTTAACTGTCAAGATCGAGATTATTTATTGTTGTCACATAACTAATATTTAAGAAATCATAAAGCCACTTCGTTTTAAACTATTAAAAGTCACCATTATCATCTTCATGTGCCCTATAATGTAGCTCTAGTGTTCAAATCTCCATCAGACACCAATCCACTGAACATATTAGGGTGCAAACGTATCTCCATCATGAATAAGGCCATGTTTGGCTAAACTTTTTCAAAACTCCATCACGATCTCGAGCCGAGCCGAGCTCGAGCTTTTGATTTTGCTAGCGAGCCGAGCTCGAGCTCAAGATTGTAGGCTCGAACCGAGCCGAGCTCGAGCCCAGTCAGGCTCAGGCTCGGCTCGACTCGTTTACACCCCTAGAAACACAATAACCATACTCAAATCTTGAAACAAAACACTCTGATAACTATTTATATGGGGTTGTGAGTTGAAGAGAAGTTGGTGTGGTATCTGTGTTGATAGTCATAGAAGATTAGCTTGACTTATCAAATATGGTAGGTGATTTTAACAAAATATTGTTGGATATATAGTATGTCCGATGTAATTAAAAGTCAAGGTCAACGTAACCCGACCCGGTACGATCCGAAGAGTTACACGTTGGTACACGAATCAGATAAGTTCATGTGTTGGTGGATTATTATTTCTGAAATAATAATAATTTTGAACTCGAGGGACTAAATAGTAAAGTTTACACTTTGACTAGTCAAATGGTCAAGTGTATGACTTTGACTAATTAAGTGGTCAAGTCTTTGACTAGTCAAATGGTCAAGTGTATGACTTTGACTAATTAATTGGTCAAGTCCTTGACTAGTCAAATGGTCAAGTGAATGACTTTGACTAATTAAGTGGTCAAGTGCCTTTTATCTTTATAAATAGGTGTGATAGATCAAACTCTAAACACACATGTTTTTGAAAAGATAAAACAACATAACCCTTGTCTCCTCTTCAAGATTTGCGGCTACCCTTAGGAGCCACCGCCCCTTTGCCCACCGCAAACCACCATCATCGCTGCCTCCGTCTTGCAAAGTGTTGCTTTCGGTTGGCCAGTGCTCGGGTGTGAACTTCCTACTAGCGAGGATTCGTTGTAACCCGCGTGTTACAATTACGGTGTAGTCGTCAAAGGTTGATTACTAAACCCCCTATGGTTGTTCATTATTTATTTGTTTATACGCGTTTAACCGAGATCCTGATTGGGAATATTTTGTTAATTGGATTAATAAAATTAAACATATATTTTATATATATAAATCGGCTCATATTATATATTGTATATAATCGATTTTATTAATAAACAAAACTGCTTCCGCTGTGTATTTGATACCATGATTCCCAACAGTGGCATCAGAGCCACGGTTACGCGCGTATAGATGGTAAAGTTATAATTTTGATCTATGTTTTATTTGTCAAAATTATTTTTTTTTTGACAAAAGATCAAAAGCTTTTTGTTGTTCATGGATTGTGATGTGAATCGAGCCCTAGGTATTTTGACCCTTGTCATGGTTGTGTTTGTGATGTTTTATTTTTTTTATTTGTATTTTTTATTACGGATATTGGATCCGGTGTAATAGATAGGATTAGAATAGATTTGTTTTATTTGTATTTCAAATTTATTTGTAATCCTACAAGTACAAGATCAAGACGAAGATAAAAAGGCAAACAGGTTCCATGAAGATAGAGATCTCGGGTCAAGTGGGAGCTATATATATCAAAAATAGTTTTGAAACCCTTTTGACTGGTTCATTTCGTTTCTGGCTAAAACGAAACGGACAACCTATTAGGGGCTCGATTCGTTTAATTTTATTATTATGTTTTGTGGTTGTGGTTTATTTATTGTAAATAATTTAGATAACCCAAAATAAATAAAATTTTCATAATCATGGCAACGGTTTTATTAAAACAAGTTTTATAAAAATCGAAAAGCATATTTAATAAAAGGAGTTTTATTAATATTAAAACAAGTCCATTCGCGATAATACGACCAACATAGTTTAAATAGGGTATTTAAAACTATACCGTATCGAGTGTTGAAAGGAGTTTCAATTATCACGAACAATATAAAATTGGATTTTATAAACTATTGTGTGACTCACATCATGCAAACGAGTCATTCAAAATATTTATGGTAAATATTAAAATTAAATCCCAATTTTAAATTGATGTTTTATGCCACCCTTAACGAGTTAACACTTCGTTTTAAATCGAACCCAAATGTTAGTGCTGACCCTGCATCCGGGCGTTGATCATGAGTGAAGGTAATCATCGCGTTTCCTGTGTAACATAGGCCGGTGTTACAATTAACAGTACAGGACCAAACATCGCTTGTTTGACAAGTGGGCATAGTTGGGGTTAAACATACATCGCTCTTAGCGATAACCCAAAATGGAGAGTTGTGTAGTGGACACAATTAACAATCGTTGTTTACCTACCTAATCGTACCAGTGGACAGTGCTAAGCCAGTTCACTGTGTATTGATGAATCGGGGTCTCATCCTAATTAATTTTGCTTTTGGGTCATAAGATAAATTAGGATATTTGAAACATAAAATACTAATAAATTAGATTTTGAACTTTGTAGATGTCAACTGAAAACAATTCCGCCTCCCAATTCTCTCTCAAGTCCATCTTAGAGAAGGACAAACTTAACTACTCCAACTTCATGGACTGGCACCGCAACTTGAAAATTGTTCTCAAGGCGGAGAACAAGTTGTATGTTTTAGAAACGCCAGTTAGCACTCGTGTGCTAAAAATGAAGACATATGTTGATCACTTGGCTCGTCTGGAATTCCCCTTGAGCGATGAGTTAGCTGGGGATATTATCCTAAACTCATTGCCCAAGTCATATGACCAGTTCATTATGAACTACAATATGAACGGGATGGAAAAGACGCTTGCAGAACTGCATCAGATGCTCAAAACTGCTGAGGTGAACATACCTAGCAAGACTGCACCAGTGCTAGTGATCAAGGAGGGTCAAGTTAAGAAACCCAACATCAAGAAAATGGGCAATCAGGGCAAAGGCAAATCTGTTGCCAATAAGAAACCTTGGAAAGATGCCAAGTGTTTTCATTGTGATGAAACTAGACACTGGAAGAGGAACTGTGCTAAGTATTTAGCTGAGCTGAAGCAAGCTAAGGCTTCAGGAGGAGAGTCCTCAAGTATATATGTTATTGAAATCTTTGCTTTTCCTAGCAAAACATGGGTGTTTGACACAGGATGTGGTTTCCACATTTGTAATGTTTTGCAAGGACTAAGAAAGATTAGAAAGCTGAAACAAGGCGACTTGGAGGTCCATGTTGGCAATGGACAAAGAGTTGTTGTGAAGGCTATAGAAGAATGTATTCTCTTACTTCCTTCTGGTTTAGAACTTGTTTTGAATAAAGTTTATTACATTCCTAGTGTGACTAGAAATATTGTTTCAGTTTCGGCTTTGCGTGGACAAGGTTTTAATTATCGTTTCAATGGCGAATTTATTTCTGCTTATTTTAACGATGTATTTTACTTTGATGCAAAACCTAACAATGGGATCTATGAGATAGAAATCCAAAAAGATAACATATTATGCAATATCTCCCATAAACGTAATAAGTTGGACTTTAATGATACGTATATGTGGCATTGTAGACTTGGTCACATAAGTGAGAATCGTGTTAAACAACTCAAAACCGCAGGAATCCTGGATTCCAAAGGTTCGGATTCGTTTGGAAAATGCGAATCATGCTTAAGTGGAAAGTTAACAAAAGCACCTTTTTCAAATGTTGGAGAAAGAGCCAATGATCTGTTAGGACTTGTACATACAGATGTATGTGGTCCATTCAGAACAATGTCAAGACATGGAGAAAGATACTTTGTTACATTTACTGATGATTTCAGTAGATATGGTTATGTTTATCTTATGAAGCATAAACATGAAACTCTTGAAAAGTTCAAGGAGTACCAAAACGAAGTAGAAAATCAGCTAAATAGAACTATTAAAATGCTTCGATCAGATCGAGGCGGTGAATATCTTAGTCAGGAATTCATCGACCATCTAAAGGATTGTGGAATAGTTTCACAACTCACTCCACCTGGAACACCGCAACATAATGGTGTGTCTGAGCGGAGAAATCGAACTCTATTAGATATGATTCGATCAATGATGTGTCGAACAAACCTTCCAAAATCCTTTTGGAGTTATGCTTTGGAAACTGCCGCAAGACTTGTGAATATAGCTCCAACGAAAAAGGTTGATAAAACGCCCTATGAGATATGGCATGGAAAGAAACCTCATGTATCCTACCTTAAAGTCTGGGGATGTAATGCTTATGTCACTCTAGAATCTTCGGATAAACTAGATCCCAGAGGCGAAAAAGTGGTTTTCGTTGGATACGGTAAAAAGATCGGTTACCTGTTCTACCACCCCACTGAAAATAAGATTTTCACCAAACGCAGAGGCACTTTCTTAGAGGAAGAGCTTCTGGCGCGAGGGATTGGAGATAACCATGTGGATCTTGAAGAAATTCGAGAATCACAAGTGACTGAACCAGATGTTCAGACAAAACCAGATGTAACTGATCCAGTTGTTGAAGTTGAGCCTGAGAGGACTCAAGAAACAACTGTGACAACCGGCAACTTCCGATCAACACCGGTATGATTTTTAATATTTGTAGTAATTATTTATTATAAATATTTGTTAATTATTAAATTTCGGAAGTTAACAGATCGTTTTTACAATCGAAACTGCGACCGATTTAATTAACGCGATTTAAACGCATGTTCTGAAAACACGCGTCGGACATCGAAGATATTTATATTTATGCTCGGTTTTGTATTTCGAACAAAACCGACTACTTTTTAGAATTAATTATCGGGCCTAGAATAGAAACCGAGGCGTTTACGTTTTAAAACGGGTTCGATACACGGTAGAAGCCCATCTAACCTAACCCTAAGTATAAAAGGCATAATAATCTTCTTCTTCCTCATTTGTTGCAGCCGCTAACCTCTCTCACTCTCTCTCTAGACTTTCTCTCTCTAAAAACCTGCTCTCCTTCTCTCTCTCAACCCTCACTCCTCTCAACTCCCTCTGTCTTCCCTCACTCTCCCCATGTGATGGCCGACCACCACCAGTTCTGATCGGGGTGGTGGCGGCGTGAACATTTTTATCCCAGCATCAAGCTGAGGCGGCGCATGGTTCCAGGTCCAAGATGGGCTGTGGCCCCGTGAACGTCTTCAAATGCAACAGATCAGGGGTGCCGGTTCAGTAGGGTAGCGGCTGAAGTGGTGGTTACCTTATAAAGGTTCAAGGCGGCGCAGATCTGTGACCCCAAAAAGAACAAGAAAACAGCGGCGATAGTCACGGCACAGGTGGTTTTAGATCGTGGGTTCGAGTACAAAGGTGGTTATGGTTTTGGTTCCGGCGTGATGGTTGTTTGGGTGGAGATGGGAGCGACACTGATAGGTCTCGGGTACAGGTCAAAGGAGCAGTAAACTCGGGGGGTTTTGTCTCGTGGTGGTTGTGGTTGTAGCTGAGAGAGACGACGGTGGTGGTGCTCGGCTGGGTTGGCTCCGGCTCGGGTCCGATGGGGCTCGGGTCTGGGTCAGATTATGGGTGTGGTGTTGGTTTGTTGGTTCTAGGCGGGGTTCCGGTGGTTGGAGGTGGTGATGACGGCGGTAAGTGCGGTGGTCCGGTTGGGTTGTTCTAAGGCCAGTAGTGGTGGCTTGGTCCGAGTAGGTCATGGTTCAATCGGGTCTTGGTGGAGTTGCCCGGGCCAGGTCTGGGGTCGTGCAGACCCGACTTGGTCAGGCCTGGTTCAGGTTTGTTCGTCGGTCAATGGTTCAGCTCGGGCGTAGATGGGTCTGCTGCGGGTCTCGTCAAATCGGGTCAGATTTGGTTTTGGGTTCGTATTCGGGCTTGGTCAAACCTGGTCAACGGGTCAGATCTGATTTGGTTCGAGGTGGCTACGGGTTACGCGCGTACGATTTGGTATACCTTAATTCGTATTTATTATTTATTATAGATATCGTATATTTATAAATTGATATATTTGTAAATATTATTATGTTTATGAATATTATAAATTTATAAATATATTGATGTGGACGAACTAGTTTTGACTCGTGAACGGACCGAATAATAATAATGAACGGTAACTATATATTATATCGGACGATTTGGTAAACGATTAACTTGACGTGACTTATGGTTTTGAACTCGGACTAAATATAATTGGACTATATTGTCGTACTATACTATATATATATATATATATTGGTATATATATATTTATATAATTAAGTGTATTTAGGTGTTGAAACGTATAGTCTCGTGAATCGGAAATGTGAATAAAAGGACTTGTTGAATTGTGTTTGAAAGTTGATTTTGGGGGAAAATTGTAGACAACGGGTGTTGTCTGGTTTGTACAAAAACAGAGGAAACTCTGCCCAAATTTTTATAAAATCAAAGCGTAACGAACTACCATTTTTATAAATAAATTCCCCTAAGTGTTTTGGACAAATGCATTATTATATACAAATCAAAATGCTTTTAAGGACTATTTATTCGTAGCAATAAAGATGATTCCTAAACTATAATTGAGAAAAAGTAACAAATGTTATTACTCGGTTTTAATAACTAAATTTGTACCTCCTCAAGAAGTATTTCTAAAATAGAATTACACAAAACAAATACATTTACATGATTTACGAGACAAGCTACGATTCAGGATAATTATACGTTTCGGGGTACTAGTCCAACAAGGTTTACACACGAATAGTGACAAGTGAGTAACTTGGGTACTAGGTCGTAGAAAACATATTAAGTCATGATCGGTTCGTCGAGTTGAAACGTATTGAGACTCGTGTTGGTACACATGAGTCTAGACAGTCGGATAGACTATCTTTTAGGCGGTTAATAAGCTAGGCTTATGTGTGATAGACTGTTAAGGTGTCCTTTGTTGGTAATTAGGGCACGAGGAAGTCGGTCGAGGTCTCAGGCTTCGTTTGCTAGCTTAGCACGGAAATTAAGGTGAGTTCATAACCCCACCTTTTACTGTTTTATAAATGTTTACGGGGTGGAAGACATACTTCTTTTATGAAAAACTGAGGAACTTAAAACGAAACAAAGTTTCGGAAAATGAAACGGGTTGCGTGAGTTTACGGCCCCTCTTTTAAACTGGTTTTACGTTTTCGGGGGAGAAAACATGTGTTAAAACGATTATTTGGTAACTACTGTCATACTATGGGTTCTAACGTATACTACACGATCTTTGGAAGTCCCGGGGGGAACCATGAATGTGCGGGTTTGCACAACGGGGAAATGTGAATAGCGCTATTGGGAGTGACCAACCCCGCTCGTCGGCTTGGAGGGCCGGGCGAGTGCATATTGTCTCAAACAGGAACAACAGGAACATTTGGAACTATTCGGGCACAAAACTGGTATACGTGTTAGTAATGGTTTTCCAATCGTGGTAGTAACAAAACGTACGCCTAGCTAGCGTATACTGGTTTTCGATTTGTTATAGTATGGACAGGGTGAACATGGTAACACTTTTGGAACTTGGTAATGTTTGATAACATTCTGCAAAACTTATGAACTCACCAGCATTATATGTTGACTTTTTAAGTATGTCTTTCAGGTTTAAACTTTGGTAACGGCACGGTTGGAGTAGGTGGCAGTTGGGATCGGGAATCCTAGAGGTTTAGCAATGGCGTTCAGGGAACCAGAGTCTTAGATGCATCTTTCCGCTGCGCTGGCAAAGGCACCAAACGTCGCATCCGACGAGGGAAAAGTCGGGGTGTGACAGTTTGGTATCAGAGCCATAGGTTTTAGCGAATTAGGTGTCTGGGTAGATATCTAGGCTTTAACCTGAGTTTGTTTTGAAGTAGGGACCGAATTTTCTAAGACAAAGTATTTAGCACGAACGCCTAGGAACTTAAATTCCAACCGTTGCCAAGTGTGTTACATGACTATTAGTGTGTTAAGTCACACTAAACTCAGCGTACATTCCTTCGGCGCAAGGAACATTTATTTTTCTTATGTGAATAGGAAGTCGGTATTTTCTATAGTGGTATATAGAAAGGACATTGGTATGTAGTGGTTAGGCATACCTCACTGGTGACTGGCGAGTCATCGTTTTAGACTTCAGAGCGGTTATTCACATAGAGTTAGCCGAGTCATTGTTTCTTGGTATGAGGAACAATCTACTTGTTTGTATACAACGTGTAATTATGTAAAGTATATATGGTACGTATCGCCAATGGTTGTCGACTCAAGCTTGGACGTATTGGGAACGCACACACGTGTCACGTTTGTTGGACGAATCGGCAAAGGGATTGTTGCAGCATTTGTGGTCTCGCATCCGGATTCGGAGTATGCTATGTCGTCAAAGTAGACTTGGGTGAGAAACGTCTTAATGAGGCACCTTGTTTTGCCGATGATGCTGAGAAGCTGGAATACGGACGGGAAGAGCACCGGGAAAGGTGGCGCACACAACAAACATTATATTATGTAATATATATATACGTGTTACTATGTGGATGTAATGAGTGCTTGTGATATACTCATGATGGAGGTTAATAGGATGATCTGGTGAGGTAAATTTTCGATAACGTAGACGTCACGTTATTGCAAATTTACAGGCACCTGATGATTCTAAAGACATCTATCGTGAGGGTATCTATACTATTATGTTGTGTTATATATTTATATATATATATATATATAAATAATGGATAAGGGTTTTTCATTATTTTGTTGTGCGGACGTGATTGCCAATTCTCCCCTGTTCGTGTCATTTGTGACGTTGCTTTTCTTAAACCAGTTAAAGTTCTTAATGATCTCGTTTCTTGAACTTCTAAGGTTCATGTTGTAGAACCTAGTTATTATCTTTTTGAGTACGATCTACATCTCTCTTCTTTTGTATTTGTGGCCTTCGACATTCAATCATAAAGGAATTTAATTTTTGTTGGTTCCTTATTCTTTTCACCAAATTAGACACGTATTTTTGTACATGTGTCAACTATTGTATGTTTGGATTCCTTAAATTTGTGAAGGTCCATTGTGGGGCTTCGCATCAAACAATTGTTTCGTTGATGATTTGTTTTATCATTACGTTGCTCGTAATGTTCGTCTTCTAGTCTTGCTATGTCAGGCCATTGTGGGCAATGAATCTTTTGATACTTCGTCGATGAGTTTCTTTAAAGTCGACATTTCAGTTGAATCGAATTGTTGGAATTTGATACAGCACCTTGCGGTGAATATTCAATCTACTTGGAATAATGAATGATTTTTATTGACATGTCTCACTTTCATCAACTTGTTTGCTATTGCCTTAAATGCAGACACACCTTGTGGTGTGTAATGAAAAAGTGGGTGCACTAGTTATTTCGTTTGAGGTGCGCCAATAGTATTTGTTGACAAAGTTATTGTTTATACTTTGCATCCAGTTGGTTCTGAAACTTTATCTCGTGTCCTTTGTACCGTCAAGTTCGTTGACTATTTTTGTTGTACTACCATTGGTTCTTGGATGATATCCTACCTCAAATTTTGAGGACAAAATTTCTGTAACATGGGGAGAATGTGACAACCGGCAACTTCCGATCAACACCGGTATGATTTTTAATATTTGTAGTAATTATTTATTATAAATATTTGTTAATTATTAAATTTCGGAAGTTAACAGATCGTTTTTACAATCGAAACTGCGACCGATTTAATTAACGCGATTTAAACGCATGTTCTGAAAACACGCGTCGGACATCGAAGATATTTATATTTATGCTCGGTTTTGTATTTCGAACAAAACCGACTACTTTTTAGAATTAATTATCGGGCCTAGAATAGAAACCGAGGCGTTTACGTTTTAAAACGGGTTCGATACACGGTAGAAGCCCATCTAACCTAACCCTAAGTATAAAAGGCATAATAATCTTCTTCTTCCTCATTTGTTGCAGCCGCTAACCTCTCTCACTCTCTCTCTAGACTTTCTCTCTCTAAAAACCTGCTCTCCTTCTCTCTCTCAACCCTCACTCCTCTCAACTCCCTCTGTCTTCCCTCACTCTCCCCATGTGATGGCCGACCACCACCAGTTCTGATCGGTGGTGGCGGCGTGAACATTTTTATCCCAGCATCAAGCTGAGGCGGCGCATGGTTCCAGGTCCAAGATGGGCTGTGGCCCCGTGAACGTCTTCAAATGCAACAGATCAGGGGTGCCGGTTCAGTAGGGTAGCGGCTGAAGTGGTGGTTACCTTATAAAGGTTCAAGGCGGCGCAGATCTGTGACCCCAAAAAGAACAAGAAAACAGCGGCGATAGTCACGGCACAGGTGGTTTTAGATCGTGGGTTCGAGTACAAAGGTGGTTATGGTTTTGGTTCCGGCGTGATGGTTGTTTGGGTGGAGATGGGAGCGACACTGATAGGTCTCGGGTACAGGTCAAAGGAGCAGTAAACTCGGGGGGTTTTGTCTCGTGGTGGTTGTGGTTGTAGCTGAGAGAGACGACGGTGGTGGTGCTCGGCTGGGTTGGCTCCGGCTCGGGTCCGATGGGGCTCGGGTCTGGGTCAGATTATGGGTGTGGTGTTGGTTTGTTGGTTCTAGGCGGGGTTCCGGTGGTTGGAGGTGGTGATGACGGCGGTAAGTGCGGTGGTCCGGTTGGGTTGTTCTAAGGCCAGTAGTGGTGGCTTGGTCCGAGTAGGTCATGGTTCAATCGGGTCTTGGTGGAGTTGCCCGGGCCAGGTCTGGGGTCGTGCAGACCCGACTTGGTCAGGCCTGGTTCAGGTTTGTTCGTCGGTCAATGGTTCAGCTCGGGCGTAGATGGGTCTGCTGCGGGTCTCGTCAAATCGGGTCAGATTTGGTTTTGGGTTCGTATTCGGGCTTGGTCAAACCTGGTCAACGGGTCAGATCTGATTTGGTTCGAGGTGGCTACGGGTTACGCGCGTACGATTTGGTATACCTTAATTCGTATTTATTATTTATTATAGATATCGTATATTTATAAATTGATATATTTGTAAATATTATTATGTTTATGAATATTATAAATTTATAAATATATTGATGTGGACGAACTAGTTTTGACTCGTGAACGGACCGAATAATAATAATGAACGGTAACTATATATTATATCGGACGATTTGGTAAACGATTAACTTGACGTGACTTATGGTTTTGAACTCGGACTAAATATAATTGGACTATATTGTCGTACTATACTATATATATATATATATATTGGTATATATATATTTATATAATTAAGTGTATTTAGGTGTTGAAACGTATAGTCTCGTGAATCGGAAATGTGAATAAAAGGACTTGTTGAATTGTGTTTGAAAGTTGATTTTGGGGAAAATTGTAGACAACGGGTGTTGTCTGGTTTGTACAAAAACAGAGGAAACTCTGCCCAAATTTTTATAAAATCAAAGCGTAACGAACTACCATTTTTATAAATAAATTCCCCTAAGTGTTTTGGACAAATGCATTATTATATACAAATCAAAATGCTTTTAAGGACTATTTATTCGTAGCAATAAAGATGATTCCTAAACTATAATTGAGAAAAAGTAACAAATGTTATTACTCGGTTTTAATAACTAAATTTGTACCTCCTCAAGAAGTATTTCTAAAATAGAATTACACAAAACAAATACATTTACATGATTTACGAGACAAGCTACGATTCAGGATAATTATACGTTTCGGGGTACTAGTCCAACAAGGTTTACACACGAATAGTGACAAGTGAGTAACTTGGGTACTAGGTCGTAGAAAACATATTAAGTCATGATCGGTTCGTCGAGTTGAAACGTATTGAGACTCGTGTTGGTACACATGAGTCTAGACAGTCGGATAGACTATCTTTTAGGCGGTTAATAAGCTAGGCTTATGTGTGATAGACTGTTAAGGTGTCCTTTGTTGGTAATTAGGGCACGAGGAAGTCGGTCGAGGTCTCAGGCTTCGTTTGCTAGCTTAGCACGGAAATTAAGGTGAGTTCATAACCCCACCTTTTACTGTTTTATAAATGTTTACGGGGTGGAAGACATACTTCTTTTATGAAAAACTGAGGAACTTAAAACGAAACAAAGTTTCGGAAAATGAAACGGGTTGCGTGAGTTTACGGCCCCTCTTTTAAACTGGTTTTACGTTTTCGGGGGAGAAAACATGTGTTAAAACGATTATTTGGTAACTACTGTCATACTATGGGTTCTAACGTATACTACACGATCTTTGGAAGTCCCGGGGGGAACCATGAATGTGCGGGTTTGCACAACGGGGAAATGTGAATAGCGCTATTGGGAGTGACCAACCCCGCTCGTCGGCTTGGAGGGCCGGGCGAGTGCATATTGTCTCAAACAGGAACAACAGGAACATTTGGAACTATTCGGGCACAAAACTGGTATACGTGTTAGTAATGGTTTTCCAATCGTGGTAGTAACAAAACGTACGCCTAGCTAGCGTATACTGGTTTTCGATTTGTTATAGTATGGACAGGGTGAACATGGTAACACTTTTGGAACTTGGTAATGTTTGATAACATTCTGCAAAACTTATGAACTCACCAGCATTATATGTTGACTTTTTAAGTATGTCTTTCAGGTTTAAACTTTGGTAACGGCACGGTTGGAGTAGGTGGCAGTTGGGATCGGGAATCCTAGAGGTTTAGCAATGGCGTTCAGGGAACCAGAGTCTTAGATGCATCTTTCCGCTGCGCTGGCAAAGGCACCAAACGTCGCATCCGACGAGGGAAAAGTCGGGGTGTGACAACAACAGAAACACCAAGTGTTCGGAAAAGTATTAGGGATCGTCGTGCACCGGTAAGGTATGATGATATCTTCATGATTGATGAAGCTGAGCCTACTACTTACAAAGCTGCAATCTTGGATTCAGAATCCAAGAAATGGCAAGAAGCCATGAATGCAGATATGCAATCCATGTATGATAACCAAGTCTGGGATTTGGTTGATCTTCCTACCGAATGTCGGACTGTGGGAAACAAATGGATCTTCAAGAAGAAGACTAACATGGATGGGAATGTGCAAACCTACAAAGCAAGGCTTGTAGCGAAAGGTTTTACTCAGACTCAAGGAATTGATTATGAGGAAATTTTCTCGCCAGTAGCCATGCTTAAGTCTATTAGAATTCTACTTGCCATTGCTGCATATTATGACTATGAGATATGGCAGATGGATGTCAAAACCGCGTTCCTTAATGGACACTTACTGGAAGATGTCTATATGGTTCAACCTGAAGGTTTTGTCGATCCAAAGAATCCTAATAAGGTGTGCAAGCTGAATAAATCCATCTATGGATTAAAGCAAGCATCTTGCAGCTGGAATCTCCGTTTTGATCAGAAAATCAAAGAGTTTGGTTTTATCAAGAACAAAGATGAACCGTGTGTTTACAAGAAATCTAGTGGGAGCTATATCACTTTTCTTATACTGTATGTAGATGACATACTAATCATTGGAAACAATATCCCTATGCTTAAAGATGTTAAGACCTGGTTGGGTAAATGTTTCGCAATGAAAGATCTTGGTGAAGCTGCTTATATTCTGGGAATAAAGATTTATAGAGATAGATCAAAGCGGTTATTGGGTTTGAGTCAAAGTACATATATTGATAAGGTCTTACGACGCTTCTCAATGCAAGACTCAAAAAGGGGCTCTTGCCCATGGCACATGGAACCATTATTATTAACAAGCAGTGTGCAAACACTGAAGAGGAAAGGAAGAAAATGGAAAGAGTTCCATATGCTTCTGCTATTGGTTCCATCATGTATGCCATGTTGTGTACTAGACCTGATGTCTCGTATGCTCTTAGCATGACGAGTAGATATCAACAGAACCCAGGAGAGAGTCACTGGGCTGCAGTGAAGAACATTCTTAAGTACTTGAGAATGACTAATGACATGTTCTTAATATATGGAGGACTGGATGAGGAGCTGTCAGTTAAGTGTTATATTGATGCAAGCTTCCAGACTGATCGTGATGATTCAAGGTCACAAATGGGATATGTTTTCATTCTGAATGGTGGGGCTGTAACTTGGAACAGCTTTAAGCAAAGTGTGGTTGCTTAATCCACCCGTGAATCAGAATACAATGCTGCATCGGATGCTGCAAAGGAGGCTGCCTAGATGAAGAAGTTCATTGGTGATCTCGATGTTATGCCTAGCATAAAGAAACCAATCAAGATACTGTGTGACAATACTGGTGCCATTGCTCTTGCAAAGGAACCAAGGTCACACCAGACCACAAGGCATATGTAACACCCCAACCGATGGCGGAAACATCGGGATGTCACGTATTGATGACTGTTCAGTAGCTCATGGTAAATAATAATTCTCATTATATGATTTAGATATATTACATACAATTGTTCTACAAGAATTCATACATCAAATTGAATAGAACTATGCACACATCTTCAAGCATTAACTCAAATCTTCAAGAAAGTAGAACCTGAAACATGTTAAGTTGAAAATATTTTGGGTCAACAAAAGTTGGTGAGAATTACATAGGTTTTGATAATTGAATAAAATTGTTGTGCAATTCATGTGTCATGGCAATCTAGTCCATATGTGAAAACATACTAGAAGTAAATCGTGTGCATAATCAACCATTGTGACTGTTGTATTGTGGTACATCCCATACGCTCATGGTTCACTCGTTTATATTGCAGTAACAAACACCCACGCTACCTTTGTAGGAGGCACGTATCCGGATGGGATTGTCAGTCCAATAGATCTATCAATGTATACCGTCGGTTGATGAATGTTTATGCTAGAATTGTGCTTACCCTAGTCATGTTCAAGACATAATGCAACATAGAAATACACATAGACACATTGATGATTGAATTGCATAAATAATGTTGTAACATGTTTCACCCCAAAAATGGTGATAAATAGAAAAGGGGCTATGTAAAATTCACCTTAGCAAAATGTTATATCTGTTGAAAAATTGAATAGTGGTGTTGCCCAAATGTGTCATGTATCACCCTATAATAAGGTAATAAATATGTCTAAGTCTATCTAGTCTATAAATGTATAAGTTCTAGGGCTTCGAATTGGGGATAAATGCTTGTTTGATTAATATTAAAAATGTTTGATAATTGAGAGAATTTTAGTAATAAATAACCAAAATTTCTTTTATAAGAATTTTAATTTAAGATGGTCACAATAATGTGTTTAAAGCATAAAAATAATTTTTACAAAATTATTTTCTTTAAAATAGAATATTAAATCTATTTATAACAAATTGTCAAAATTTAACTTTAATATTTAAAAATACTAAAATTAAAGAATTATTAGTTTAAAATTTATATTTCTGTTCTAAATATTCAGAAATAATTTGTATAAAATTTTGGTGCAAAAATATTAAAAATTGAATTTATTATGATTTAATTATGATTAAAACTAACAAAAATTGATTAAAAATATTAAATAAATGATTTTTCAGAATTAAAAATCATTTCAGAAAAGTTATCATTATATAAACTCAGGATAATTTTTGTGGAAATTTATAAAATTGTTTTGATATTTTAATGGAATTTTTATAAATATAATAGAATAAAATTGATTTAATTATTAAATATATTAAATAAATACATTTTTGAAAATAAAAAATTGTAAGGTAAACTTTTACATCAGATTAGCTTAAAATAATTTTTGTAGAATTATTAAAAGAGTTTTAGTATTTTAAAACTAATTTTAAAATACTAATAACTATATATATATATATATATTAAGCTTACAAAACAAATAACAAAAAAAATGATGAAAAATCGTTGCCACAGCCGGGACTCGAACCCACGTGGCTTGTACAGAAGGCACCAGACACAACCACTTGGTCCAGACCAGTGGTTGTGTTTGGTTCTAGTTTATTTAAAATAAATACATTAACGAATATCGTGTTCTTCCCCCTTTCGTGCCCTAGAATTGCAATCGAGCAATTTACACATTGTTAATCTAATTAATCATAGGGCAAACGCTGTGTAGATGCCGATTAAAGGAACCCATAACAGTAATCGAACTTACAATGCTTAATCGTATGTTAACGATCGGTCAACACCTCAAAGTCAAACTCGAACAGAAATCCAGGAACAGAGGTTAATTAATAGAAATTGGAGGTTGAGAGAGATTGAGTGGCGAGTTGTGAAGGTTAAGAAATGTTCAGTTTATAGTATGGTTACAGAAAAGGAAGATTTCTGTGATTGGATCCTATTTGGTCAAACCGAGTCACAAGGCTCTAATTAAAGCGTAATTAGGGGTCGAGCAATACGTGTACAGGTCAAACGTCTTAAATACGGTTTAATTATGAAAGTTTCAAGCCAAAATTGTTGCCAAAATTACGAATTGAAAGGTTTGACTGGTCTGTCAGTCGCGTCTGCTGATAAGGAAAGGGAAAGGAATACGTTAAATGGTGTTTTATACATTTTAAGTTGGTTTTAAATCAAATAAGAGGTCTAGACCAGGTGGTTGGCGCGCATGTGTGCTCTGATCTGATTCGGGTTCGATTCACGTGGGCAGCAAGACCTTTTTTTTCTTTTTATTAAAGACAGGTGGGCCGGATCACATGTGTTCTTGGGCCTGATTGGGTGGGCCGTGTATTTGGGCTCAGCTTTTAAAAGGAATGAGGGGTTTGGGCTGCTGCTTGGGTTAAGAATGTTTAACTAACTAGTTTTATTGTTTCAACATTATTGTTATTATGTATTATTATTATTATTAACCTTTATATATATATATATATATATATGAATAATTATCATTGTATTAGGGTTCAAAATGCCACAAAAATAATTAAATGTAAATAGTAATAAAACTTGTCGTTTTTATCTAATACGTAACGTACAACTATTTAATGCGAAATGTTACAGCATATACTCAGGAAATTCCACTATATTAGAGAGATAGTAGAACGTGGAGACATCATGATAAACAAAGTTCATACAGATCTAAATCCGGCTGAGCCCTTTACTAAGCCTTTACCTCAAGCTAAACATGAGGAGCATGCTGAAAGATAGGGCTTAGAGTTGCTAGACAGTGGGCATGATCTGTAATTAGTATTGGTGTTTTATTTTGAACTATAACAGTTACATTGAATATTTATTTGATTTAATGGGTTAAATGCAAATTTAAATATTTTGTGACCGTGTTCATTATTTGTATGTTTAAATCCTTGAATAAGAGTATTCTAAATATCCGTAGTCGATCAAATTACATGGGAATGAATTTGAATGTAAGACTATTGTGAATTGAGATGATTGTATTCATGAGATGAATAACTCAATGGTTTGAGAATCATAATTCACAGATATCATTAGGGAATGATATTGGATGTAACTCGCTTCAAAACGATCTCCATGGATCTGTGTCATGAGATGTTTTGATATTGATATGTCCAATCTGTCCTTTTTCCTAAGGCACATATTAAACTACATTGATCAAGGATTATCCTTGATGTTATCTAGCACTGTCCTGAAACATGGGTAGTAATAAGGGTATCGTTGGGAGAAATCCAAGATTAAGTGGGAGTTGTATGACGCTGATGGAATTCTGTACTTCTATAGGATTAGAAGTCTAGACATTCTGGCGCCCTCGTTAATTCAAACTGGTATAAACGCGTGGCCACGCTCGGACTAAGGTAGTTCGTTAGACCACTTTGAATTAGAGACGAGAATAGAGAATGGTTGATCACTATATAAGAATGAATGATCCATGTCTTATGATCAACGGATGTCTATACAGAAGGGACTTATTGATAGAATTATCAGGGCTATAGTATTTGGTTAAGTAAAGCGTTACTTGAACTCAAAGAACTAGTTGACGACTGTAAAGTGTCATACTGGTTTGGGTGCAATGCGATGCAGCTAGGCGTCCAACTCTGCGCACGTTGACTCATTTAATTAAAATCGTCCAAGTGGGAGATTGTTGGATATATAGTATGTCCGATGTAATTAAAAGTCAAGGTCAACGTAACCCGACCCGGTACGATCCGAAGAGTTACACGTTGGTACACGAATCAGATAAGTTCATGTGTTGGTGGATCATTATTTCTGAAATAATAATAGTTTTGAACTCGAGGGACTAAATAATAAAGTTTACACTTTGACTAGTCAAATGGTCAAGTGTATGACTTTGACTAATTAAGTGGTCAAGTCCTTGACTAGTCAAATGGTCAAGTGTATGACTTTGACTAATTAATTGGTCAAGTCCTTGACTAGTCAAATGGTCAAGTGAATGACTTTGACTAATTAAGTGGTCAAGTGCCTTTTATTTTTATAAATAGGTGTGATAGATCAAACTCTAAACACACATGTTTTTGAAAAGATAAAACAACATAACCCTTGTCTCCTCTTCAAGATTTGCGGCTACCCTTAGGAGCCACCGCCCCTTTGCCCGCCGCAAACCACCATCATCGCTGCCTCCGTCTTGCAAAGTGTTGCTTTCGGTTGGCCAGTGCTCGGGTGTGAACTTCCTACTAGCGAGGATTCGTTGTAACCCGCGTGTTACAATTCCGGTGTAGTCGTCAAAGGTTGATTACTAAACCCCCTATGGTTGTTCATTATTTATTTGTTTATACGCGTTTAACCGAGATCCTGATGGGAATATTTTGTTAATTGGATTAATAAAATTAAACATATATTTTATATATATAAATCGGCTCATATTATATATTGTATATAATCGATTTTATTAATAAACAAAAATGCTTCCGCTGTGTATTTGATACCATGATTCCCAACAAATATATGATAACTAGTGGGTTGTGAAGCGTGCGTTGCGCGCCTTTAAATTTGTCGCAAGTATTATTGACAAAGTAAAAACCTAACATTGAACTTTACATAATCCTAAACTAAGGAAATATTTATATCCCATTGTAGCCTAACTGCCTATACAAACTTGGTTGATGCATCACCTAATCATTAATGAATAATGACATAGCCATTCCCGGATCAGTGAACCTCACAAACTTTGAGGTAAACTTTGAGGCAAATTGCTCTTTATGGATCTGTAATAGTTGGAACGAAAGTTTCCCACTTAATATATATTTTTATGGTGTTGTATACTACTAACTACACAATAAATAAATTACATTAAAGAAATTACGGGTTCCATTTTGTAACATTAAAGTCGTCGTTTTCAGGCTAACATAAATTATAAAGTATACATGCAAGAATCAAATATAAATGTCGTACTTTTGTCAAATAATATACATTTAAGTAATCATAGAAGATAAACTAAATAATTAATTAATTACACATTCAATTGTCAACACTTTTTAATCGAAATTTAAAACTTACCACACAATATGGTTTCTTAGAAATTACTGCCAACAAAAAGAAGCAGCAAAAAAGTAGAAGTAAAGTTGGTATCAATTGTCTCCTCTTTAAAAAAAAAAGTAGTATCAATTATGAGCTTAAATTGATTTTTTGGTACCAACAGAACAAAAACACAACCAACTATTGGACAAATGTTATTATTATACTTAATTTTAAGTGCCCACGGAAAGAAATTTACAAAAGTAAAATAAAATACAAGTGATATCTCTCAATTTACACATATTTTACCATGACCCTTTTTTCCTAATACCTTCTCTTTCTCTACCCTCTCACCTTGTCACAACCACTACAACACCAGCAAGAACACATCATCTCTAACCTTCAACACCAGCAAGATTACATCATCTCTAACCTTTTAACACAACCGGAGTAGTATCACCACCACCACTGAAGCCACCATTCACCACCGCTACCTTTCACCTATCACAAACATTGAGGTAATAATTAGTAATTATGTAAAAATTAGGTATAAGATCTTACCTTTAATTTGGACACATATTAGTGTCGAGAGGAGAAAATCTAGATGCAGAAATTAGTCAAGGCAACCGTATATTTCTCCTTCTTCGATTTCTTTTTTGAGGGATTATGTGTTTTGTTTTTTTTTTTTTGGGGGGGGGGGTGTGGGTTGGGTTTTGTTGACGATGTTGATTGACGGTGGGGATGGTGGTTGACGGGGGTTGTAAGGGCGGCGTTTTTTTGGGGGATTTTAATGATGATCATGGACGTTGTTTGTGGGTCGGTGCTGGTTGACGGTGGGTAGATGGTTCTGGGCTGGGTGGTGGTGGTCATTGGTGTTGGGTGGGTGTAGATGTGTGAATAATCAAGCTTTTGTGGGTTTTAAACAAAATAAAAGACAAGCCACGTGCCTTCTAAAATGCAAGCTGTAACAATGAAAGACTACTTGCTTGCCACCTATAACAATGGAAGACCACTTGCTTGCCACCTGTCCTGACCAACTGGATTCCATCTATACAGTGACCTATCAAATTACCGAGCTACCCTCATTAAAAAGAAAATTACAAAATGGCAGAAATCACTGTTTAAAGTGAAAGCAAGGTTTTCATAACCGGACCAGACGTCAAATCGGCCGCCTTACTGATTCACTGGTCGGACCGGATTTAAGAACCGGGTAACTAATTTATAATACAAAATATATAAATCTAAAATTATACTTATTTTTAAATATCATTTGGATTTAAAATGGATATTAAATTGTTTTCTTTTTCAACCATATACATAGACTAGTTTAAGTACCCGTGTGATACACGGGTTGCATAATGTAAAATGTGTCAATTAGAAGTTGTTAATAGTATGTGAACAATGTATAATATATAAACAATAAGTTGTAAGAGGATTTCAAAATGAAAAAAAAATGTAGCATTAAATCTGTAAAATTGAAATTACAGATAATTTGAAAACATATAATAAAAAATCATAACTCTCTGAAGATTTCCTTGTACACCACATTTGTTGTTTTATTTGTAGGTTTTCCCTCTTTATCTAAAATTAATAGCTTCACTCCATCGCTGCTTTTTACTCTTGATAGTGCAACATACAACTGCCCATGACTAAAAAACCGGTTCTTTCAAGTACAAACCAACTCTTGCTAGTGACTGTCCTTGGCTTTTGTTAATTGTCATCGCGAAACAAACAGACAATGGAAATTGTCTTCTCTGGAACTTGAAAGGAATGTTGTTATCAGAGGGTATCATATTAATTCTAGGAATAAACGTTCGAGTCCCAATATTACCTCCAGATACTATTTCGGCTTCTATGACACGCTTGCCAAGTGATTTTACTTGAAGCCTAGTGCCATTACACAATCCATTCTGCTGGTCAATGTTTCGTAGTAACATTACTGGCACCCCAACTTTTAATGCTAGCCTGTGATTGGGCAATCCAGATATTTTAAGGCCATTGAGAACATCTGGTGAGTATAAGTTTTCTTGAAACCGGTCTTTATTTACTTGTTCCGTCTGACAAATTGTATCAGAGCTAAGATACACGATTTCTTCACCTGGGAAAACTGACAACAGTCGATCATTAATCTCGTGAACAACTTCGTTTTTTGGTGCAAGTATTGCTCTTTCACTAAAGTAATTTATATTGTTGAAGTTTTCGAGAATAGAAGGATACACAAACTCAATTAAACTTGATATCGGGTCAGATGTGTCAGTAATAAGAAGATCTCCAGGAATTTCTATGGTTGCCTCACCATCGTTTATACCACCAACATTGCCCTCACCCAAGTCTAACAACCATTTTGCAAAATCATTTGTGCGTTCCATATCAGATGTATCAGCTCCTACTGTTAACCTCATGTTTTTTGTTAAAGTTAACAGCTTACATTTACTCCAAATGTATGATGAACTTAAGGAAGCGTTAACAATTTGTTGCCTCCCTCCATTTGGAACAACAGGGAGAATTTGCCTGAAATCTCCACCAAAAACAATAACCTTACCTCCAAATGGCGTTTCAGAATCGATAGAAGTATCCATATTGAAAACGTCATTCAGAGTTCTATCCAATGCTTCAAATGCATACTTATGGACCATCGGTGCTTCATCCCATATAAACAATTTTGTTTCATTCAACAGGTAAGCAACATCACTGTCTGGTTTTATATTACAGACTGAATCCTCTGTAAGATTCAAAGGGATATGAAACCTAGAGTGTGCTGTCCTACCACCGTTCAATAGCAATGATGCAATTCCACTGGATGCAACATTTATTACGATCTGACCCTTTGATCTTATTGCCGCAGACAATGTCTTCCACAAAAATGTTTTACCGGTTCCACCATAGCCATACACAAAAAACACACCTCCCTTGCCATCTTCAACTGCTTTCATGATATTGTCAAAAACTCTTCGTTGTTCTTCTGTTAACGAATTTGAAAGACTTACATACTCCTTTCCTAGATTCGTTATATCATAAGATAGCTCATCGTTAATTAAACGGTTATTTGAAACAGACAAACCCTCGTTATCAGGGTACGGCATAGTTGGATATCTTCGGAGGGTTGAATTATTGCTAAGCAAAAACTTTTCAATTTCCAACAAAGTCAAGTGTTTAATTTGTTCATCCGGAAGTGATAATCCTGAAATAGTTAGAGACAATTAGTTCGATTAACATGTAACTAAAAATATTGATTTATATTAAAAAAAACATGTACTTTTTGATACGGTATGTTAAAATAATATACCTGGACAACGTAAAATTTTCCTTTTTTTTCTTAGGATGCCATCCGAGAGATATTTCCATGTACTTTCCCATAAAACCTCAGGTATAGACAAAGTATTGGACATTAGCATGGTACAGAATAAAGTACGTAGCTCAAAACCAGTTGCCCATTGATCTGCTTCAATAATTGCATCGATGTATTCCTTGTCATCATTCAAAAGCCCAAGTGCATAACATGCATCTCAAAAAGTAGGTAGTACTTGACCATTTACTTTTTTAATATCGTCAAAAGATTTTGGCCCTTTTACCTTGTTTAGCAGAATTCTTAAAAAGTACGCTTCACCTAAAGCCGGAGAAACGGAGTGAATTCTACCGAGTGAACATCCTTTTATCCGAGGTTACCACTTGCGTTGGTCAGCGTTCCATACAAACTTAGTTGGGAATTCAACATAAGTGAGTTGACGTGCTGCTGGATTGTTTTTGTTACAATCCATCCATGACAAAAACATTGAAGATGAAACAGCTGGTTTGTTTAGGACATTGTTAACCTTTTCGTTCGAGGCGTAAACAACTTGTTGTTGTCCCGGAAGGTGAAAAGGAAGCCTAATAACAGAAGGATACCTATAATGAACATCGTACATAAATATCCTCCATGATGCCTCACATGCAGAAATATATCTGCATTCATAATACTTTTTTATTTCATCACTCTCTGGATCTTGATTCTCTTGGTTATCCGCACGTTCAAAAGAAATTGTAGTTCTGTCAGGGCCTTTGTTGATATATTTAAACAAATATTTGACAGAACCGGCTTGATTGCACCACTCAACATTTATATGTGCTTGATATCTTTTTAGAAGTTTTTTATTGTATGGAACAACATATCTATTATCTAACCGAACTCCAGACTTTTCAACAAAAGGATCCGTCATCTCTTCTTCTGTACATAGGGAATCCATCCGAGTCCATAGAAGTTTGATCACGGAATGGTTTAGGAAAGTTTTTTGAACACTTGTCATCAACCATGCATGGACAGTTCAAATTAGCCAAACCATAAGGACCATGAATCATGAATTCACTCACAAGTGAATACAACTCTGGATCTTCATTCTTGTTTGGAATCTCAGCACAAATAAACGGATCAATATGGTCAACAGTAGGAAGTTTGCCAGTAGCTTCCATGAATAAACATATATGGGCATGGGGCAAACCACACTTTTGAAATTCAACAGTATAAACCACTACATAAGAAAAAAATAATAAACATTAGATTTAAACATATTATATATATGTATATGACAACATAAACATTTTACTTTTTTTTTCCGAACCTTGTACTGTTTGAATAAATAATGTATTCAATATGATTACATAAACCAAAGCTACAACTCAAATATATCCAAAAACACATAACTAAATGGTGGAAATTCAAATGATGTTTGAATGAAATTTTGTTTAAGACTTCTTTGGCTATAGTTTGTCATATGTAATACTTTTTATATATATATATATATATATATATGAAAATATGATAAAAAAATTTGAAATAAAAATACCTGCGGCAACCTTTCCTAATAATGCTCGAACCTTTAAGTCTTTGATGATTGCATCCAGCTTAGTTTTAAACAATCGACAAAGGATATCAGGTCTATCTTCAGCATTAATTGTTGTGTCTTTAAGGAACCTTTTTACTTCAGGCCATTTCGGATTACATGTTATAGTTATGAAAAAATCCGGATAACCAAACCACTTACAAATTGACATGGCATCTAAATAGTTTTGCCTCATATATCGAGCACCACCGGTAAAGGAAGAAGGTAGTATGACACATTGACCAATGTTAGACATATCTTGTTGGCCTTTATTTTGTAAGTTACAAAGATTTTCATAACTCTCACACCTCAGATTTTTTTGATGGTGACGTATGTAGTTAAGTCTCTCACTTTCGATCATTGTATATGCATCGACCAAAAATTGTTGGAAAAGTTTCCTTGAATTTAAAATCAATGAAAACCGATTTGGCCTATCTTGAATGCGATAGGCAAAGAATTCCCTCATTGTACAGTTTGGGCGTTTCTTGTTGGTTAAATCTATAACACCTCTGTGAGGGATGTCAACTCTATAACCATCATCGCCATAAGGGAAGAGAAGTGGATATTGAAGAGCAAGGTATGAAACATGTAGTTCACTTATACGTTGTAGGCTTCCACTTCGGGTTTCAACAATTATATCGCGTTTATCAATTGCATCACCAATGTCACCAACAATGAGAGCAGCAACTTCATTAGCAGTTGGTAAGTTATGTGTCCTTCCATCTTTTTCCCTATCTCCAATAAGGCGTAGCTTTAGGTTAAGATTAGGATTTTCATGAAAACAGTCTCTGGCCATCCTATAAGACTTAACCAGCTCATTATCTGAATCTAACATAGCCTTAAGATCTGTTATGATTTGAGAATCAAGCGACACAGAAGTTGATAAGATCGATTTTTTGAACCACTGTTAAGAATGAGTATTTTTTAGTAAGCTGTATTTTATAAAATAAAAAATGTAATTAACAAAATAAAAGTATAGCGGAGTATACATACCTAAATAAACGTTGTCTATTTGATACTTCGTTGTCAGTATCATAAATGTAAAGTTGTGAGAATTTTGGTTTCTCTCCCTCTTTAGGAAGTAGACTTCCTAAAGTATGGTAATTTTCACCACTAAGTCTGAATACGTATGGAGCGTTACCGCTATTAACAGAATGATCCACTTTTCCACCCAGTGAAGTAAAAGAGAACATTGAATTATAAGGGCGGATGAACTTCATAAAGTGCTTGCTTTTAGAATCTAGACAACGAAAGAGATTTTGATAATTAATTTGCGCCTCTTTTAAATCTGGAAGCTCAACTTTGCCGTAACCACAACACAAGAAATAACTTTTTTTTCCATCAACATCTTGCGACCTAGTACCTTCATAATCCCATAACTTTGCATGACATACTTCACATATACAACGCTGGTCACCGTGGTCCAAGTAATCTGTTGAATGAATTGGGATTTGACAATTAATATCATTAAGCATACTATAAGTAATTTGCTATATACTTTATGTTAAAAAAAGCGTTTTATCAACAGTTATTAGGTACGTACCTTTGGAAATACCTTTGAATGGATCTCTTGCCATAGGTTCATCTGAAGTCAAATCAAGCATTGGTATAGGAGAAACAATTCGCGATTTACTTAATAACTTGCGCTTTCCTGATGATAACCTTGGTAAAGAAGAATTCTCTAGTGAGGCAGATGCAGTGGTGGATGTGGTCAGGTTTGAAGAAATATAATATTGTCTATTAGATGATGTAGAAGCGTTGTTGGTAAAGCAAGTAGAGAGACCTGGCAAAAAAAAAAGGTACGAAGTATAAATATGATTGGTAAACCAAGTATCGGTATGCTTTGTCTAAAAAGCATATAGCATTGTACCTGAATTTATATAAGATGGTCCTGGTGTAACATTACGAAGGTCGGAAGCAATGGGTGTATAAGTATTAGAAGGTGTTAAGTTGTTCTGAGATTTTGATGTTGATGTACTTATATTAAATCTCCGCCTATCCAAATATAATTTTCTTTTTTTTCTCATCTCTGCGGCGGCCATTCTAGTAATATCCTGATTAGAAACTATTGAACAAAAATAAATGTAAATGAAATTGTAAACACAATTGTAAATGTAAATGAAATTTATATGGTTGAATGATTAATGGTTCAGCATAAATTTTAAAAACAATATGTTTTTGTGTGTGTGTGTGTGTTTTAAAATTAATGTAAGCAAAAGAAACTCGATTCATACCATTAGATAAAGGAGTTCTTGGCCGGTTTGCTGAAATAAAAAAATGAAATAAATTTATATGTATTAAAACGTTTTTAATCATGAAATACCATTAGATGTATAAATTTTTTATACGTATTGCATTTTTTCTGTACCATCTAAGGACGTAAATGGTGATATATTCTGAAGATCCATTGGAACTGATATAGAAAACGTTTTTTGAGGTTTTGATGTTCTTGGAACCGTTTTAGATCTCCTATTATCCAAATATAGTTTTCGTTGTTTACGTGCCTCTGCAGCATCCATTTGAAGAGTGTCTCGAATAGAAACTGTTAAATAAATGTTGATGTAAGAAAAGATAGCAATTATAATTATAAGTGCAAAGTTTTAAATCAAATTATTATGAAACATAAAAAAAAAAGATAGTATTTGATATAAGATTAGTAAAGTTATATGTAGTTAGACTTTACCATTTGAAATGTCAGATAACGGCAATCTTCGGACATCTACTAACATAAGTAAAACTAATTAGTTAATATATATTCGTTGTTTTAAAGTTTTTGCATTTTAAATAATTCAAACATGTCATTCTACCTTCATGTATATAAGATGCGCCTGGTGTAACGTTTTGGATATTAGAATCAATGGCTTTAGAATTATTCATGATAGACTTTCTACTATCCAAATACAATTTCCTTATTTTTCTCCTCTCAGCCGCGGCAGTTATAGCAGTCTCTTGATTAGAAACTGTTAGACAAATATAACCGTAACAAATTTTAGTAAAATAAAAAAGTAGAACAGAATTATAAATGTAAGTGAATTTGTATGTATGTATGATCAATGAATCAATATTTTTTTATTAGTTATCAAGAATTGTTAGCAAACTTTAAGTTACTAAACAAAAAATACTTTTCCCTTCAAATTTTACAATACTAACCAAACACCTTCCTCATATTTCATAATATTTCAAAATTTCTAACACCAATTAGATAAGTAATATTTGTAGTGCCAATAGATAATACACAAAATTATATACATGTGTTTTACAATTAGCAGCATGAAAAATGGATATGTATAAACACCGGTTAATAAAATGAAGAAGCAGTTTGATTCATACCATTTGAAATGTTAGATAGGGGAGTTCTTGGACAGTTTGAACTATTAACAGTGTCAGAGTCTTTCCTCGTAGACGAAGGTTGACCAATTGATCTTTTCAACATATCTATCAATGTATACTTCTATAAAAAATATATATAATTTGGAAACAAATGATATCTTCAACTTTATGTGAAATGAAAAGTTTAAATGACCAGTAATGTTTAATGAAATATAATATAACGATACACTAATGTAATGACGAAGTAATTTTTAATCAAACTGTCACATATGTGTCGGTTCGAAAAATTGAGAATCCATACGACCTGGTTTTGATACGGCTCACCTACGCCAAAAGGAATTCTGAGATGCAATTGAAATGTAAAACCTGTAAATTCAACATATACAAATTTGGGGTTATAAACATCCCATACCAAATTGAGGTTATATAATATTATTTACTATTAAAGTATCAAATAGATATACCGTCTATTTACAATAATATTAAATGGTTTAGTGTTGACTAATTTAAATGTAAATGTATTTGAATTACATTATACGGACATGTAAGAAAATGGACAGTAAAATTTTAGGAGATCAATAATAATAATAATCATAACAAATAATTATGATGACAATAGTTTAATCCTAAAATTTAGTTAACTAGTTGTATAAAATCATATGCGTTGCGCGTTTTACAATTGAGACTTAGATGAGGTGTTGATCAATAAATGAATTATACAATCGAAATTCCATTTTGGTTGTAAACGTTAAAAAAATAAAGAAATCTACACATAAGGTAACACATGAAATTTGTAACGAAATTACATAATATTATGTTATTTATATTAATAGTATATAATATAATAAAATTTTTAAATAAACTAATATGAATCAGATAATACTGAAGTTACATAATATTATATAATATAATAATGAAATTACATGATATTAATAATGAAACTTAATAATGAACCATAATATTAATAGTATATAATATATAAATATAATAATATTATAGTTACTATTCATTTGGGTTACTATTCATTATGTTTAACTATTAATAGTATATAATGTTTCCTCTTTTGACACGTGTGACCTAAATGTGAATAAACAAAGGAATAAGACATCTTAAGTTTGTTTTATTTATTGTCTTGGAGTGCACCTCCACACAAATAAGAAAAATCTCTCAAACGACTCTAAACACCGTCCAAACCGTCACCGATGTCTACCTCTACCCACACCAACCTCCCACAAGAAATCACTGCATCAATCCTCCGTCGCTTACCAACCAAATCTCAAGCTTGTGAGCTCAGCTTGAGGTTGGGCCTTTAAAAGGTTTGGTTAAGTTTATTTGAGTAGAAAGACACGATAAAGAAAGAAATAACATAGCAGGTAGGATTGTATGGGACGATGATGCTTGGTCATTTTTTGTTTTGTTATTCATTTCACATTTCGACTATAATATTTTATTAAAAGTGTTTTGCCTATAATAATTTTTTAGATTATTTGTTTTTTTTAATGACAACAATATAATATGTAATTATGATGTTCATACTCATTTGTCTGGTCATCTTGGGGTCAATTTGATTTCATAATAATATTGAATGTTTAGCAACATTAAATGCTTTTTACGGAAATTTGGTTAAATTTTCGACAATTATGTTTTGATAAAAAAGGAAAGATTCCGAATGGAAAAGTTGTGTCTAGGTTGGAGTTTTATGGAAGGAGATATGAGTTGATTTTTTTAATGGAATTAAGTTTATAAAATTTTAGGCGTCAAAGACTGGTCAGAATTATGAATATTGCCATTGGTTATGTTTATTGGATATAAGATATTGCATACCGACGGTGGTCGTTTGATGGTTAGTAGATTCCGATCACAAGCGAGTACAAACTTATTTGCGGCTGTGCCGTTTAAATAAGGTGAGGAGATTCCCATCACAAGTGAATACAACCATATTAGCGTTTGAGCGGTTTAAATAAGGTGAGTTGATTCCCATCATAAGTGATTACAATCTTATTTGCGACAGTTTCGTTTAAATAATTTGAGTAGATTACCATCACAAGTGAATACAAACTTATTTGCGACTGTGTCGTTTAAATAAAGTGAGAACGGTTATGAAGGTATACTTTTTAAAGGTGATGAAAAATTATATCATAAAACCATCAGTAAGCTTTTCCTATAATATCTCCTTTTTGACCATCAAAGTGTTGGCTACCTTAAATACACCAAAAAAACCCGGCTGTTCAGAAATGTCGTCAAGCCCGGTCTACTCAGCCTTCATCAACTGTTTGATATCCAAAAAAACACCTGAATTCCAAATGGGCCAAGCTTTGATATTCTGTCTTGAAGCCATTGATTGATCCTATCACACTTAAAGGCCTATAAAAAGGCTATTCTTTGTTGTAACAGTTGTAGTCCCAATGAACAAAATGATTCAATGCTAAGTTAGAATTACACATTCAATTTTACCTGTAATTCAACATTGACACAGCAGCATATCATAACATTCTTATTCTATATCCAAATCATAAAAGTTCATATTAATAATCAAATACCAAGTAAAATCCAAGTCATAAAAGTTCATATTAATAATCCAAGCCATAAAATTCAAGAAGTAAATGAAAGACGATTCAAGCGTTCTGCATCAAAACAAAGTAACAAAAGCAAAGGACAACCGAAACAAACTCGCAACCAATGTTTACGAAATTAAAAAACAGAAAAGAGAAATCTTCAAAGCTTCTCAGCTTTTGGAATCAAGAGACCTTCCTTCACAGCCATGCTATCTTCATTTGGTTTGTAGACTTTTGGGGGTTTAGTAGCAGACATGGCAGAATCTTCATCACCTTCAAAAGCTTTATCTAGATTACGTTTGAACTCGTTATCCTTAAGCATCTTTGATTGAAGTTCTCCATCTTGCGAGGATGGCGTTTCCATGGCATTAGTCATGCGAGACATTGGTGTTCCGTTATCACCGGTATATGAAACAGAACCCTACAACATACGAATATTATGAATTGCATGTATTTCTAACATTCATGATTAATTATAATCTATAAAGCAAACGTAAAAAATAACCTGTGTTGGAATAGTATTCATTGATGAGAAGTTGGACAGAGCTTGTGATTGAGAGTCCTCGTTAAAAGGCTGAAATAGATACATTAAGGTGTTAGATTATATGGTTGTTAGTTGATTCAGAAACTTTGCAGTAATGGTTTGAAGGAGGAACCTTTTCAACATCAAATTTCTTGTCGAGTTGAGATAAAATTGATGGGTCATCTGTCAACTTGGACACTGAATAACTATCATAAATGTTTGACAAATTACCACTCGCTACTAAGATCTTGAAAGCAAACTTCTTGTTTAGTAAAACCTTTAATTCTTCAGGCATAGCTCCATCATTGGATAACTGTAAAATAAAAGTAAACAGTCACAAAAATTAATTGAATTGCATTTAAATTGACTTAAAAACAATGGAATTTTTTGCATCATTAATATATCATCAATCGCAAGATACCTCTATGTTATTATCCAGTAATTGAGAGGCCGTAACATTAAGAAGCTTGACCATTTCACGTTCAAACAGTGTAAGTGAGACTGTACCAGTACAGTCTTGAACGCGAACTGAAAGTCGGATCCTGAAACAGTTATTCAATTGATATTAAAATAACGAAAATATTAAAAGAAAAAAATATATTAGAACTGTTACCGCCTTGGATTTGAGTAAACAACATCTTTATTGCAGCTCGGATCTTTGCATTCCAAGACTTGAATTTCGTCAAAACCATCAGAACCATCAGGTTTGTCCTTGAGAATCGTTTTTGTTGTCACCGCCTTGGCACATTTTTTACAAGCATTGTAATACCAAGACCGTTCATCACGAAAAGCCTTTATGGTACCAAGAACGATAACAAACTTTCTCTGCGTACACACACATATATATAAATGTTGAAAAAATTTATCAATGTGATTTTGTTTAAATATAAATGTTGAAAAAATTTATGAAACGTACCTCTTTAATAGCGCCTATTGCGCTAATAGTGCTGAAAGGAGTACCCGAAAGGTATTCATCAGATGGAGACACCACAATGGGAGAACTCAGCCCAGAATAGGTTAATGATGGTTCAGTAACGGAATTTTCAATAAAGCTGTCATCAAATTAGGGTTTTGTTAATTAAATAAACTCTATATGTCTAGTAAAAGTGAAATATTTTGTAAGTTAACTAACCTTTTTCTAAAAGAAATGATCTCTTCAATATCTGTATTTATGAACAGCCGAGTGACGCTATACAAGTTTGAAAAGTAAAGAATCCCTAAAAAATGAACGAATAATTTATGAAGTTAAAACAAAAATCTAAAAATATAGAATCAAATATAAGAAGTTCATTATTTACTTTTAAAAAATGTAGAGATCCATATATCTAGACATAAATATAAGATGTTATGATCATACCTCCGAAAAATTTATACTTTGCAAACTGAATTATGATGACCACATTTTTTGCTCCCTTGTTATTATTCTGAAACTCTGCGATTTGGTCAGCATACTCATCAAACATCGTAGCATGAACTACATTGCCGCTGTTGAAAACATATATAAAATTAAATTTAATACATTACATGATTAGTAATATGTAAATGAACATAAAGGCTCATACTCTAAATCTTTTAGCTGGAACGTAATTCTATTATCCCCCTTGACATTTCCAGTGGCTTTTTTGTAGTTGCGAGGAAAAGTTTGGATAACATAACCAATGACATCTACAAAAAATTTATAATAAAATGATTAAATGATATGAATGATATAAATAAAAAAATAAACAGCAGTTAAAGGACCAACCGACTGCAACTTTAGGAACACCATCATCCTCATCAGATGTCTCAATGAAAGAATCAAATGGACTAAAATGGAATCCATATTCAGAACCAACAGATCCGTTAAACCTGGTAACAGTTGTCTTCTCGTTGAAAGTAAGCTTGACACCACTCTCCACATAGTTCCATTTCTGTACTTTATTCTTAACCAGACATGGGTTACGAATAACCAAGCACTGTTTTTCTTTGAGCAAATGCTCATAAGCTGCACAGATTTTGCCTAAGACAAACCCTTGTACTTTCGTGCCCTGCAATGCAGTGCGTTTAAAAAAAGTTAGAGTTTATACTTTTATCCCATTTGAACTAACTTTTGCCATGATAGAAAAAAATCATTTGTATGTATCAATACCAAGAAGGATGCACATAACTTACATCATCATCCTGCATGATCAAATCATAGCAGTAGACCTTTCTTGGATTGTTGAACATCGGTCTTGACCAGAGCCTCAAAATCCGAACTCTGATTGTGCAGTCGAGCATGTTAACATTCAAATCCTTTAGCAAAGTAAATGCTACTGGTTCCATTGGAGAAAAGATCTGTGAAACAATGATATATTGATACAATTAGAATAAATCAAAAACAAAAACTTGAACAGGGTGAGATGAAAAGTTACATTTGGGTTTTTTCCTTTTGTGTTATTTTGATAGATGTGATGCTTGTGAATCCTAGAGGCTAATTTATATAGGTGAGGATTGTATTTTATTATGGTAACATTTTAATGTTTTGAAATAAGTTACCTTGTATAGGTATATTTTAAAAGGAAAACCGTAGATTTGGGTTGACAATAAATGTGATTGAAAGACGGGTCTGTAACATTAGTGTAACATTTTTATGTTTTTAGTTAACTTGTGTTGTTTGGAGATGTTATAAAAGGAAAACCGTGTAAAGTATCCGAGATTTTGGAAAGCCTATAAATGTGATTGTAATGTGATTTGGAAATCTTATAAAAGGAAAACCCGATATTTGGCTGGACAATAAATGTGATTGAAAATCATATTTAAATGTGACTGCCCAATTAATGGAAATTAGGCGAGATTTGGAAACAATTTATTGTATTGTGAGTGGCAAATTGTGTATTTGGTAAGGATTTATTATATTGTGATTGGGGATTGTATTGTTATACACTTTAGAGTTAAATCAGTGTTGGCCATTTCCAAATTTTAGGTTATTGTACATTTGCACATAATCTTGCTACTAATATGCTGGTGTTTAAATGAGAATGCAACTTTTAGTAGGTTTGCTAGAGATAAGATTAAGGATTCTAAAATATTTATCGACATTAAATGTGAGGAGGTTTTTATGGAGCCGAAATATGGAAAGTTGACTTTTTCTGATATAGGTGTGGAAATTTTTATTAAGGTAACGGTATTAATGTTTTGATTTGATATTATTTGGATGCATTACTACTAATGATCTGACTTTTTAAAAAAAAAATTAATTTAAGAAAACATCATTTTAGAAAAAACTAATGTAATTTAAGAAAACATCATTTTAGAAAAAATTAGTGACAAATTGTTATGACGTGTTTTTCTAAGAAAACTATGGTTTCCACCACGATAAAAGTTTTGACAACATGAATAGCATTATCCTGGTTTATCAATAATAATAAAAAAAACACTTAAAAACAATCATCAGATTTGTTTATGAATTTGAAAGCTTACTTATGTTGAGAGTACTTCTAGGCAACAAAACATTTGATGAGACGAAACTGGCTTCGAGTTATCTACATGTCTGTCAACATCTGCAGCATATTTTGAACAACCTAAGCTCCTGCTAAATGGCCAACGAAACACGTAGGTTAGGTTAACAGGAACAATGTCAACGAAATGTCACATCTATGATGTCATATATTTCTATCTTACATAAAGAAAATATAATTGAAAGGAATACAAAGTTAGATTGGTATATTTACATTGCAATGTGGTCGTCGACCTTTGTATTTCAAGAATAAAGTTTAAACGCATACACACCTTCCACAAGGCAAAATTAGCAGGATTTTTTTTTCTTGAATCAGTAGCAATTCGTTCACCTGCTCTATTGTCTTCAAGCTTTCAACCTGATAAACGCCCATAATTGGGAAAATAATAATTTCATTTAATTAATGAAAAAAAGAAAAAATGACATTAAGCATGGTGCATCGTACTCCCTTTCTGGTATATCTTTGCACAAAATCCAACAACTAAAGTATAACCACAAAATATAACAAACATTATTGATCAAAAGGCCAAGTGGCCAAGCCTTCATAAACACGGAAATTATATTCTCCCATGTGAAAGAAGCAACGTAAAAAAAGGAAATAACTAACATCTTGATTATAAATGATGTAGAAATTGAAATATCTTTATTTGGGTGGAATGTTGTAAAAGTCTTTCTAAAGGTTCAACATTTCATACTTTTGTATTTACCCTTAAAAATATCATATTTGCAAAATTTTCAGGGAAATTAACACAAAGACAGTTACGTATATGAACATGTTTCACCTAATAAGTGAACATTATGCACTGAGATTATCAGCGTAATATGTTATTTTCAAACTCCTAATTTAGTGGAACGGACTAAATTTATAGTGTTTACCATGAAAGATGAAACACCACACCCAAAAGGCAAGTCAACAAACTTCAAACCTTCAACCAATTTCATCAAGTAAATTGATAATAACAAATAGTAATAACAAAACGACACAATTAATCTTCAAATTTGCTCAATACGTACCTTCGAGACAACACAGACTACTACATCATGGTTATTTCGATTCTCACCAAGTGAATTTGATAAATCGCCAAAAAGTATAGTCACTATCAGCATACGTATTCCATTATCAACAACATCCATGTTACCAACAATCTTCAACACGTAGTCCATGAAATAAGCAAAAGCAAACAGCTAATAAAATGACAATGTATTGGTATTGCCTAATTTACTTTATGTTATATCAAGCGTTCATGTAGTTTTTCACAGCTCCTGGAAATGACTGTCTCACCAACGACGCCAATTCGTTACATTAAACATCATACCTCACGGTTAAATTCTATGATGACTTGCTCTAAATCATACTCAATAAACCTCCAACTAAGTTAGCAACAAATAACATGTGAACAATTGCAACTCAATTTTCATACACCAATATTTGACACTCTTATGTAAAAGCGGAACAAACACAATTTATTAAAAAAAAAAAACTAACAAATCTTCATACACAAAAATACGTCACAAACTAACAAATCTTATGTTCCCACTAAATTTATCAACACAAATTTCAGTTTCAAATATCATTTGCAAAAGCGGAACAAACACAATTTATTAAAAAAAAAAAACTACAATAAGAGAGTGTACATACCTTCAATTTTCCGCCCCGTAAGGCTACAATGCCAGTGGCACGCATCTAGACAAGAAGTTGGCTTTGGTATCGACACTCTTGCTGCCAAAACATTCCATTCTCCACCGCCTAAGTAATTGCAATAGAGACTGTAGAATAATAGTAGAAACTATAAATGCAATTATTTAGTATCTTATTTAAAAAGAGAAATGATAATATGTGTCCCTAGCAAGTGAAGAGAAGATGAATAATGCTTACACATGGAGGTGAACCACTGCATTCCATCAACCATGCAGAGGCAAGAATACTGCTCCTAGCATACCATCAACCAATGGAGCCGCAATTACCCAGTTTGCTCAAACTAACAATCACACCGTGTTTACTAAGAAACGGTTCAATTTAAAAATCATATCATGGGATAATTCTTATAGTAAACATAGTAATAACGGATGCACGCCCAACATCAGATGTCATAAAAAAAAGGCCTGCAGGAGATAACCTGCATCAGATGTTACACCACATTAATGATAAATAGAAAATACATTATATAAGCATTATGGTTGAAAGATTATGCATGCTTTGGCTTACAAACATTTCTTTATTTTTTGACTGATAGGTAGTTTCTTATCTACGAAGTAAGTAAAGCAACCAAAGGGCAAAGATAGATTTGGGTGGTAGGTCTAATACTTTTATATGCACCAGGTTCTAGCACAACCAATATTTATTACCAATTATTCAATTTTACAAAATAAAAATATCAATAAATCCATTACTTTAGCTCTAAAAAGAGATTCGGCTACTTACAGAAAAATCTAAACACATAAAAGGCACTTCACAGCAACAACAAATATAAAAAGAACATTATAAGAATCAATTTATTTTACATAAACATAAATCAATGAAGAACCGCATCAAGAACAAAAAAAGTCGTTTATGTGAAAAAAATCCCACAGATAACAGATTTTGCTTCAAGTTCTTGAAAAATATGTATAGTTTATGCATATATATATATACAATAAAAGTTAGGGCTTTTAACATACCCAGGTCTTCGATCATAGATGATAGGGCTATTAAACCAGAAATCTCTCACAATATCACAAACGTGGCTTCACAACCGAGAGGAGATAAAGAGGATTTGCTAAAAAACGCATCAAGAACAGTTTGGTGATTGAGGAAATGGCAAAAACGAAAGCAAAAATAATTGGGGTAGGGTTTGCATAGGGGAAACGAAGGTGAAGCCAAAAAACGAAAGCAAAACGGAGGAAAAAATTAAGGAGATAACCGCCCATATTTGCAAGTCGTTTCCAAACAGTCTAATAATTTACAAACCAAATTAAGAAAATTAGTGAAATCAACATCCAAGAATATGGAAATAAAATTAATTATCTATTCAATCACTCTAATAAGATGGAAAGAAAACAGGGGAATGGCAGTAACGGCGTAACCCTAATCTGTGTATAACAGGTTCGCTAGAATCACACAAAAAACATGAAACAACCAAAATTTGCTAGATTATATATTTCAAGAAGTAGCGGTAGGGATCAAAAGAATAAGGGTATTCCAAACACTGAATTAAAGAGCAAAGAAAACTATGCTTTTGTGCCGAAATCATTGGTAATGGGATTGATTGAATCTGCTTTGGTCGTCTTGTTCCTCCCATCTGTCTCTTAGTCTTATCGATGACTTGCATCCAAGCCAGTTCCAAAAAAAGAAAAAGAGTTTTCCTCCTCCACTGCAGTCATCATCAATAAAAAGAAAAAGAGTTTTCAAAATGATTGGATCGGATCGGAGATGGAGATGAATGACGAAGGAAATAAGGAGACGGCGATGGATGAAGATAGGCTGGGGAAAAATTAGGGTAAAATGAAATAAGAAAAATTGGGAATGAAAGTGGGTTGTGGGTTATGCCACGTGGCCAGAAAAAAAGAGGGGGAAAATGCAAAGCAAGAGGTTTAAGAGAGGGACATGTGGCCAAAACTATCTTGTTTTATTATATTTTATAGATTTTATAGATATCTGCACACATTTGCTTTTTACAAAATACATCAAAATCTCTTTTACCTTCTCAAGTTCTCATTTTCCAAGACAAATGACTGAATATCTACCTACCTTCACCTTTCTTCTGCCTCATTCCAATTTCAAAACACCATCCAACCTGCTTTATATTTTCAGCATCTTCGTTCAAATCAGAAGACTATTAAACCTCATTCTTCTTCAATCGCATGCTATCTTCACAGGTCTATTATATTGATTCATTTAATCGCTGTTTTAGGGGGAGGAAAGAAAAAAACAAGCCTACCGGTCTGACCGGCCGATTCAACGAACCACCGAAACAAGAAAATAATCGAATCGGCCGGTTTTTTGTAATCTTAACGAACTGCGGTGACCGGATCGCTTACCTTGGCGAACCCCGGTTCGACCGGTCGGACCGGCCGGTCAGTGGCGGACCCAGGAACTTTTTTCATGGGGAGCGAAAATTTATAGTAGTCGTTTTTCTATCGTTGTAAAATAATTTGGTTCCGGTCGAAATCGGGTCGGGTCAGATCAAAAAATAGTAATCGTTACACTAAATGACTCATAATTCTTGTTTTAAATCATTACTAGGTTAGAGACCCGTGGGTACCCACGGTGCATACCAAAGAAAAATATAAAAATATGAAAATAATATTTGTATTATTGAAGTTGTGTGTACATGACGTCAATAAAGATAAGTTAAAAAATGTATCAAAATGTTATAAAATTATTCATAAAGCTTGAAATACTTCTTTGTACACAATGTTTGATGTTTTGTTCGTCAGTTTGCCATCTTCATCTAGTATAACTATCTTCAGTCTATCTCGACTTTTGACCCTTGATAGCGCAACATACAACTGCCCGTGTGGAAAAACAGGATCCTTCAAATACAACCCAACTCTGGATAAGGATTGTCCTTGACTCTTGTTTATTGTCATTGCGAAAGAAACAGCAAGTGGGAATTGTCTTCTGTTAAATTTAAAAGGAATTCTCTTATCCGAAGGTGATAAAGTAATTCTTGGGATAAACGTTCGCATTCCAATATTACTTCCTGAAATGATTCCCCTTCTATTACACGTTTTCCCAGTTTAACAACTTGTAACCTTGTTCCATTAGACAAACCTCTTTTCTGATCAATGTTTCTAAGTAACATTACCGGGACACCAAATTTTGTTAACCAAACGGTGATTTGGTATTCCAGATAACTTAAGACCATTCAAAATATCAGGAAAAATTAAGCTTTCATCAACCTTTTCGTTAACATCTTCGGACTGACAAACACTATCTAAACTTAGATACTCAATTTCCTCACCAGGAAACATTGAAAGTAATCTATCATTAATTTCTTGAACAACTTCATTCTTCGGTGCCAATATAGCTCGATCTTGAAAATAATGAGGAATGTGGATGTTATCCAAAAGTGACGGATACACAAAGGATATCAAATCAGAAACATAATCCGAAGATTGAGAAAAAGTAAGTCCTCAGGTATCTCAATAACATCCTGAACATCACTTATTGTATCCACATTTTCTTCTCCCATATCTAAAAGCCAATCTGCAAACTTTTTAGTTTCCTTGACATCAGACTTGCAACTTCCTGAAAGCAACCTCATATTTTTTGTTAATTTTAAAATAACGCATTTGTTCCAAATGTATGATGAACTTAAAGAGGCATTAACAATGTCATGCCTAGTTCCATTTGGTACAACCGGCATAATTTGTCTAAAGTCACCCCAAACACGACCTTTCCACCAAATAGCAAATCAGAAGAGTCAACATCATGAACACCAAATACATCTTTTAAACTTCGATCTAGTGCTTCGAAATCATGTTTATGAACCATGGGTGCTTCATCCCAGATAATCAAATATGTTTTTTAAGCAGTTGGGCAACATCACTATTTGGTTGCATATAACACATAGAATCTTTAGTTAGGTTTATAGGAATACGAAACCTGGAATGTGCTGTCCTACCACCTGTCAATAGCAAAGATGCAATACCACTCGAAGCAACATTCAAAACAATTTTTCTTTTAGATCTTATGGATGAAGATAGTGTCTTCCATAGGAAAGTTTTACCCGTACCACCGTAACCATAAACAAAAAAAAAACTCCTCCTTTCTTCTCCTCAACAGATTTCATTACACAGTTATAATGACTTATTAAATATGAGAAATAATAGCACACAGTGCAAAACAACCAAATCCGAAATATCAAAGGGACAATGTTCCTAAATACATAAAAAAGAAACAAAAAACCAATATAACTCATAGACCATCTTCATAGGAAACTACTTTTCAGCCTTATCTTTGTCCTTGCTACCACCATTTCCAATCTTACCGGGACGCATTGGTGTGCTTTCATCATCAGAAATTACGTCAACCAGTTTACGCTTAACCATATGATACTTTAAACTTATAGAAAACTGTTCACTTTCAACATAAATTTTCTTATCAACAAAGTTATCAGCAATGGACATGGGCGTTTCATTATCGTCTGTTTCTGATTTTGAGTCCTACACCAAAAAGATGTTTGAATCAGTATTATTACAAAATTATTATTTTTTAAATAGTTACAAACGTATGAATATTAACATCTAAGTAAATGTAAAAGATAAGGATACCTTGGAGACAGACATATCATTAGACTTCATTGCTAACATAGATGTGTGAAGAGACTCAGATTCAGTAGGCTGTATATTTAGTTTAAAAAAATATAGAACAATAAATTAGTCGTTTATACATATATAGTTTGTTATTAACGAAATTGGGACCATAAAGTACGTGTCCAACATACAACTTCTTTTTCAGCTCCGAGATAATTGTTGGATCGTCAATGAACTTTGTTACACCATAAACATCATATTTATTGTTTAAATTGAAATCAGAAACAAAGATTTTAAAAGCAAGTTCTTTTTCCAACAAAATACTAATTTCTTCTGGATAGTTAACTGTATCGCCAACCTATTTAAAAGGAGAACCATAAATAATTAATATGAGTACAAAAATTATATTTAAAAAATACTAATAAATAAATTTGCGCTCTTTTTAAAAAAATAGAAAAATACCGTATTCTCTTCAAGCAATTCAATTGCACTTTTGTCAAGAAGTTTTGAAGTGTCACGATGAAACAATGTAAGTGAAACAGCACCGTTCACATCTTGGACACGAACCTGAATTTCTTACTGGGACGCATTGGTGTGCTTTCATCATTAGAAATTATGTCAACCAGTTTACGCTTAACCATATGATACTCGGAACTTATAGAAAACCGTTCACTTTCAACATAAACTTTCTTATCAACAAAGTTATCAGCAATGGACATGGGCGTTTCATTATCGTCTGTTTCTGATTTTGAGTCCTACACAGAAAAAATGTTTGTATCAGTATTATTACAAAATTATTTTTTTTAAATAGTTACAAATGTATGAATATTAACATCTAAGTAAATGTAAAAGATAAGGATACCTTGGAGACAGACATATCATTAGACTACATTGCTAACATAGATGTGTGAAGAGACTCAGATTCAGTAGGCTGTATATTTAGTTTAAAAAAAGTATAGAACAATAAATTAGTCGTTTATACATATATAGTTTGTTATTAACGAAATTGGGACCATAAAGTACGTGTCCAACATACAACTTCTTTTTCAGCTCCGAGATAATTGTTGGATCGTCGCTGAACTTTATTACACCATAAACATCATATATATTGTTTAAATTGAAGTTAGAAACAAAGATTTTAAAAGCAAGTTCTTTTTCCAACAAAATACTGATTTCTTCTGGTAGTTAACTGTATCACCAACCTATTTAAAAGGAGAACCATAAATAATTAATATGAGTACAAAAATTATATTTAAAAAATACTAACAAATAAACTTGCGTTCTTTTTAAAAAAAATAGAAAAATACCGTATTCTCTTCAAGCAATTCAGTTGCACTTTTGTCAAGAAGTTTTGAAGCGTCACGATGAAACAATGTAAGTGAAACAGCACCGTTCACATCCTGGACACGAACCTGAATTTTAAATCTTGAAAAACAAACATGTAAATCATAAATATATATGTATTATACTGAGCAAATACGTATTTAAAAAATTAAAAATATTTAAAAGAAATATGACCTTGGTGTAGGGACGACTTGTTTGGCACTGCAATTACCATTCACACACTGGAAAACCTTTTCTTCTTCAAATTGGCCACTTCCTTCGCCAACTTCACGGATTATGTACTCTATACCACATTTTTGGGTACATTTGGGACACCCCATGTAGTGCCACCCAAATTCTTTAAATAGATCTTTAATAGTACCCAACAACACCATAGGCTGCTCCTGTATAAAAAAATTAGAATTCAAGGATCAAAATTCAAATCTTATTACGTTTATTTTATTTTAAAATGACAAACAGATAATAGTTAATTGTAATCATGTACCACGAATGCTTATTTTAGGTAATTATAACAGGTAATTTTAAATGTTAAATATTAGTTGTCGGCAAAAAAAACAACTTTAAATTAAGCCTTTATTGGCTTTAAAATTTTACACTGTAACTATACCGTTGGTAAAAATATATAACGTCAAAGAAAAAAATAAAAATTATTATAGAATTTTTCATTCCTGTAAGATTACACATACCTCTTGTATTTCCCAAATATCACCAATTTAACTAACAGGAGTGTTGTGAAGAAAATCTTCTTCATCCGAACAGAACATAGACTTGCCATACGGTCGATGAACCAATGAAGGATTATCCGCCATTTTCTTACTCAACCTGATTCATAAAAAATAGTTATATGTATTAATTACTGTAAATAGTTGTAAAAAATAACTAACTTTACCTTTTGTTGTACATGTTAATATTTTCAATATTATTATCATTAATAAACAATCGACTAACACGATCTCCAAAAGAATTAGAAACATACGGTTTGCCTGCATAAAAAACAATTACTAAAATTAGAATTAAAAGTATTGGGTAAAATAATTAAAGTATTAAAAGTACAGATATTTAATAAATAGTAACAACCGTTATAAAATTTCAAGCGACCAAATTGAAGAATTATAATAATTTGCTTCTCAATTTGATGCGTAGCAACATATTTAGACATCACGGTTGCATACGTATCCCACAAAGTTATATAAATTTTCAAACCCCTTCAAAAAGAAAAAAAAAATATTTTAGTGATACATCGAATTCAATTATAAAATTATTAATTATGTAATAATAAATATAATAAAAAAACAATTCATACTCACTATCCTGCATTTCCATTGTCAACCTCTTTTTATCTGTGGTCACCTTCTTATCTTTATCGTCATTGTTGAAGAACCTCATAGCATATCCTATAACATCTATATGAAAATATAAACTAACATTAATGATGACATAAATTAAAAAAAATATGTTGTTTATAATAAAAAAAATGATCTAGTAATGATACAGACCTATTGTCACCTTTTCTGTAACCTCGTTGCCCAAAATTCTTTGGTAGGGGACAAAAGAGAACCCAAATGACAGATCTTGAAAATCCACAGAAACAATAACCTGAGTGTTCATATTCAAGCACAATTTGTTGGGATTTGCTTAATACTTGTACTTTGATGGGTTCATGCCAATTCCTGGATTTCTTATGACAAAACAAGCATTTTCCAACAAAAACCTGTCGAATCTGAAAAACAAACACTTCAACACATTCGCCTGCATTTTGTCACCCTGTAATATTTGTATCGATGAGTAAAAGAAGAATTGTATATTTTCGGAATATGTATATAGATATCTACCTATATAAACGTGTGGTGCTAATAAACTAATATACTAAAAAATAAATGTAATACAAAATACGGATTTTGGAATTACATTCTCGTCAATGAGTATCATCTCAATTGAGTAAATATCTTTAGGATTGCGACGATCAGCTTGCCGCCACATCCGAATGATCTTTAGCTTCATAGCAACATCATTTTGATTCACATCAATTTGGTTAACCATGGTAAACTTTTGTGCTTGTGCAACGGCCATTGTTCTCTTCGTGTAATAAAAAAAGTTAAGACTGAAATTAGGAATGAAATAAAAGTTATAATATTATAACAAAAATAATCAACAAATAACAAAATCATATCAAATTTTCTAAGGTTTATCCTACATTTTGCGAATTGTTGCACCTTATGTTAATGGTGTGTATAGTAAGTTTGAGTAATGAGATACCATGCAATTAAATAGATAACTATAAAAATAGAAAGCATGATATCAGACTTAACTTTATGGTAAATGGTTAACAATTTTGGCAATGAATAGCTAAATCTTATCTAAATGATTAAAAATAGAGATATAATCTACCTATATTATAGTATAACATATTTTCCAATGAATAGCTAAATCTATGCTAAATGGTCAACAATTTTCAAAATGTATATATAAATTTAAGGAAGCGAAATTTATTTATTTCAGTATTTGCATAGCTAAATGGTCAACAATTATATCTCGTAATTATAGCTTAATTTATTATAGCTTAATTTATAGAACATAACACATATTTCGCAATGTATAGCTAAATTTCGGAATGGTCAATTATCATTATCTCGGAATTATAACTAAATTTAAGGATACAAGTATCATCGTTCGTCTCTGGACACATGTAGCATTTTGTATTAGTAGCACAATAAAGACATAATTATGTAAATATATATATGTTTCTTTTTCTAATTATTATATATAAGTTTATATCATTCTTTTTTGTATTTAAAGTTTGTTATGTAGTAACTATCATTTATCACATATCTATGGTCAACATTTATCACAATGAATAGGTAAATCTAAGGAAAAGCAACACACATTTCGTTATTTTTATTTTTTATTCAAACAAAGCCGCTAAGATGGTAATTGTGATTATTGAGTTATGTTCAACGGGTATATATCTCATTGTGAGATTTCAACAGCAATCGTCCTTGCAAAATTCTTATAACAATCATTATAATGTTAATATAAATTCGGTAAAGAAAATAATAAATGTCATTATTGCGGTCAACATAGTCATTAATGTAAATATTTACTTTGAATAATAATCAATGACGTTATTTAATGTCAATTTTTTATAGTATTTAAATAAAATTATTTGGTAATTGACATTAAATTTTTAATTTTCTAGGAACAATCAATATGTTGACTTTTAAGTTTTAATTTAGTAGGAAAAATAAACATTTTTGATTGAACATTATGTATTTAGTCAAAATAACATTAAATAAAAATTATGATGATGCCAATCTAAATTCGGTAAATTGTTAAAAGAATAAATGTCATTAAGTCCGGTCAACAAATAAATTAATCTAAATAAATAACAATAATTAATATTCAAATTCTAGATTAAATAAAATTAACATCAGTCAACACTTATTATTGTAAATGAATAACATTAATTCTGAATTAATGACAATAAATTTGGTCAAAAAAATTAATGACATTAATCAAAATTTCAAAAAACATCGAATTATTTCAATAACGTTAAACATAATTTCGAAATACAAAAATTAAAATAACTTAAATTAAAAACATTGACGAAGGCTATATCAAATTTGAAAATCAATGACTTCTTGTTGTGCAATCTTAGTAACATCGAGAAACTGATTAGCAACAAAGGAATGAGGTAGCACCTGGAAAATAAATAATTGTACAAATGCAAAATAACAAAAATACCAAAACTTTTAATTTTGTAGGAACAATCAATATGTTGACTTTCAAGTTTTAATTTAGTAGGAAAAATAAACATTTTTGACTAAACATTATGTATTTAGTCAAAATTGTAACATCGCCAAAAAATTTCAAATTATGAAACGTATATTATTTACGTAACGTACCTAAGTTTTATTTCTCGACTACACAACTTATATATATATATATACATACATATATATATGATAATAATAATAATAATAATAACATTAAAAATAAATTTCAGATTTTTATATGTAAAAAAAAAACAGATTTTATTAGAACTAACTAAACCCCACATCAAATTAAAGAGTTCCTGAGCCCAACTCCAATCCTAGCCCATCCTAGATCCGGCCCATACAACCAAGCCCAATCCCCCCTCCCTTCCCCTTACAATTAAAAAAAAATGGTGTTTCCCTCATGTCTCGAACCCGAGTCACCACGCACACACACACACGCCTTACCCAGCTGCTCCACACCTTCTAACTGATTTAAACCCAACCCTTTATGTATTTAACCCTTGTTTCGCTGCCTCCCTTTTTCCTTTTCCTTTACAGCGTGCAGCAGCAACAGCATTGTTTACTTTTTTATTTTATTTTTTTTCTTTTTTCTCTATTGACCAAATTAATTAGCTCTTTTAACGTGTAATAATCAAGGGTTTGACTAGGAAACGTGATTACCGGCCTTGTTTAACCTTGATGCACAATTATCATCAATCAATTATTAACCAATTAGTCATAAAACGCGTATGGACTTCAATGTGGGTCAACCTTACCAATTATTCATCCCAGATCGTTATACTATAAATTGAACGCTCCTCAATCATTTCAACTCGCTCATACTCTTTTCCAATCCTCAATTCTCTTCCAATCAATCTAAAAATTATTATTTTGATCGCGTTTGACTTTTTGGCTTGACCGATCGTTCTTAATCAAATCAGCTTTGTAAGTTCTGTTTTTCTCGTGGGTTTTGTTATTCGGCATACACACAACAATAACCCTATGATTAATTGGGTTATTGTTGTGTAAATCAAACTATTATAAATCTAGGGCTCGATTTGATTAAATTGGGGAAGAACACCCTTACAGATTTGGATTTTTAATTATTGTTTTTCTGTTTTAAACACAACAAGGACCTGCAGCCCAGTGGTACTATGGGGGTTGGCCAAGGGCTGAACCGGCTCTGAGCCAAGGTTCGAGCCCCATTCTAAGCAATTGTTTTTTTTGTATTTTCGATTTATATGTTACTCATTTTAATTATTTAAAATACTTAAAGGCCTTCAAAAATTCCCAAAATTTTACATAATGATGTTCATACCCTAATCACCATTATTCAGATTTTTATTTCTGAAAATATATTTATTTAATATATATAATAATTAAATCAAGTTTATTCTATTTTATTTATAAAAAATCTATAAAAATATCAAAACGATCTTATTAATTTCCACAAAAATTATCCTAAGTTTTTATAACATTAAACTTTACTGAAATAATTTTTAATTCAGTAAAATCATTTATTTTATATTTTTAATCAATTTTTGTTAGATTTAATCATAATTAAATCATAATAAATCCAATTTTTAATATTTTTGCACCAAAAATTTATACAAATTATTTCTGATCATTTAGAACAGAAATATAATTTTTAAGCTAATAATTCTTTAATTTTAGTATTTTTAAATATTAAAGTTAAGATTTTGACAATTTGTAATAAATAGATTTAATAATCTATTTTAAAGAAAATAATTTTATAAAAATTATTTTTATACTTTAAACACATTCTTGTGACCATCCTAGATTTAACATTTATAAAAAGATTTTTAGTTATTTATTTACTAAATTTCTCTCAATTGGCGAATATTTTTAATAATAATCAAACGAGCGTTTATCTCCAATTCGAAGCCCTAGAACATATACATTTGTATACTAGTTAAACTTAGACATATTTATTACCTTATTATAGGGTGATACTTGACACATTTGGGCAACACACTATTTTTCAACAAGATATAACATTTTACCAAGGTGAGTTTTACATAGCCCCTTTTCTATTATCACCATTTTTGGGGTGAAAACATGTTTATAACATCATCATTGCAATTCAATCAACAATGTGTCTATGTGTTTTCTATGTTGCATTATGTCTTGAGCATGATTAGAGTAAGCACCATTCTAGCATAATCATTAACATTGATCCAGCCGGCGGTATACATTGATAGATCTATTGGACTGACAATCCCACCGGATACGTGCCTCCTACAAAGGTTACGTGGGTGTTTGTTATCGTATAACATTATTGGACCATGAGCGTATGGTATGTATCATATTATAACAGTCATCAGGGTTGATTATGCACTCGATTTATTTCTAGTATGTTCTCACATATGGACTAGATTGACATGACACATGAATTGCACAACAATTTTATTCGATTATCAAAACCTATGTAATTCTCACCAACTTTTGTTGACCCAAAATATTTTCAACTTAACATGTTTCAGGTTCTACTTGCTTGAAGATTTGAATTGATGCTTGAAGATGTTTGCATAGTTTTATTTAATTTGATGTACAAATTCTTAGAACAATTGTATGTAACTTATTTAAATTATTTAATGAAATTTATTATTCACCGTGAGCTACTGAACAATCATCAATACGTGACATCCCGATGTTTCCGCCATCGGTTGGGGTGTTACAGATTGGTATCAGAGCCATGGTTATAGGGAATTAGGTTATTAGAAAAATAATCTAGTCTATAACCATAGGATTTAACAAGTACTTGCTTCTTTTACTTGCTATTCTCTATCTCCTACTTCTTATCCCTACTTTCATTCCTACAAGAAGGTTGCTCTCCACCATTGGATCTACTCTTAGACTAATAGGACAAAATCCTCAGGTTTAGCCTGAACCACCTTGAGATCTCGTCGAAGTTCTAGATTTTAATAACGAACACGTGCAATCTGGAAGGGTGAACGCCTGTATTCTGAGTCTTCTGTCTAGGCTGGCATTGCGCATATATCCCAATCAGACGAGGGACCCGGATGCCTACCTGGGAATTCTCAGGATGAGTGTTCACTTATAGGCTAAAGCATGTCTTCATATGTTATTAGAATTTAGAATCTTTGATAAGTCAACGTTTTCGTTTATTTGTTTTAATTAATGAATAAATGATTACATTCCTTGTATCACCTCATTCATTTCATGCCCTCATTGTGTCCCTTACGGATCATGTCTCCACGTCGTAGCACTCGCAATAACAATGGTGAAAACCAAGAGGAAAGTAACAACAACCACAACACCAACCACAACAACAACAAAAACAACAAAGGTGTTGATGCCCGACTGGCTGCGATTATCCACAACCCTGCTCAGGTTACTAATCCTAATCGTCCTGGTAATTTCAACTATGGTCAATGCTATAACCCAAATCACTACCGTAACCGATGCCCTAAACTAAACCGAGATCAAGACCCTCCAGCCAATTAACAGCAAGTTCCACCATTTAAATGTTGTTTGCTTTTAATTCTATGTAATGACACTTTTGATTCAAGTAATAAATTCAAGTATTATCATAACATCTGTGTGCATGCTTGTTTGAATGTGAACTAATTGCTATATTTATAATCATACGTGTTTACTTGTACAACAATTAGTTGACTACCAAACAACCTACTTAACGATTGGTAGAGGTCATCATGTCTTTCCAACAGTCGGGAGAGGCCCTACCACCTGCTCAACGACTGGTGGGGACTATCAGACCTGCTCAACAATCGGTAAAGTCATAAAAGGACGCAAAACCCTAATGTAAGGTAAATTAATAATTACGGTCCGGAACGTAATCATGAATTTACAGGTACATTAAGGTAGTGTGAAATCTTATCAAGGTTTTCAGTAGTTAACCAATTGTAGGACTAGTGTTTCTCTTAACTTCGGGACGAAGTTCCTAAAAGTAGGGGAGACTGTAACATCGCCAAAAAATTTCAAATTATGAAACGTATATTATTTACGTAACGTACCTAAGTTTTATTTCTCGACTACACAACTTATATATATATATATATACATACATATATATATGATAATAATAATAATAATAATAATAACATTAAAAATAAATTTCAGATTTTTATATGTAAAAAAAAAAAAAAACAGATTTTATTAGAACTAACTAAACCCCACATCAAATTAAAGAGTTCCTGAGCCCAACTCCAATCCTAGCCCATCCCAGATCCGGCCCATACAACCAAGCCCAATCCCCCCTCCCTTCCCCTTACAATTAAAAAAAAATGGTGTTTCCCTCATGTCTCGAACCCGAGTCACCACGCACACACACACACGCCTTACCCAGCTGCTCCACACCTTCTAACTGATTTAAACCCAACCCTTTATGTATTTAACCCTTGTTTCGCTGCCTCCCTTTTTCCTTTTCCTTTACAGCGTGCAGCAGCAACAGCATTGTTTACTTTTTTATTTTATTTTTTTCTTTTTTCTCTATTGACCAAATTAATTAGCTCTTTTAACGTGTAATAATCAAGGGTTTGACTAGGAAACGTGATTACCGGCCTTGTTTAACCTTGATGCACAATTATCATCAATCAATTATTAACCAATTAGTCATAAAACGCGTATGGACTTCAATGTGGGTCAACCTTACCAATTATTCATCCCAGATCGTTATACTATAAATTGAACGCTCCTCAATCATTTCAACTCGCTCATACTCTTTTCCCAATCCTCAATTCTCTTCCAATCAATCTAAAAATTATTATTTTGATCGCGTTTGACTTTTTGGCTTGACCGATCGTTCTTAATCAAATCAGCTTTGTAAGTTCTGTTTTTCTCGTGGGTTTTGTTATTCGGCATACACACAACAATAACCCTATGATTAATTGGGTTATTGTTGTGTAAATCAAACTATTATAAATCTAGGGCTCGATTTGATTAAATTGGGGAAGAACACCCTTACAGATTTGGATTTTTAATTATTGTTTTTCTGTTTTAAACACAACAAGGACCTGCAGCCCAGTGGTACTATGGGGGTTGGCCAAGGGCTGAACCGGCTCTGAGCCAAGGTTCGAGCCCCATTCTAAGCAATTGTTTTTTTTGTATTTTCGATTTATATGTTACTCATTTTAATTATTTAAAATACTTAAAGGCCTTCAAAAATTCCCAAAATTTTACATAATGATGTTCATACCCTAATCACCATTATTCAGATTTTTATTTCTGAAAATATATTTATTTAATATATATAATAATTAAATCAAGTTTATTCTATTTTATTTATAAAAATCTATAAAAATATCAAAACGATCTTATTAATTTCCACAAAAATTATCCTAAGTTTTTATAACATTAAACTTTACTGAAATAATTTTTAATTCAGTAAAATCATTTATTTTATATTTTTAATCAATTTTTGTTAGATTTAATCATAATTAAATCATAATAAATCCAATTTTTAATATTTTTGCACCAAAATTTTATACAAATTATTTCTGATCATTTAGAACAGAAATATAATTTTTAAGCTAATAATTCTTTAATTTTAGTATTTTTAAATATTAAAGTTAAGATTTTGACAATTTGTAATAAATAGATTTAATAATCTATTTTAAAGAAAATAATTTTATAAAAATTATTTTTATACTTTAAACACATTCTTGTGACCATCCTAGATTTAACATTTATAAAAAGATTTTTAGTTATTTATTTACTAAATTTCTCTCAATTGGCGAATATTTTTAATAATAATCAAACGAGCGTTTATCTCCAATTCGAAGCCCTAGAACATTATACATTTGTATACTAGTTAAACTTAGACATATTTATTACCTTATTATAGGGTGATACTTGACACATTTGGGCAACACACTATTTTTCAACAAGATATAACATTTTACCAAGGTGAGTTTTACATAGCCCCTTTTCTATTATCACCATTTTTGGGGTGAAACATGTTTATAACATCATCATTGCAATTCAATCAACAATGTGTCTATGTGTTTTCTATGTTGCATTATGTCTTGAGCATGATTAGAGTAAGCACCATTCTAGCATAATCATTAACATTGATCCAGCCGGCGGTATACATTGATAGATCTATTGGACTGACAATCCCACCCGGATACGTGCCTCCTACAAAGGTTACGTGGGTGTTTGTTATCGTATAACATTATTGGACCATGAGCGTATGGTATGTATCATATTATAACAGTCATCAGGGTTGATTATGCACTCGATTTATTTCTAGTATGTTCTCACATATGGACTAGATTGACATGACACATGAATTGCACAACAATTTTATTCGATTATCAAAACCTATGTAATTCTCACCAACTTTTGTTGACCCAAAATATTTTCAACTTAACATGTTTCAGGTTCTACTTGCTTGAAGATTTGAATTGATGCTTGAAGATGTTTGCATAGTTTTATTTAATTTGATGTACAAATTCTTAGAACAATTGTATGTAACTTATTTAAATTATTTAATGAAATTTATTATTCACCGTGAGCTACTGAACAATCATCAATACGTGACATCCCGATGTTTCCGCCATCGGTTGGGGTGTTACAAAAATAACATTAAATAACAATTATGATAATGCCAATCTAATTTCGGTAAATTGTTAAAAGAATAAATGTCATTAAGTCCGGTCAACAAATAAATTAATCTAAATAAATAACAATGATTAATATTCAAATTCTAGATTAAATAAAATTGACATCAGTCAACACTTATTATTGTAAATAAATAACATTAATTCTGAATTAATGACAATAAATTTGGTCAAAAAAATTTTAATGACATTAATCAAAATTTCAAAAAAAAAAATGGAAATATTTTAATAACCTTAAACATAAATTCGAAATACAAAAATTAAAATAACTTAAATTAAAAAATTGACGAATTCAAACTTGAAAATCAATGACTTCTTGTTGTGCAATCTTAGTAATATCGGGAAACTGATTAGCAACAAAGGAATGAGGTAGCACCTGGAAAATAAATAATTGTACAAATGCAAAATAACAAAAAGACCAAAACTTTTAATATTGTAGGAACAATCAATATGTTGACTTTCAAGTTTTAATTTAGTAGGAAAAATAAACAATTTTGACTGAACATTATGTATTCTGTCAAAATAACATTAAATAACAATTAAGATGATGTTAATCTAAATTTGGTAAATTGTTAAAGAATAAATGTCATTAAGTCTGGTCAGCAAATAAATTAATCTAAATAAACAACAATGATTAATATTCAAATTCTAGATTAAATAAAATAATATCAGTCAACACTTATTATTGTAAATAAATAACATTAATTTTGAATTAATGACAATAAATTTGGTCAAAAAAATTTAATGACATTAATCAAAATTTCAAAAAAAAAGGAAGTATTTTAATAACATTTAACATAAATTCGAAATACAAAAATTAAAATAACTTAAATTAAAAACATTGACGAAAGCTATATCAAATTTGAAAATCAATGACTTCTTGTTGTGCATTCTTAGTAACATCGGGAAACTGATTAGCAACAAAGGAATGAGGTAGCACCTGGAAAATAAATAATTATACAAATGCAAAATAACAAAAATACCAAAATTGTTACCGAAGGGTCATGCAGTATCTTGAAGAACTTAGAACCATTATGATAAGACATAATAGCCTTTGCGTGTTCAGATCAAATCTTGTGGTATAATAGATAGAGAAACATATATTATTAAAAAAAAATCTTGAAGACAAAAACAAAGTTAACATAATCGATGATATCTACATATAAGAATGAATCACGGATTTGAATAAGAATGAAGACAAAAACAATTATACTACAATCGATGATATCTGCATACACCATGAATCGAAATCAGAAATGTTTTCAAAAATTAATATACCAGGAATTTAAAATATCTACCTATAAGAATGAATAACGAAATCTTTAAGAATGAATATACGAAGAATCTATCTATATAAAAAAACTGAAGATTGTTTGATTGTTTGAACAAAAAACAATGAATCGAAATCAAAAATGTTTTCAAAAATTAATATACCAGGTTTCGATAATATCTACCTATAAGAATGAATAACGAAATCTTTAAGAATGGATATACCAAGAATCTATCTATATAAAAAAACTGAAGATTGTTTGATTCAGACCCATTGTAAGTGTAACGACAGATACATAGTTTTGAAAACAAAATAAAGAACATTGGTTTTTTCTTTCTCATCCTTATGATCAGAATATTCAGGAGTAAAATCTTTAAAACCAGATGAAAATCAAAAGAAAAATAGAAGATTGAGAAAAAAATGATGCAATATTACCTTAAAATTACTCGGATGGAAAAATGGAGAATGAAAGTTGAAGACTTCTAAAGGAAGAATGAAGATTGATGTAGAATGAAGGAAAAAAAAGCTTTTATAGGTAAGTAGATGGAGCTCCATATACAAATATGGATCCTAGAGGCCTTCTCTAATGTCTCCATTCAACCCGAGATGTATTCATTTATTATATAGATAGAATAGATATTCTTACCATGATTCTATTTTCAATTTACGTTAACTACTCGCTAACTCACGCAAACAATATTTTAAATCTAAAGTTCATAATTTGTAACATAATTTGTAACGTGAAATAAATTAAAACAATAAAACTAAGCATCATTTCATTTTATTTAAATTGCACAATTTATTTAAATAAAGTATTATGTAATTTCATCACCGTACATTCAAAATCAATTTTTATTTTAAATTCATTAATGTAAAGTAATTTTATCAACAAACTTGTGTCATGTAATTAAACTCGTGTCATGTAATTAAAGTATTAAGCTAACAAAGTCTATATAAGATAACCAGTAACTTATTTATAATATGGTATACTTTAAAATAATGAAGTGAATTATTCTAGAAGAAAAAGGTTTATGTTGGGCTTATTAAGACAGGCCCAAAAGCCACCTTACTTAACCTAAATTTTAAAAGAACAATGTCTTAACTGCTCATCTTCTTCACATCGTTTTCTATGCACCTGTACATCAAATTATTAACAGCCATTCAGCCTAACTGCTTGGGATTTTTGCCACCAAAAACACTACCGCCATCACCTTTAAGGGGAGCAATAGTAAAATTTTAAGGGGTTGCGCTCAGGATTTCAGCGTATCTGTAACCCTAAAAACGGAAAATTTTAAGGTGGGCGGTCGCCCACCTTGAATTAGGGGTAGGTCCGCCCCTGCGGCCGGTCCGATCCGGTCTCCAAAACCTTGAGTGAAAGGATTATTAACATATTGACCAGCTGGATTCCATCTATACAGTGACCTATCAAATTACCGAGCTACCCTCATTAAAAAGAAAATTACAAAATGACAGAAATCACTGTTTAAAGTGAAAGGATTATTAACATATTCTAATCTAATGTGTGGAATGATAAATAAACTTTCAATAACATAGAATAAAAAAGTTACTGGTCTTTGTAAGAGTGATTGAAATAGGTTGTTAGGAGCATTTTTATGCAAGTTTTAGCATGCACCTTTTATTGCATATAATACATTTAGACCATTCATATTACATCATTTTGAAAAGTGTACACTTTAGTAGGATAAAATATGTTTTGGTCTGGTTTTTGTTAGACCATGTGTAGTGGGAGACTTTATTTATAAAACCCCTGTTTCTGATTGGTCCACGTGGTAGCTGAGTCAGCATGAAGAAATAAAGTGAAAAGGGGGTGTAGTGGTAGGGACTTTATTTATAAAGCCTCTATTAATATTTTATTTTATCTTTTAAATTAAAAAAATAATAAAATAATATTAAGGAGAGAGAGAGAGTATGAGGTGTCAGCCTATGATTGGTGGGAGTATTTTGTTTCAGGCGTTATTTTGGTCACACCAAAACCACTTTTGCAAATATAAAGCCCCCCTGTTCTGGTGTTTGGGGCTTTATATTAAAAATAGTGCCCCCCTTTAACGCCCACTACGGTGGGTCTTAGCGTGAAGTAATTTTGAGGGACCGCAATGGACTTTGAAAAGATCCCGAAGGATACAAAATCTAAATACGCAACGAGGTTATGGATCATTATTTCTACTCACCAGTAGATTAGAGAAAAAAAGAATTAAAATAAATATTTATTTCTTCCAAGTCGTTTTGGGAACTTCTGTTACTGTAACGGCTAACAACAACAAAATCAGCAAATCAAGATGGGCCATGGATTAGCTATTAAATTGGGCTTCAAACATTTAAACTTGGGCTAACTAAATTGAGTGGCCTATAATTAATATGGGCTAAACAAGGATTGGTTGGCAGCATGGGTGATATTAAAGACGACTTCGACATCGACAGTTCGACGAGGGGGACGCCTGATACAACCCGTTTCCTTAAATTACCGGATTGATGCATGGCGGTCAAGACACCGGCAGACGGTATAACTGGTTCAACCGGCCAGTCCACACCGATTTTTAAAACATTGCTTTTTATTTTTAGTTACTAATTCATAATTTATGTTTAGTTTCTTATTGGTTCGATTGATTTAGTCACCATGTTTGGCTAAATGAATTCAGTTTTAACTTTAACACTTGGGTTTGTTACTTGCTTATGAGTTGCAAACTTATGTCAAACGATTATGTTAGAGCTGGTTATTTTAGTAGTATGTTAATGTGATTTTCGTTTTTATACGGATTCAATTTGGGAAAAAAAAAAGTATTATATTGTTAGTAAACATGACCAATTCATTAAATTTTATAATAAATTTCATCAAAATTCAAACCTCAAATTGGATTTTAATTTATAACTAGCGGGTTTACCCGCGCGTTGCAGCGGGATCCACAAATAGAATGCAATACAACATTATGATACTTAGGTTTTTTGCCGCAAGTTACGCAAAAAGAATAGAAATGTGCACACTATGTTTTAACAAGTATTTGTAGAAATAGAACATGGAATTTCTCCTATCAAAGCAGATCAATAAAAGACGACACCAACCTTAAATTTTCTAAACAAACAGGTAATCCTTTAACCAATACCTAATGAACGACACGTATATCATATCATCAATCTATCATAAAACGCCTAAAAATTAATCAACTAATAAAAGCTATAGAGCCTAATTTCACGTAATTATCATGATTAAAATTGAAAACAAAAATGATTGCGTTGAATGATATAAAAAAATGTGCTTTGGTTAGCTTGACTTTAACTCTAGGAAGACTTCACTCACTATATTTTAAAGTTTTTAAAACTCATACAAGTTTAGTTGAGATAAGATTATTCATTGTGGTAACATAAATTATTATCTTTTATCGTCATTATATGATATTTGTTTAAAAATATTGTTATCGCGTGTGTTTATTTAGTTTGGGTGAGTTCAATTTTTATATAAAAGTTGATTATCTTCTAGGGGCATTTAGGGAAGAAAAGTGGTACAATTTAGGAAATTGTAAAGAAACCTTTGATATGTCATCTTAACTTTGGACTATTTGGACATATTTGCCCATGTCTCCTCCTTTATAATGTAGTATAGATATAGATGAAAGGAACAAATAATATTTTGAGTTTGTCTATTAACTCAAAATTATTGTAGATAGGGATGGCAAAAAAAACCGAGCCCGATGGGTATACCCGAAACCCGAAGCATTTGGGACTGGTATACCCGATACCCTACGGGTATGGGACGGGTTTGGTATTGGAAAAAAAATATTTCGCGGGTATGAGACGGGTATGGTATTAGGTGATACCCGACCCAATTACCCGAAACTAAATACCCGTCTACCCAAAATATATACCCGAATACTTTGACATACCCGTATTCGGGTATATATTTTGTCACACCCTCAAAATCCACTTGCGGAGTTTTACCGCGAGGCGCATGACAAACCAGGATCCAAACCAACGATCACAATAAACAAGTCTAAATGAATCAAAATGTAATTTCAAAACACAGTTTAATATTCCCGTTTACAGCGGAAGCTTATTCAAATAAAATCCAACATAAATAAATCAAATTCAATGTTTGTGAAATCATGCAACTCTATCTAGACGCCGTGCAGACGCGTGCGCCCTAGTTCCATTGTGCTACCTTAGCGACCTGAGAAAACATGTAAAAGTTTACGTCAGCACAAAAATGCTGGTGAGTTTACAGGTTTGCAGTTCAAGTACCAAGTCCACCTGTCCATACTATAACAAATAGAAAACCAGTATACGCTAGCTAGGCGTACGTTTTGTTACTACCACGATTGGAAAACCATTACTAACTCGAATACCAAAAGTATGCCCGATGTATGTTCCTGTTGTTCCTGTTGTTCCTGTTTGAGACAATATGCACCCGCCGACCCTCCAAGTCGACGGGCGGGGTTGGTCACTCCCAATAGCGCTATTCACATTTCCCCGTTGTGCAAACCCGCACATTCATGTTTCCCCCCGGGACTTCCAAAGATCGTGTAGTTCACAATAGAAACCCATAGTATGACAGTAGTTACCAAATAATCGTTTTAACACATGTTTTCTCCCCCGAAAGTATAAAACCAGTTTAAAAGAGGGGCCGTAAACTCACCTTAAGTTCCGTTACTCCTTAACCCGAGTAAACTCAGCTGCTATGCTAGTCCCGTAAAGTGGCGACCTAACATACGACAGTTACAAGTACTTAGACTAATAACCCGCAGGTTAATTAGTCCCTAGATGTCCAGACCATAACCAAGTTCGTTTGAAAACACCGTGACTGTTTAACCGACCCAAAGTACAAGACTCGACATCCCATTGGTGACCCGAGACTCCCCGTGTTATGTTTACGCTCCAAAACATACAATAACGCAAGTACACTTAACATACGTTAACGCACAACAAGTTATAGCACATAGTTCACGTATCACCGGAATACATCCAAATATATGTTACCAAGTTATTAGACATGTTACGGGGTTCCTAGCATGTTACTACATGTTAAATCGGGTCTCGGAATGCTAATATACACTTACAGCAGCAGTACACGCGATTAGGAAAAGTCAACTAGTGATTAGGAAAGTCAACTAGTGATTAGAAGCCCTATTCGCCCCTACTATAGGCGAGTAGGGGCTGCTCGCCTGAACTTACTAGTGATTAGCCTTCTACTCGCCACTTTATAGGCGATTAGCACCTCTACTCGCATGACTATGGGCGATTAGCACTGCTACTCGCCTGTAGTCATGCTGTTCCGGTTTTTCGCGCGTTTAACGCTCCAAATCAGATCCAGAGCGTGTGTAACTACCCAATATCATCCCAAACACTATCCTAAACATGTTTAACCCAAAACCCTTCGTTCAACCTCGTAAAATCAGTCCTGCATGCAACCAAAGCAATCCAAACACCATTCACATAGCATGCAACATTCAATTAACGCATGTAATCATAACCCTATTATCCAATTACTGAGATTTCTATCATCATACTAACAATATAAATTCTGACCTAGCATGATAACACATCAAAACATCATCAAGATTCATAAAAATCCTATCTTTCTAATCATACATACCCATAACGCATGTTTATTAGTTATAATCCGATTAACAACCCTTATTGACGATTTTCAGAAAGCTTTTTCGTTTATGAACAGGTCTGGACCATTAGGGATTGATTAAAAACGTTTACAAAGTGTTATGGATGAGAATCAAACCTTGGAATTGTAAAAGAATGATGGTTAGACCTTGAAACCTTGTGTTTTTGATCAAAATCGCCTTCCAGAGGTTGTTTAAGTGTTTGGGGCGGTTATGGGACGACTAGGGTTGATATTAGGGAGTTTAGGAGGTTAAGTATTGTATTTATAGGCGTTTCTAGTCGTTCCAGCACGTTACATGCGATTGTGCAGCAGTTCAGGCGATTAGGGCTTGTAATCGCCTGAAAGTTCTAGTGATTAGGGCCTACTCGCCCTTATGTATACACGAGTAGGGCCTACTCGCCCTTAAGGGCTCCCTACTCGCCTCCCCTATAGGGGAGTAGACCTCCTACTCGCCTATAGGGTTTGGCCTTGTGTGTTTTGCGCGTTAAACCCCGTTTTAACATATGTTAATGCATATTCATGTACCGACAAGTCACATAATGATTGTAAACACATAACACAAGTAAATACACATATTTACACTCGTTCACCAATTCCCGGGACTCGAGACTCGTACGTTCCGTATGCCCTGACGATCCTACAAATCGTCACCGTTTGTACACTTGGTTAAGGACCGACATCTAACGAACCTCTAGACCAACATCCAATGATCTTCTAGACTAACCAATAGTTCCCGAACCATATCCCGACTTAACTAACCCAGTTAAGTACAATATACGCGTGACTCGCTAAGGTAGACTTTCATCTAGACAACGTTGTTAACCAGAATTTGCCAGGTGTCACATATTTCGGGTAGACGAAAAGTTTATTCTTCAAATAATAAATCTATTAGAATGAAACATAACTAAAAAATAGTCTGTTAAGTAAGTTTTTATTGGATTTTAAGGTTTTAAGTCATATAACTTATTAGTGTTTTGTATAAACTATGTTAGTGTTTAATTGATTAACTAGTGGGAAACCCCGCGTGTTGCAGTGGGTGTCCTTTAAAGTTACATACTAAAGCAACTCTTATGGTAGTATGCATGGCAACTCTGATCATAGTAGCTCTCTTCTTTGTAATAATAGCGATTCATAATAGGGATATCTATTTGTAAAAGAGTAACAATGCCACCAACTTAGATTTTAAAAGGCTTCCAATTACATCATGCTTTTATGTTTCTATAGGCATATATATTAGTAGTGTTTCCTTCATAGAGAACAAAGAATTATATTCTCCGGTTCTTCGCCCACAATTTGGACTTTCACCTCCATACTTGAATCCATTCTTAAGTCTGCTGTATTCATTGGCGAAGCTTGGAGATCAAATCAGCGGGGCCAGACTCATTTTTTTTTCCGATCGGTAGGGGCCGTAAGATCAAATTGGTGGGGGCCGGACTAAACTCATATAAAAATTACCTACAAAAATCGCAAAATTCCACCACTGTGTCAAAAATGGTGGGGTCGGGGCACCCCTCTGGCCCTCGTAAACCTTCGTCCCTGGCTGTATTTTGCCAAACAAAATGAAATTGGTAGATGCAGAAGTTGGAGATACCATCCTAAGAGTCATAAATTTGATATAACTTGGTAAAAGCTATTTTATGTATGTATCTATAACCATAATTTCATGAATAAGGATTATTAAAGAGCATCAATAATACCAACGTCCGGTTGGTAAAAAAATGAAAAGGTACATTTTGGTGTTCATCCAAAATGAAATTCTTAAAAGGTTTGTAAGATGGAAACTCAACTTTTTTTTTTTTTTTACTTTACATTGTTGATCAGATCACCAAAAGTTTTGTAATAAACAAAAACCACTAAGCTTCAAGATAGATTTTTATAACTGACCGAGTGATACTTCAGAATTAACTTGAGCCTTTATTTAAGGTTGTTGTAAGAACAAATCTTGGAGTAAAGATATTACCTCAATATATTAATCTGTAATACCCGGAAATTCGAAAACCCTAAACTATTAAATATGGAATTAATATGTCAGATCTTAAACGAATTTAATATGTCATCTGTATTATCGATACTTAACTGAACTCTTTATACAATGAATGTATTGATGTGTTATAAAAAAAATAAATAAATATAAATATATGAATAATTTTACAAATTAGTATTGACAAGAACTTCTAGATATTTATATTAAAGAGACTTTTGAAATATAAAAACAAGCAAACCCAAGTTTGGCGTTCATCTTCAGTAACCCTTATCACAAAATTAGCAAGCCTTATCACAAACTTTAAACCCACCATTTGATTTCTAATCCCTTTTGTAAATAACTAACCAACCGATAATGCCGACTTCACCTCCGTTTTAAACCTCTGACCCTCCTTCGAACTTCCCACATCTATTCTGATTTCCTTCTTGACGTCTAAGCGCATCTCCGCCGCGAACCAGCCACCGCCATCGTTTTCAACCATTCTAAACTATCTTCGAGTCTGTTCATTTGCTTAGATTCGTGAGGTAAGGTTTAAACGTGTTATCTTTTTATTTTATGATTCAAGTTCGATGTCGACTTCTGGTTATGGGATTTTCCGGAGATAATCTAAAAGTAGGGAGGTACCGAGTTGGGTTTAGGTCTCGTTTTGGGTTTGGGTTAATTCACCGGCGACCATGAGGGTGGTTCCGGTTAGCTTATCAGTAAGTATTGTTAAGGAGGAATGGGTCTCTGCATCATGAATATACATGCGCATGCTTTTGTGTATGTGTATACATATATATATAACCATGATGGGTGTTAGGTTGATGTGCGTATGTATTGTTTGGATTTTGGGTTTAGTCTTGTGTGAAGATAAGGTTTAATCTATGTGGGTGACAACTTTCTGTATTTCAAATCTTGGTGGAAATATGAGTTAGATACTTTAATTAGTTTCTTAATATGTAAATGATTTATGTGGCAACAGTTTGGATTTAGACGTGGAAGGGTTAATATCAAGTAAAATGATTTACAAAAGTTTATAATTAGATAACAAGTTGTATAGCTTTGTCGTCGGAAAATCCATGAATCACCGAGTCGATAAATCAAGTAATTAACTTAGTTATTTTAAATCTAATCCGACAACAATGAAAAATATAGGCTTGTGTACTTGCTGAAGACAATTTGTTTTGCTTGCTAATAAGGTACGGATTCCGTTTTCCTCTCTTTATAGTATTTTTTTATAAATCTCGATCCGTTACTTTGTAGTACGGATTTTGTTGAGTTCATATGTTCCTTTTGATTTTTGATAGCATGCAATATACCTTAATTTTGTAATCAGTGTTGCATGTTCCCTTTAGACTTATGCTACTATTTTTTTAAAATATGATATGGCTTTCGTACTCTGTCACCCGAGCACTCTGTTTCTGACTTGTCGTTGGGGCGTCAGCGACATGAACACTTTCCGTGACAGTGCGTAATCAAAATCACGGCGTCTCTTACATGGTCCCTTAGAGGCGTATGGATATATCCTAGATCTGATTCTGACTTCTGATATATGTTTCTGTTTTCTGGAGATGAATGTGTGTACGCCACACGCACCATCTCATAGGTGCATGGACTAGCTATCTGTGTACCCCTCTGTTTAGGCTCGTGGGTGCTTCTGCATTATGTGACTTATTTATTGGCATGTATAGTCACGTATTTTAGTATATGATATGTTTTGATTTGATATATATCTGATTTTTCTCTATGTCTCTGATATAAGTTTTGAGATTCGATTCGTGTCAGTATTTGTTTTCAGTTTCGACTTTTATTTCGGTTCAGTTTCGGTACCTTTTCGTATTATTGTATGTCCGGCTTTACTAGTACTGTTGATCTCTCCGTTACTGAGCAACATTTGGCTCAGCCGTATTTTCTTTGTTTTGTTTGTCTTATGTGTTTGCAGGTAATCTGGGGAATCAGGGATGAGTGAGAGAGTAATGAAGTTCAAGAATAATTAAACTCTCATTTTCGTTTATTTCAGTTTTGAATAAATTAAGACTTAGGATTTATACGGCTTGATTTAAGACTCTCGGTTGTCTTTTGGATTCTTTTTATCTTTTAATGGATTGTGTTTGGTTTTGATATCTGTAATAGTGACACGTCAGCCCTAGCCGGGTTGGGGTGTGACATAATCTCTACACACTTTCGCTTCTGTAGCTCATATGAAAGTAACATAGCACATATGACTCATATAAATGTATCCTGAGTACTACCCATTCTTGTTTTTTACTTCTTTTTCATGATTAAAAACATTTCTTGTGCACAGTCGAAGGTCTAGATTTATCGTATTCGATCAGTGAAATTTGTACATGTTCAACCTCTATTTGATTCGTTTCATATTATTCTATTAACCTAATCTTTTATTTTATCCTTTTGACCAAATAAAGATTGACCAATTTATAAGAGAATGGGTTAAAAACGCCACCTCTGTAGCTCTATGCCTGTGCTTCATATTCATATATACTAAATACTTATTGTAGAGAATAACAAATTAATCAGAAAATGACTTACAATTTACATCTTAAATAACCTCCTTCCTTTAGTTGGATCAAATTGTGCAAGCTGCATCATGGTAATACATTATCTAAAAAAACACCTATTACTTGATTTTGATTCATATAAAGAAAAATAAAGAAACATATACGTCTTTGGATACTAAATGGGTTGCTACAAATATGAATAATAATCATTTATATTAGCTATCTAACAACTTCTTTCCACTTACAAATACATGTACAACTACTTTAAACTATCAAGTTCATATGAAAACAAAATAAAACAAATTACCTTTACTGAACTCGAACTCCCCATTAAAAGGATGTTCATCTCTATTATCATCTTCTACAAAGAAAAGCAAGTAGGAACATGAGTACATTAATGAATTACCAAAGTATTGTAATTAAAATTTCTGAATCATCGAAACATGAGTGTTGTTCTAGTACACATTGTATCCTCATATCAAGTATATTTGGTCATTTTATAGAGACCCTTACACATAACTACAAGAGTAATAAACTTATAGGAGTTAAGCATATGGAGCATCACAGGCCTTACATAAATACAAGAATAACAAAAATATTGGAGTGAAACATATGAAGAGTCATCATATAAATGCATGTATGTAGAGAGTCACTAATTGATATATTCATACCATTGTACAAGTGGATAATGTAATAACAAGGGTACTGTAGGAAAGTTTTACATGACATTTAGAGTTTTAAAGCGTGAGACCTTTGGACTCGCATCATAAAAATGTGATAAAATTACCATGTTAGCCACATTTGCTCCTTAATAAGGTAACTAGCGGGAATGCCCACGCGTTGCTGCGGGCACTCTTTTTTTTTGTCGCACATTGCGTGGCAGGTTTCATTTAATTATTTTTTTAAAAAAATTACAAATACAACTAATATATCAATTCATGTATAGTAGGGAAGTTTCTCGATGCTGTGGCGGCGAAAATTTATAGCGTTCATAAATCAAGAGGCAACAACTAATCTCAACTTTGTATTTCACTATTTTGAGTCTTTACCTCAAACGTTTCCTATGACACGTAAGTTGGCATCAATTACCAAGTCGTCTTAAAAAAGGCACGTAATACACCTAAACCAACCACTAATGCAACTCCAGCGGCAGCCAAACTCTATGTAGATGGCCGTGTGTCCACCTGAATATGCTCCAAGCCTCCAAACCATCACCACCGCTACTGATGATGATGATGATGAGTAGACTCCATGACTACAAGATGGTAGCAAGCTTGATTCACTGCTTCCACAAAAAATGTAGGCAATCGTCTTCGTTGGGTGAGTAAGACTCCATGACTACAAGCTGGCGTCACAAACATGATTCTGTTTCCACAAAAATAAGACATGTTATAGGCAATAACAAATAGACAAAAAATAATACTTTAGAAATAAAAACTTATATTTCATTAATCATAGTCTTCCAATTTTAAAAAGTCATATCCTAGGATCAACAACACATTTTCTATCCATTCGCATTTTACTCTTTTGAAACTCAAACATAGCATCCTGTCACTAAACATATAATAATTGAACATTATGTATTCATCAAAAAGAAACTAAACAATAAATTCATGTTTAAACGTCTCCATTTATTTATAGATATATCGTCCCTTTTTTTAGACCTGGCAATTTCAACTAATCTAGTTGAGTTTGGGTTGTTTTGAGTTTAAAATTTGACCTTGTGGGTTAAAATGGGTTTAGTATAATTTTCAAGGGGGTTAAGATGGGTAATTTTAATTGTAGGAAATAAGTAAGTGGGTCAGGATGGGTATGTCAAAAAAAATAAATGGGTCAGGATGGGTATTTTTAGATAATCATATACAAATCTGAATTAAAACTCACCCAACACCAAAAGTGTTGGTGCCTCATAGAAATCAATGTCACTAAAAACAAAAAATTATATCTTTTGCATTTGTTGATAACCCAGTCGGTTTGAAACCGTTCGGGTCGTTAACGGACGACCATGTCGAAACAACACGAATCGTTAGCGAGACCAACCTCATCGAAACGGTTCGAGTCGTTAGCAGGCTTAATCGAGTCCAAACGGTCTGGTTGTTGACCGGCTCATTCAGTTCGAAATGGTCTGGTCGTTGACAGGCCCGGTTGGGTCGAAACGGTCCAGGTTGCAAACGGGATCGATCAGGTCAAAACGGTCCGGGTCGCTAACGGGCCCGGTCGGGTCGAAACAGTACGGGTCAGGTTGAAACGGTCTGGGTCGTTACCGGGCCCGGTCGGGTCAAAACGGTCTGGGTCGCTACCGGGCCCGGCCGGGTCGATACGGGACGGGTCAGGTTGAAACGGTCTGGGTTGTTACCGGGCCCGATCAGGTCGAAATGGTCCGGGTCGTTACCGGGCCCGGTCGGGTTGAAACGGTCCGGGCCGCTACCAGTCCCGTCGGGTTAAAATGACCCGAGTCGTTACAGGGCCCGGCCAGGTCGAAACGGTCCGGGTCGCTACCGGGCCCGGTCGGGTCGAAACAATCCGGGTCGCAACGGGACGGGTCAGGTTGAAACGGTCAGGGTCGTTACCGGGCCCGGTCGGGTCGAAACGGTCCGGGTCGTTACCGGGCCCGGCCGGGTCGAAACGGTCCGGGTCGCTACCGGTCCCGTCAGGTCGAAACGGTCCGGGTCACTACCGGGCCCGGCCGGGTCGAAACGGTCTGGGTCGTTACCGGGCCCGGCCGGGTCGAAACGGTCTGGGTCGTTACCGGGCCTGGTCGGGTCGACACGGTCCGGGTCGCTACTGGACGGGTCAGGTCGAAACGGTCTGGGTCGTTACCGGGCCGGGTCGGGTCGAAACGGTCTGGTCGCTAACGGGCCCGGTCGGGATCGAAACGATCCGGGTCGCTACCGGGCCCCGTCGGGTCGAAACGGTCTGGGTCGCTATCGGTCCCGTCGGGTCGAAACGGTTCGGGTCGCTACCGGGCCCGGCCGGTTCGAAACAATCCGGGTCGCTACGGGACGGGTCGGGTCGAAACGGTCCGGGTCGTTACCGGGACGGGTCAGGTCGAAACGGTCTGGGTCGTTACCGGGCCCGGTCGGGTCGAAACGGTCTGGGTCGCTACCGGTCTTGTCGGGTTGAAACGGTCCGGGTCTTTACCGGGCCCGACCGGGTCGAAACGGTCCGGGTCGTTACCGGGCCCGGCCCGGTCGAAACAATCCGGGTCGCTACGGGACGGGTCAGGTCGAAACGGTCTGGGTCGTTACTGGGCCCGGTCGGGTCGAAACGGTCTGGGTCGCTACCGGTCTTGTCGGGTCGAAACGGTCCGGGTCTTTACCGGGCCCGACCGGGTTGAAACGGTCCGAGTCGCTACCGGGCCCGGGCGGGTCGATACGGTCCGGGTCGTTACCGGGCCCGGCCCGATCGAAACAATCCGGGTCGTTACGGGACGGGTCAAGTCGAAATGGTCTGGGTCGTTACCGGGCCCGGTCGGGTCGAAACGGTCTGGGTCGCTACCGGTCTTGTCGGGTCGAAACGGTCCGGGTCTTTACCGGGCCCGACCGGGTTGAAACGGTCCGGTCGCTACCGGTCCTGGCCGGGTCGAAACGGGACGGGTCAGGTTGAATCGGCCGGGTCGAAACGGTCCGGGTCGTTACGGGACGGGTCAGGTCGAAACAGTTCTGGTCGCTACCCGGCCTGGGCGGGTCGTAGCGGTCCGGGTTGTTATCTAGCCCGATAGGGTCGAACCGGTTCGGTTCAAAATGAAATACTTCAGATCCCCTAAAATTTTATATTTAAGTTTATTTTGTTTTTTTTTTTAATTTTATTTACTTTTTAAATTTTTTATTGTTATTCTAATTTTTTAAAAAAATTTAATTTATTTTAATGTGAACCTATCTTAATCCAAAGTCCAAACCATCCATACCCAAACTCATCCATACCCAAACCCATCCTGACACAACCCATCCTAACCCATTTTTTTAATCTACCCATCTTGACCCATACCCATCCTAACTCAAACCCATCCTGACCCAACAACCAAACCCACCCAACTTACCCATTTTGCCACCCATACTTTTTTTCCTAGACATACACATGCATAAGAATATAGTACAGATAGAAACATGGGATTAATTACCACAAAATTTATAAAAAAAAGTGTAGACAAGGTCCTCTAGATCGATTGATTTCTTGGATCAAATAGGTATGAACATGATAATTAAGTATGCACATAAATATGTGCAGGGAGTCGATGGAAGAACAGAGGGAGCAAGACACATATTACACACATACATACTTAATTGGTCACAATTAAATGTCAATACAACTTGGGTATTTATACCCTTGCCTGAACGGTAAAAATAATCGCTTATACAACAGAAAAAACCTAAAAAATAGACACGTCGTAACCTAAAATATACAGCTCTGTCTTTTTTTTAAACATATTTTTGACTTTTTATTTTGACTCTCTACATAATAATAATTTCTTGATTAAATTTACCAACAAACTTATTCTTCACGATAATTACATCCTGAAGCATTATTAATAACTTTGTAATTGTGAATGGTAAGATTAAAAACCTGGGATTAATTACCATGAGATTAGAAAAGGAACGGCTCATCTAAGTAGCTGGTTGATGACGCTGATGATTATACCGTCATTCATAACAACATGAATAAAGTAGGTGGTTGACCAATTAGAAAATCTAAACAACATTTTGACCCATTAACAATGACTCTTTATAAGTTGCTACTTGTTATGATAAATAAGTTATCTTACAATATTTCAAAAGAGGGATGGGATAAATGATCAATCAATTATAGTTATTATGTGGTTCCTGTTTTGCAGCTGCAGAGATCTTCGGAATTATCCAAGAAAATTTGATTGCATACCATTGAAGGAAGCAATCAAAAGAAACTCTCAATGTTTAGGCTACAATTTCAAGAATCCATAGATATAAACATTCATACAACTCAGTGTCACACTTGGTGGCCAACATGAATTCACCAACTTATCAAATTTTTAACTAAAAAGTTGTTAAAGAATCCTAAATAACTACTGCGGCAAAGTAGCAAACCACATCACATAAAATAAGAAGCCCCAATGTAGATAACTAAATGTGACATTGGGTATATAATATGGCGTTGCAGAATGGATTTTTTATGACCTGAATAGTCAAACAACTTGAAGAAATGATCTAAAACTATGACTATACGTTGATATATTAAAAAGCTTGTTAATTATGATGGTGTAAATGGTTCTATGGTACTGATATATTAGAAAGGTTGTTAATTATGATCCAAATAGTATTTCTTATGACCATAACAATGTGCTATTGTGACACCCGACAAACTCAGGTTAGTAACATTGGTCAAACTAGTAAGTCTACCTTAGCGAGTCATGCATATTACATATTTAACTGGGTCAGTTGAGTCATTATGATAGTTTGGGGAATCATCGGGAGTTGTTACACTGATCCACAGGATCATTGGAAGTCGGTCCATAACCATGTGTACAAGGATTGGTGATTTGTAGAATCGTCGGGTTTAACGCACACATGCAAGTCTCGAGTCCCGGGAATTGGTGAACGAATGTGAACATGTTAGTTATCGTGCATTATATGTTTACAATCATTATATGACTTGTCGGTATGTGAATACGTGCTTATATGTGTTAAAATAGTGTTTAACGCGCCAAAAACCCGAACTAACATGCTGAGGGCGATTAGGAGGGTTGGGGGTGAGTACAAGGGGGCGATTAGGCGTATTCACATGCCCTAATCGCCTGTAACTGATCCTAATCTCCTGTTGCAGCTGGAACGACTAGAAACACCTATAAATACCACCATTGACTTGTAAAACACCATTTGTGCAACCCTAACTCATCCCAAGCCTCCCTCACACCATAATACACCCCTGGAGCTCGTTTTTGCCTTAAAACGCATCACCCCCAAGCTTACACTTCCTCTTTAGCAAAATCCAAGGTGTGTTATCTATCCTAAACCTTTGTAATGTTGATATTATGGTTCCCAAAGGTCCAGACCTAGTTTTATCAAGTTTGTGTCTTTGAAAACCTTTGAAATCAGTTTCTAAAACAAGTCTAAACCTTTATACTTGTTCTATGTGGAGTATTCATGCAAGAAACAATTTTTAATGATTAAAACATGAATGTTTTCATGTGTTTGATGTTTCACTTATGTGTATGAGTTGTTAAGATGATTTCCTAAGGTTTTGAGCAATTATTATGGTGTTTTGATGATAATATGCATTTTGACCCGTTTGAGTGATTCTTGAGGATTTAGGGTGTTATGATATGATTTGATGATTGTTTGATGTTAGGGTTTACACTAGAATGATATAAAAGCAGAGGAATGATGATTTGCAAGGTTGTAGGTTATGAGGTCTGGTTATTTACCATTTAGGGAAAGATATGCATATTTAATGTTTTCTTGCCATTTTTGGAAATAATTGCAAATAGGGTGTTAGACCAGTGATAAATTGGGGGGCGGGGGGTTACTTGGAATGGGTTGTTTAATGGTTTGGGTTTGATGTTGGGTGTTTTTACATGTTTCGGATATGATTTGGAGGGTTAAAACGTGTGACATATGACTTGATGCTGCAGGGGGGCAAGTAGGATAGCATACTCGCCTGTAAAATGGGCGAGTAGCCCTACTCACATGCCCTTAGGGGCGATTAGGCCTCTACTCACGTGCAGAACACGTGATTACAAATCCTAATTGTCTGTTGACTTTCCTAATTGCCTGTTGACTTTCCTAATTGCCTGTTTGATTCCTAATCGTGTGTTTTGCTGTTGTAAGTGTATTTTGACATCCCACATGCGCCTTATCTCACATGAAAAAAAACATTATGGGGCTTCCGATAAGCAACAATCATTAGCCAAAACTTGGCCCAAGATAGGCCAGATAGCTCGCAATGAAAATAAAGGGTAGAATGCTTCTTGGGTTTTTAGAGATAATACACCACCTACACAGATGGGCTTCCATAAATACACCAAAACGGCCCAGAAAACAACTTAACATCAAGCCCAATATCAGACCCAACAAGATAACATCTGAACATGCCATATACAAAACCTATTTTTGGCCGTAAGGACAACCTCACGCATACAGCCCAGAAATCCCAAAAAATAACCCCACTTGAGCCTAAAATAAACTCACATCATAAGCACATAACTGGGCCACATTTTAACTAACGAATCCCCATATATGCGACTCTTCGATTAGAGGCAATAGCATGGACCATGATCCAATAATGGGCCCTCACAAAATTATAGACCTCGACATCGAATGAGACCCTACAACCAGTTAGTGATAAACTGACAACATATAAAGAAACTCATTATGTAACACCCCAACCGATGGCGGAATCATCGAGGTGTCACGTAGTGACGATTGTTCAAAAGCACATGGTACTAAAATGTAAATATATTATTGAATAATTTAAATTGTCTTACATAGATGAAATGGAAAAAAAAATACAATAGTCTGAACGAAACATGAAATTTGAAATAACTTATTAAAAGCAAGCACTAAAATCCAATGCTATGGAACTAAGATCAAACTGCACCTGAAACATGTACAAAATAGGTTTTGTCAACATAAGAAATGTTGGTGAGCATTCCTAGTTTTAATACATATAGTAAGTTGAAAAAGGTATACAATTCAAGTGCAAAGCTACAATGCAAATATGTAAACTATGTATCATACAAATGAGCGAAATCAACCCTTTGACCGTATAATGTACTAAATGAACGGCGGTGTACTTATCCAATAAATGGATAAAACTTAACAATGACCACGGATTCTTCGATGAAAAAGGGGGAGAATCAACCTAGGCGGGTTGTCAATCCAATAGCGCTATCCAATGTTAAGGTCGGCTTGTACGTGGTTAATGATTTCACTAAGTACAAATGTATTCTACATGTAATGTCTAAGCATAAAGCACGTTTGTAAGCAAATACACATAGTACTAGAATTGTATTGTAAAAATGTGAACTTGTATGTGAAATTTGTATAAGTGTACATGTAACACCCCAAAAGTGAATAAAAACAAAAAGGGGATAGGAAATACTCACATTCGCCAAATGACAAGATGACTAAGCGAGTGTGAAAATGCGAGCAATCCAAAGATTCAACGACGAAACTAGTCCAATTTAGAAGAAAAGAAACCGAATAGGAAAAAATATCAAGCTTTCAATTCGCCAATTACAAGAGCTTATAATCAAAGCTTCAAATGTAGAAGTAATATACTCTAGAAGAAAGGTATGAGGGAGAGTTTAATCGAATTGAAACAATTGAATTAGAGGTGCAAAGTGTAATGGGTCATAGGTGGGTTTTTATACTAGTTTTGGATTCAATTAGCCATTAAAATTGGTCAACACCATAAAGTAAGGTTTTATGATGAATTGAATATTTGACTAGGACTTTGACTGTTTGACTAAGACTTTGACTAGGACATTGACTGGGACTTTGACTGAGACTTTGACTGGGACTTTGACTAAGACTGTCTTAGCGGACCGCGAGGGCTAAAATTTTTTTTTCTTCTAATTTAATCAATTTTAAGTTATAAACTTGTTTCCTTATGTTTCTAAGTTGTTTTAGGACCGAAAATTAAGGGCTTTGAGTATCAAGGTCTGAAACATACGTGCTCGGGTGTAGATGTGAGTATAAAACGTGCATATTTTTACTTATAAAAAATATAAGTTTTATTAAATTGTGAATTTTGGTCTTATTAAAATACGAGGGTTAAAAATGAAAATTTTGAAATAGTTGAGGAACCAATTATGCACATTTATGAAGAGTGAAGGGTACAGGTTGTCACAGTCTCCCCTATTTTTAAAAATTTCGTCCCGAAATTACTTTCAAGTGAAGGTTTCATGAAACAAAAGACATTTGTAAAAAGGCAAGTAGATTTTAAGAAATGCATTAGCCATGATTTGACAAAGTTTAAAGTAGTTGTTTAATACCCAAAATAAGAGTTTGAAAATCCTTAAAGTTTGACCCAAGGTTAGAGAATTAAGAGTTTATAATGAGAAAGGTTTGGGAAAAGTATGTAACTGGTTAGGGCAGGGCATTGTTATAGTAGCTTCCCTTACTTTAGAGAAGTTTCTGACCGAACTTTATTAAGGACATGCAACAGGATTTCGACTAACAGAGAGTGTAAGAGTATAGAAAGTTTGTGTTTTCTGTGTGGATGGTCCAGAGAAAGACTCTTGGAAGTCGAATTGAAGCTCGTGTAAGAGCATTCTTATCGAAAATGCTAGCTATTAGTCAACGATCTAATAAAGAGATAGTAATGGGTAGGTTCTTGGTCAGACTCCAAGTCCGCTCCCGCAGTATCGCTCGTGCTTATATATAGGGTGTACCGCAGCTAACCCACCACACTACTGATACTTTGGACTCGTACTGATTGTCTACCAATAGCCTAAGTAGAATCACACACCACCCCTATGTACCTGTAAATCCATGATTGCGTTCCGGACCGTAATCATCGATTTACCTTACACTAGGGTGCTATGCTTTTCCATAACACTAACATAAGTAATACAAGAAACAATGCGTGCAACCAAAATGTGTTAAGTAGTAGATACTGCTCAAGTATAAGATGCGGTTGGAAGTTCTTCCCCTTTCAGGTTCACCCTTTAACCATAATGAGATTAATGTGTAAGTATAAGACATGATTAGGGGTTCTTCACCTTTCGGGTTCACCCTTAACCGGTAAATTTCTGTTCACATCATTGGGCTCTAAACAACCATATTGGTAAACTCTAAGGATTACACCGTTTCCCTCGGGTTAGAGGAATACTCTGAACCGAGTCGTACATGGGAACTGGCTTAGATCTCATACGAGCTATTACTTAGTATGTTCGTTGGTCATGATAATGAACAAAATAATGTAAAGTATAACAGGGTTTTGCTCACAACAAAAAATATGCATACCAAATATGCGTTCATGTAAGTATATAAGTATAGCATAAAATTTCGATTGAAAGAATAACATAACGTAAATCGAGTAAATCGCACAATTTACACAAAATGAAAGTAAACAAGTTAAATTAATGCTCAAAACTAGTGTTGTAAGAATAACTACTAATAACTAGTGCGAGAATAGTTGCGAATAACGGGTGAAAATAACTACCAACAAAAGAAGAATACAAAAATAATAAGATAAGTACGAACGTAACTATAAATAGAATGGTGTAAAAAAATAATGAAATTTACTGTAAATGAAAGTGCGCAGAACAGACGTATAGTCTACTGGTATGAGGATAACTTTTTGGAAACCGAAGAATGTTTTAAGTTCAAAACAGTTCACTTGAAAAGATTTCATACGTACACATTTTTATGTGTTTACGAGAAGTCGAGTTTGAAAAGTGTTATAAGGTATATTATTAGTTGCAAATTCCTCTCGAAAACATATATTGGATACGCTATATGAAAACATGCAAATTTACATTTGATTTGTAAAATATGCAATGCAAGTTTATAAAATGCAAAATGAAACCATTTCATGAAGTGTGTGTAAATCTAATGTGTTTCGAAAAACCAAGATATAAAATGATGTGAAGGTTGTGAATGATCCCAGATGCCTTGACGAATTTTGGAAATAAAATTTTCTGTATTTAAACATTTCTTTAACTTGTGGGTTGAAAAGTCGGAAATTTCTAATTGTTATGAAATGTTGAGAAAATCGAAGTGTTACCCGTTAAGACTGGGTAAACTTGAAACCTTTTAAATTTTCAAACTTTTACGAAATTTATACATTGAAAGATTATTTATTTGCAGGATCGTTAAGGCATCTCTTTGGGCTCATAGCGGGCTATTTGTTTCAAGCACAAGGTGTATGAAAAGTGTGTTATAATTTGGCGAATAGGCTTTGTGAAAAGACTTATAGAATAAGTTGTCAAATTAATCGTTTCAGAGAGTAGTGTACTAGTGCGTATCGTGTAGGTAGGCATATATGTATGAGTTTAGTCTGACTAAGAAGTTCTAACTAATGGTAGTTGTCCATGGCATAGGAGACTGGGTGCAGCAATATTAGTATTAGGTATATGAGGATATACTGTGACTTCGATCAAGTAAGTTTGTAAACATGAAGGTATAAAACAGGTTGAAATAATAAGTTTGGAAAAACCATGTTCATTTTTAACTGTATGATGACGCAACATTCCTAAAATCAAGATGTGATCAAAGTTAAACACAGAGTTTAAAACTTAAGTCGTGGGTAAAAATGTTTTAACGCAAAACGAGTAATACCTTATAGTGTAAGAATCATGAGCATAAGTGAAATAATGTAAGCTTTAATGCGATAGTATATCGGACAAAAGTTTTAGTAGTGATGATAAGGGATTCAAAAGCGAATGATCAATGAATAATGGCATATGAAACATCAAGTGATTAAATGGAATCTTCAAATGATAAACAAACATAAATATCAATGATATAAAACATTGGAATTGTTTCCATAGGAAACTTTGACTAACTAAAGTAATTGAAATTTCCAAGTGACTTGTGGGGGCGTACTTTAGCCTATAAGTGAATGCTCATCCTAAGAGTTCCCAGGTAGGTATACGGGTCCCTCGTCTGATTGGGATTTATACGAAATACCATGCCTAGACAGAAAACTCAGGATACAGGCGCTCACCCTTCCAGATTGCACGCGCCCCATCAATAGTGAATTCCAAAACTTTAGCGAGATTAAAAACGAGATGCAAAAATAGATCCTTGAGATTTGGATTTCACTCCTAACTCAAAGATGTATTTCAAAATTGAAAATGATTGTGGAATGAAACCAATCACTAAGTTAAGGATATCACTCCCAGCTTAGTGGTTAAGTTCCTTTTTGAAAGAAATACTCTTTGAGGTGTGGATGTCACTCCTATCTCAAAGATATATTCCTAAGATAAATAACATATAGAGGAGTGAAACTAATCACCAAGGTATGGATGTCACTCCTAACTTGGTGATATCGTTTCGTTTGTTAAATACGAGTATCTTCTTCTTTAAACAACACACCGAAAGAATAACGAGAAAGAATCATAGCGAAAATATCTTGAAAGAAAATAATAGGATAAAGAGAAATAAACACGAGAGGACTCGTGAATGTAAGCTTGGTTATAGACTAGGCTAAAAGGCATTCTAATAACCTAATTCCCTATAACCATGGCTCTGATACCAATCTGTTACATACTTTTCCCAAACCTTTCTCATTATAAACTCTTAATTCTCTAACCTTGGGTCAAACTTTAAGGATTTTCAAACTCTTATTTTGGGTATTAAACAACTACTTTAAACTTTGTCAAATCATGGCTAATGCATTTCTTAAAATCTACTTGCCTTTTTACAAATGTCTTTTGTTTCATGAAACCTTCACTTGAAAGTAATTTCGGGACGAAATTTTCTAAAATAGGGGAGACTGTGACAACCTGTACCCTTCACTCTTCATAAATGTGCATAATTGGTTCCTCAACTATTTCAAAACAATTAAAAATTTCCGACTTTTCAACCCACAAGTTAAAGAAATGTTTAAATACAGAAAATTTTATTTCCAAAATTCGTCAAGGCATCTGGGATCATTCACAACCTTCACATCATTTTAAATCTTGGTTTTTCGAAACACATTAGATTTACACACACTTCATGAAATGGTTTCATTTTGCATTTTATAAACTTGCATTGCATATTTTACAAATCAAATGTAAATTTGCATGTTTTCATATAGCGTATCCAATATATGTTTTCGGGAGGAATTTGCAACTAATAATATACCTTATAACACTTTTCAAACTCGACTTCTCGTAAACACATAAAAATGTGTACGTACGAAATCTTTCAAGTGAACCTGTTTTGAACTTAAAACATTCTTCGGTTTCCAAAAAGTTATCCTCATACCAGTAGACTATACGTCTGTTCTGCGCACTTTCATTTACAGTAAATTTCATTATTTTTTTACACCATTCTATTCTCACCCTAACATAAGATTTTCTTAAATTATAGACTTGGGCATCGAATTTACCAAATACACGCAGAAGCATAGGAGGCACGAAAACAAAACACCATCCCTAAAAATAAATAAAAAATAGCAACACTTTAAATGTTATTTTAGATATTCAAGAAAAACAAAAACAAAATTCGTAGCGTGTAAGTAAACCAAAAACACGCCTCTTTCATTTATGGGATTCCAGTTTCCGGTGTACGTGTAAGCATGGATAGGATTTAAAATAGAAAACGCCAATCCTAACTTCCACACATAATTCCATAGGTGGATTCTATTCATATTGGTAAAAGAATGTTTCTTTATGTTATAAATATTCCTATTTGCGCAAGCTATTTTAACCCATTTATGCATAATCAGATCATTGAACTACAACCACTGATGGATAACGTATACTTTAAAATAAAAACCATACCTATCATCAAAGAAACAGTTGTTTGATTCCATGTAATCCTATTCCTCTTTGTACCGACTGTTACTATTTTGTTACCCAATTTCAACGACAACGAAGGTCAACATCTGCAATCTAATTTAGTGATTCATAAGTGTAAATAAATAACATTTGACGATTTAAAATACAAATAAATTAATGGTTTTATGTCCAATATCTTATAAAAAAAGGCATTAAAAAGGATTCACAAAGTATGTGTGCATGCAATAAAGAACCCGGAAAATACAATAGATTCATCTTTGCTTGTTGGCCAGTAATAGTCATTTTTCTCCAGATCCTTCATGTGATCAATCATGTTAAGATAAATATAAAAAAAAGTAAGGAAATAAGATAAAATACCTTAACGACATTGCTGAAACTTTGGCGCATCCTGCATCAACCATCACAGAGTATCAAAGACAAACATGATAACCAAATGAAAAAAGTTAGATTCAATTCATTAAATTAATGATAAGAGAGACAATCCAAATAAAGACATATAATCTCACATAATCTGATGATGCAAAATTTTCTTGCAAATGCAACAATATTGTTTTGATATCCGCAACTGCCATTTTAGTAAGGATGCCATATGGGCAAAAAAGAGAACGTGTAAGAAAATAATTAGTAGTGCCATTATTAACAATAAGAGTTGTAGTCTTGTAGAAACCTTTCTTCTCCTGCTTCTTTTTCACTGCATAACCGTTCCAAAAGAAAATCCACATAAACTTCTAAGAAAGCAAAAGAAAAAAAGATCACACTACCACTAACCACTAATTAATTAAAAAAGCTAGACACCATATTTCTTATAAAGTGTACGTCAATTAACAAATCATGCATACAAAATCCTCTTCATATTCTACTCTCCTATATGTTCCACCCCCACATACATATACACATACATACATTTATTTTTCTTGTCTGCAATCTTGGTTATATAAACACTGATAGCCCCAAATTACCATATTTAACCATTGAAACAATTTTTTTAAAAGCTACATGGTTATTATATACAGTTCCCAGTATTTGATTGAGAATTAGTCCATGTTTAGCGTTGAATCAAGTTCAAAGGCATACGTAACCTGCCAATGGTTCAAAGGATGGATGAAACAAACCTAAAATCTAATTTCATGTTTCATTTTTGCATAATCTATCAAATATTATATTTTTTTCACAAATAGAACTTATCACAATTAACGGAATAGATACCTAAGAATAGCGACACCACCCTTTCTTTGTGTACCTTGATCTCTTGGTCTTTAGGGCTCCAGTTAACCATTTTATAAACTGTCATCTCTGCCAACAAACATATCTTGAAACTTGAAAGAAAAAAATATTGATATTTAACAAATACAAAACATGAAAACTTAAATTGGTTTTTTAAATTGGAAAAGAATAACCATCATTCTCCTATTCAGAGTCATAACCAGAATACCCACATGAATGCAGGTATTCATCTCAAAAATTAAACATATCACCTATTTTGCAGAGATTGTGGTATAAAAAAGCTAAATGCTGTAAAGGAAAAAGAAGGGAAGATGAACAAACACAAAAATTGATTAAGACCAAGGCAAACACATAAAAAACGACGCTTGATGATTAGGGTCTTCAAGTCGATATGCAAGAGGACAAAGTTATTGGGAGTTCTATAAAGCGTGTTTTGTTTTGCAAGGGTTTGATGCGACTGATAAGACTCAACGGTGTCGGTATCTACCTCCGTGGTGATTTACATATCCGAATCGGTGGTTGTTTCGGAGATGGTGGTGCGACGGTAGAGAAGCTGTTGTTTTTGGGTTGGTTTATGTTGCATATTCGAGTGGTGTATGGAGGTGGTCAACGGTGGTTGATGGGGCGTTCCAAGGTGGGTTACAGGTTAGTGGCGTGGTGGTTAACGGTGGGGTTGCAGGTGAACGCTTGCGAGTTACGCTGCAAGGTTACAGAGAGATGGAGAGGTTTCAGAGAGAGAGAGAGAGAGAGAGAGAGAGAGAGAGAGAGAGAGAGAGAGAGAGAGAGAGAATGGCAGTATAATGACAAAAGGTAAAATAGCAGGAACACATACGTGGCTGGAGCAGGTGAACAAACAAGAACACATACATGGCTGGAGCAGGTAAACAAACGTTGGCAGGTATATTTCGTCAACTATAAGAATATTATATTTAGTTACTGCTCATTAAGATGGAATGTTAATATATATTCCGTCAACTATAAGAATATTCCGTTAAGTTACTGCTCATCAAGTTTAGTGTGCCGCGGTAGTTAACAGTGGGGTTGTAGGTGAACGCTTGCGAGTTACGCTGCAAGGTTATAGAGAGAGGGAGAGAGAGAGAGAGAGAGAGAGAGAGAGAGAGAGTATGATGACAGAAGGTAAAATAGCAGGAACACATACGTGGGCTGGAGCAGGTGAACAAATGTTGGCAGGTATATTTCGTCAACTATAAGAATATTCCGGTTAGTTACTGATCATCAAGTGGAATGTTAATATATAGGATAATATGTTTCTATTAAATTAAGTATAGCCGATTATCCAGTTCAAATATATGTTTATACGAACTATACAATACTATTGCTATGGGATTTAAAAAGTGGGCGAGGCTAACGTAAAAAGGAGCTTAGCGTACAGAGTATAAGATGGATTATTAGCCATAGATTAAACTAGATAATCAGGGGCACGATAGAAAAATCATTGCGTCATTAAAGTTTCACCCCCATTTTTAAAACAAATATACCATAAAACAAGCTTTTTATCTTCTTTCATTTGCATACAATATTTCCATACTTTAAAAAAAATTGCTAGGTTGATAACTTGCATTTTATTGAGGGTATACTTGTGTTTTAGAAACGCAAGTTATACCTGATCAAACAACCTGATAAAACGCAAGTTATAAATGATAAAACACAAGTTATACATGATAAAACATAAGTTATATCTGATAAAAAGATGTAAGTTATACATGGTATAAACGCAAGTTATACATGATAAAACCCAAGTTATAGCCGATACAAAAATGCAAGTTATATCCGATAAAAAAACGCAAGTTGTATCATGATAAAATGCAAGTTATCAACCCAACAAATATTTTGTTTTTTTTAAGTATAGCAATAGGTATGCAAATGAAAGAGGATAAAAAGCTTGTTTTTAGACAAAATTACACTTTGTGTCCTTTATGTATGACCAAAATTATGAAACATGTCCTTTAAAAATAAAAAAATTCATTTTATGTCCAAATTCATTGTTTTTTCTTAAGATTATGTCCTTTTATACTAACTCAGTTAGTAAACTTAGTTAACTATAATCTAACCAAGGGCAAAATAGTCCATTTACATGCTTTTGACTAAAAATCCCCATCCGACCTAAATTCTAGCCTCTTTAGCGATATTCTTCCTTAAAATCAATTTAGAGGTTCTTCTACAACCAACTCACCACCATCACACCTGTCATCACCTCCACCTCAACCCACCACCTTAGCACTAGCCTCACTATCACCTTCACCACCACAACAATCACCACTTGCCATTCCCACCACAACCACCACCCCACCCACTTCCACTGCTGTCACCTCCAGATCTGATCTGAGCACCCACTTTCGTCGCCCACCTCCACCACCATCACTCAACTCTATCCACCCTTTCCCATCACCACCATCATTCATCCCGAGCAACCCAAAATCAAACTTACAACTAAGTACCAAAAGTAAAAACCCAGACATCAAAATTGGACCCAAATCAAATTCGTTCACCAACAACCACCGTTCACCACCATCGTTCAAACCCAGTTCAAAATCAGCTCCTTTTCATACATCATCGTAAGATAATCGTTCACGAACAACAACAATCGTCCACCTCGTTTTTTATTTAAGGTTGTGGTTTTCAAATTTGGGCTTTTATTTTGAGGTCGTGGGTTCTCAGATTTGGTTGGTGGTGGCATTAACAGATAGATATAGATGGGGATAAATGGGTGCAATTTGGTGGTATGGGGGTGGTGGCTGACAATGGCAAAGGTACTAGTGGTAAAGGTGGTCGCAGGTGGTAATGGCGGGTAGTGATGGTGGTGTTAGGTGGAGATTTTTTTATACACATGATATATATATATATATATATATATATATATATAAACGCCTAAATTGATTTTGATTAAGAAGATCGTTAAAGAGGTTAAGATTAGGGCAAATAGGGTTTTTTAGTCAAAAGCATGTGAATGGACTATTTTGTCATTGGTTAGATTATGGTTAATAGAGTTTGCTAACTGAGTTAGTATAAAAGGACATAATCTATAAGAAAAACACATAATTTGGACATAAAATGATTTTTTTTTTATTTTAAAGGACACGTTTCATAATTTTGGTCATACATAAAGGAAACAAAGTGTAATGAGAAGAGATAACGTACAAAGCTTCTTAACGTACAAAGCGTAAGACGCATTCTCAGCCATTAGATTTAGGAGGTGGCAAAGATGGTAATTAACAACCCTAATCATATTTGGGTTAATCTAACCAAGGGTAAATTAGGAAAAACACGTTTAATTTGTTTTTTCAAATCGTAGCAACAAACATAATTGAAACAACATTTTTCAACGATTGAACCTGATTTTTCATCTTTTCATTTCGATTAAACGTTCATAATGATTACACAATAAAAAAACATTCGATTACAATCAAATAAAAAAGTATTTACAGAAGAAGAAGTAAAACAGAGTATCATAATTCAATCGATAAAATCAATCGAATCATATTCAAATATCACTATCAATGCATCTTTTATTAACAGAAACAAACGATTTTGATAATAGAAGAAGAATTAAAGAAAAAAATGACTTTCAAAAAAGTTTCAGACGATGAAGATAACTAACTGTTAAACAAGTTTTATTTAAACGCACATTATATATATATATATGTTAAAATATAACGTGCGTTTAAAGTTCACTGGTGGTACAAACAAACAACAAATGCACGTTTATAAAAATTTAAACGCACTTACTGTATTATTTAAATGCACGTGATTGACAAAATACACAAATTATGTTTTTTTATTGTGTTCGTACATGTAATGATGAAAACTGTAAGTGGTATAGCTTATTAATGGTAAAACATCAACCTATCTAAATACATGATTATTTAAATGGTAAAAAACACAAAAAATCTTACTAAGTACTAACTATGATTTGATTGGTAATAAATATAATTAATTCTTGAGATTCAATATTCAACTACAACCTAAAAATAACTTTTTTGGTCTATAAATAAACTATCAAACACATAGTGAGTCACATACAAACTAGAAAACTAAAAAAAAAATGGCAAAAAAAACGACATTGATGCAATCTACAATCTCCAAGTCAAGACTGTGATCATGGTAGATTGCATCTCTGAAGTAAGAGATAACATCAACCCATCCTGTGTAGTTAAAGGAGCACAAAATGAGGTCCAAAGGCAATATATGAAGAACTTGGATCTGATTGAGAAGCTGATGAATGAAGAAAAAACACCATTAAGGGATGCAACTATTGAGCAACTCCAGACGCAAGCATCTTTTGATAATCTCATCTGTCAGGCACTTAGCATGTCACACCCTCAAATTCCACTTGTGGGGTTTTACCGCGAGGCGCGTGACACACCAGGACCCAAGTCAACGGTCACAATAACCAAACACTAAATGTAATATATGAAAACTAAAACATTAAGTTTTTGAACCATAAACCACACGGAAACATATCTTGTTTACAACCAAAAGACATAACGTAGTCTAAAAAACATTCTTCAACATGCACTAGGACTCTAGACGCCGTGCAAGACCCCGTGCGCCTAATCCATTGATTGCTACCTTAGCGACCTGAGAAAACATGCCAAAAATGTCAACATATAATGCTGGTGAGTTCACGGGTTTTACAAAAGAGTTTCCATAAGTTTGAAAAGATCATTTCCGTTAATACTATGTTATAAGAACGTTAGCTAGACGTTAAGTATTTTTACTACTACGAGTTGGAAATCATTACTGACATGTAACCCCGATAGTATGCCCAGAATGTTGGAATCACCGTCATCATCGGTGACTCCGAAAGTTAGAGACAATATGCACCTGCCCGGCTCCTAGCTGTCGAGTGAGGTTAGTCAAGCCCAATAGATCTATCCACATTTCCCGTTATGTATACCTACATACTCATGGTTTCCCCTGGACTTCCTAATGAAACACCCGTATAGTAAAAACAGTAACCATAGTATAACATGACCTTTAAGAAATGTAAGTATTTGACATGTTCTCCCCCGAAAGCAAAACAGTAAAAGCGGGGTTGTGACACTCACCTTAGGTTGGTTACTTGAAAAAACAATTAAATCAACAAGCTATGATAGCCCCAAATAGCGGCGACCTATCATGAGACGTATATAAGTACCCAGTCTAATAACCCGTAGGTTAACTAGTCCCCGAATGTCCAGACCATAACCATGTACGTTTGAAAACACCTTTGACCGTTAAGCCGACCGCACAAGACAAGACCCGACATCCCATTGGTGACCCGACATCCCACGTGTTAATCCAGAATGAGAAATTAAGCAATCACATGCAACTATGCACTTAACACACATTCATGTTCACTACATCTATCATATGAGTCATATATAGCATAAACGACTCCGAACACATGTTACCAGGTTATTAGACTTGTCACGGGGTTCCTAACATGTTCCTAGGTGTCAAACCATGTTTCGGGATGTCAAAATACACTTACAACAGCAAAAAACACGATTAGGAAGTCAACAGGCAATTAGGAAAGTCAACCAAGCAATTAGGATTTGAAATCACCTGTTCTGCACGCGAGTAGGGGCCTAATCGCCCCTAAAGGCATGCGAGTAGGCCTAATCGCCCTCTTATAGGCGATTAGGATCTCCTACTCGCCCCCTGCAGCTTCTAACCACATTTCGCGCGTTTAACCCTTTAAATCATATCCAAAACATGTAAAAACACCCAACATCAGACCCAAATCATTAAACAACCCATTCCAAACAAAAACCCCCAATTTATCACTGGTCTAACACCCTATTTGCAATTGTTTCCGAAAATGGCAAAGTACTAGGTAACATTAAATATGCATATCTTTCCCTACATGGTAAGTTACCAAATCTCATCACCTACAACCTTGCAAATCATCATTCCTCTGTTATCATACCATTCTAGTGTAAACCCTAACATCAATCAATCATCAAATCATATCATAACACCCTAAATCTTCAAGAATCACTCAAACGGGTCAAAATGCATATTATCATCAAAAAACATAATAATTGCTCAAAACCTTAAAAAATCATCTTAACAACTCATACACATCAGTAAAACATCAAAATACATTGAAACATTCACGTTTTAACCATTAAAAAACCGTTTCTTGCATGAATACTCCACATAGAGGAAGTATAAGTGTTTAGACTTGTTTTAGAAACTTATTTCAAAGGATTTCAAAGACACAAACTTGATAAAACTAGGTCTGGACCTTTGGGAACCAAGATATCAACATTACAAAGGTTTAGGATAGATAATACACCTTGGATTTTGATAAGGAGCAAGTGTAAGCTTAGGGATGATGGGTTTTAGAGCAAAAACGAGCTCCAAAGGTGTATTATGGTGTGAGGGAGGCTTGGGACGAGTTAGGGGTGCAAAAATGGTGTTTTGCAAGTCAAGGGTTGTATTTATAGGTGTTTCTAGTCGTCCTAGCTGCAACAGGCGATTAGGAGCAGTTACAGGCGATTAGGACACGTGATTACACGTATCGCCTATAAGAACAGGCGAGTAGGGCCTACTCGCTCTTGTAATCGCCTATAAGCCTTGTAATCCCCTATAAGTCTCTCCTACTCATCATCATCATCATCATCATATTTTGGGTTTTTTGGCGCGTTAAACACTATTTTTAACACATATAAGCACGTATTTACATACTGACAATTCATATAATGATTATAAACATGTAATGGTGATAACTAACAAGTTTACATTCGTTCACCAATTCCCGCGACTCGAGACTTGCGTGTGTGCGTTAAATTCGATGATTCTACAAATCACCGATCCTTGTACACATGGTTATGGACCGACTCCCAATGATCCCGTGGATCATTGTAACGACTCCCGATGGTTCCCGAACCATCCTAACGACTCAACTGACCCAGTTAAGTATGTAATATGCATGACTCGCTAAGGTAGACTTACTAGTTTGACCAATGTTAGTAACCCGAGTTTGCCGAGCGTCACATAGCAACACAGAAACCTGCTCATGAAAAACATGGCAGCAAAATAGAAGGCAAGGGATGCAATCTTGGGTGGCAAGGGATGGATGGGTTGGGGTGGTTTGATGGTGGTTTTTTGTGTTTGTATATATATATATATATATATATATATATTTTAATTATGGCTGTTGTTTTGAGTGGTGGTTCTTGTGGTTTTTGGTGATGGGGGTGATGGTGGTTGTAGTTGATGGTGTGAAATAGTGGTGGTAATGGTGGTGGTGATGGTGGTCTAGTAACTTCTATGGATTTTAATAGTAATGGAATAGACGCACTTATTAGCTATTTGGACGCACTTATTGTTTATCTTTAGACACACTTACTTTACAAACAGACGCACCTATATAAAATTTAAAGTAACTGAGAAAAAAAAACCAAAACTAAACGCATGTTGTAAACATTCATACGCACTTGTTAAACACAGTAACTTTTACAGAGTCAAGCACATATCTAAGACAACTCTCATCATCAGAATCTTCTAATTCAACCTCTTCGTTATCTTCAAATTCATCTTCGACATTCTGGTCATCTTGTTCAACTTGTGGCTGGGTTGAATCACCCTCCTTCGAATGTTTTCGTCGATCATGGCCTTTCTCTCTCATATCGCACATGTTCTCTTCCTTTTGCCAATTCGACTAACTTGTTTTTCCTTGCTGGACTTTATACGCCTCTGCTTACCACGACCTTTGTTCTTGATACCATTCGGCAGTCGAATAGTGGGTTCGGCCTCTGATGGTTTCTCATAACCAAGAAGAGAAGCATACCTGTCATACTTCTTCTGATGGCTAGGTCTCTTTAAACCTGCCCTCATCAACCTTCTTAACCATCTCTTTCATTTGATCGTTAACCAAAGTTAACTTGAATAAATCTGTAATTAAAGTGTTTGCAAGATATTCACTGGCCAAGACTATCTCCCTTGCAAATACGTCTAGGTTCTTCGTCTTGTCATCACCAAACTCTCCTATTTCAAATGAATACTTGATTTCATTTGGAACAACATCTTTGGTCCACCTTTTTAAATATATCTCTTTGGGAATCGGTTTACTCTAAACAACCTTAGTATAAAAAATATATGCCTACAAAGCAGACCATATTGCTCATACCTCCTACATGTACATAGTGAAGTAACATCTTCAACACCCTCATCAACTTCCTTCTTGAAAAGAACCTGTAAAAATGTTAAAAACTATTTTGATGACTTTGGACGGCACGTATGAACATATTTAATTGCACTAAATATCTTAAAAATCTTACAAAAAAGCAAAAAAATAAAATAAAAAATAAATAAATAAAAAAAATACCTTAAGAAAACCTTGACCATGTGCTTGTAGATCTTCAACAAAAATCTTTAAAAACCCTTCTTCAGCCCTTTGCATATGAACACCTATTAATCCTTCATAAGTGGCATATATTTCTTCCTGAATATCAAAGAAGATAGTCCGTGTAAATATCTTAGATGCCTCTTCCTCAATATGGTTCCTAGTCCAAAACTCAGGAACGGTATGTCTTGAATCATGGTCATTCTTCCTATGATCGAATCTCTGAGCTTCAAGGGAAGTTTCAAAGTGGTTGAAAAACTCAACAAGAGTCAACTGAGAATTTGCAACTTGGCAAAAAAAAAATGATTTTCACTCTCAGATCTTGATCTTGTCCTCATTAGTCTAGACATAGGTTCATCCGGGTAAAAAGTAGGTATCCACATTGATCTCATATTAAACATGTCTGTCAACCAATTGTTCTCATTTAGTTTGTAATCGACAATAAGTACGGCCCACTTGAAATCAAATGTCTCTGGACTGATTGAGTCTGTCCACACAATTGCACAAATTCTCCTTTTGAACTCATCATCACTGCATAATGCACTACCCACCTAAAAACAAAAACATAGAACAAACGTACGTTGTTAACTTTTGATGCCTTCACATAAAAATCAATAAAAACTATCAAACGCACGTTAATATAACTTTGGACACATTCACTATATTGTAACCAACCAAGATACTATTTAAACGCACTGATGTAATAAACAAACCCACCCTTAATTTATATCAAACATTCATACTGACCTTATCAGAAACCTTCTTCATGATATGCCACATGCATAATCTGTGTCTGCTATTATGAAAAACCAACTTGTGACACCCGACATGTTCGACTTAAACATTTTAGTAAAACATAAGTCTACCTTAGCAAAAAAAAATTTATAAACGGACTTAACTGGTTAGTTGAGTTGGGTCAGGTTGGGATTGTCCAGGGTTCAATGATCTGGAAGATCATTGAGAGTTTGTTTTGGGAATACACTAATACGAGTCCCGCTGTTGGTGAAATTACATGAATTGAATCAAGTAGGATATGTAGATTGATACATACGTGTGATACAATGTGCAAATACGTGCTTCAAAGGTGCAAACATGATTGTGTATGCTTAATATATGTTAGGATTGCATGTTCATGTGTTAGAATGTTGTTAGGACAAAAAGGATTGGTGAAACCACTTTTGCAAACCTTAGTCTAATTCATTCTGTCCAAAATACTCTAAGTATAGAACTGCTGAAGAACAAGGATCAAACTGCTGAAGAAGAGAATCAGAAGTGCTGAAGAAGAAAAGTCATCAGAAGTTATGAAGTTCAAACCAGACACTTCTACTGAAGAACTACTAAAGACAAACTACTCATCAGTAGTTTGTCATTCATCAGTACTTACATGAAGATCTTTTTCCACCGCCTTATTTGTATCAGTAGTTTATTACTTTAGTATTTCTTTTTGCTTTATGTACAAGTTCCAAGACTGCAACTTGTTGCAACTTGTTTCTGAACTTGCTTTTGGCAGGTTCATGTATTTGTAAAGTCTATAAATAGAAGGGTTCATCCCTCTGTTTTTAGACATTGATTTTAATACAAGAAATCCTTCAACACTTATTATTGTTATTTCCATTTCATGTTTATTGAGAATCTGTCAAAGTGTTTCATTCTCATTCAATACATAGATTCTCAATAAATACTTATCATTTATTAGTTCTTGAATCCAGGGGGAGTAATAACTCTGTTGATAAGTGTAGCTTTAAACTTTTAAACATTCCGCTGTGCTATCACTGATCAAGAACTTGCTAAACACTTAAGTGTTCACTAGCAACTTCATACAAAAGAGCAATATACTGATCCAACAATTGGTATCAGAGCACTGGTTTATCTGATCACATTTCAATCTAACACATTGAGAATCAGACACAGGCTCTTATTTGTATTCAATAAAGGATTATAAGCTCACTTTTATCAACATCATCACTTTAAGAGATATTTGACAAATCAATACTCTTTAAAATGGATCCTCATAATACTGGTTCTGCCACTAAACTTGCCATGCTTGTAAGAAATGAATATAACATATGGCAAAAGAGAATGGCCACTACCTTATCACAGACCAACACAGGTTGTTGGAGATCTGTTGATATATGGTCCTCATAAACCAGTAAATATAAATCTTGAAAACTAAAGAAGAGATTCCAAAAGAACCAAAAGGACTATACTGATGATGATTTCCTAAAACTTGAGTTGCTGTGATGCAAAAAGCTTTCTCTATGTTGGCAATGGCACTCCCAAATGAAATCTACTCTGGCCTATTACATTGTGATAGTGCCAAAGAGCTTTGGGGACTGCCTAAAAGGAACAGTTTGGAGGAACTGAAGAGGTGATTGCCAACACCAGAGAAATCTTGGCTCAACAATATGAAACTTTTGCTTACATTAATGGGGAAACTTTACCATAGCAATTTTGAAAGATTTTCCTCATTAATATCTGAGCTAAAACTAAATGGTCAGACCTATACAACTGTATCTATGCTTCATAGATTTTTAAGGTCTTTACCTGATAATGGGAAACATACTCAATAGTCTTAAGATCTTCACCAGCAACTTTAGCCCCCTCACTCTTAAAAACTTCATGGGAGATTACTTACTTTTGAGAGAGAAATAGATCAAAAGAAAAAGTTACAAAATTCTGGTTAAAATTGCTGATGACTATCTACCAGGTAGTACAACACTATTGGGACAAGACTCACCAACTTGTTCAATAGTTTTGGATCTTTTGACCACATTGACATAACATGCCTGGGATCTCATCTGAAAGATCATTCCCAGGTTATGACAATAATGACTTTGCTCAAACTGCTGATACATGTGTTTTATCATGGATGACTTAAATAGTTTTAGCAGTGATGACCTAGAAGAAATGGATATTTTGCACCAACTGGCCATGTTAAGTTTTAAAAAACAAATAAATTTTACAAAAGGTCAGGAAGGAAGTTTCCAGGACTTAACAGTTCTACACAAAAATTGGTTTTGACAAATCTAAACTTAGATGTCACAAGTGTCAAAAGTTGGGACACTTTGCTAGAGAGTTAGAAGTTCTGGCTTTAACCAATCTCAGTCTGGAAAACAATTTTAACCCCAATTATAACAGGAATAATGGAACACAAGGGAGTGCACATTTTGTACAGGCACAAGCTCCACACACCAATATGTACCCAAGTACAATATGTACAGATGCCTGCTCAACAGATGCAGAGCCAACAATCAATCCTCCTTTCCAGCTGCTCAACAACCTCCACAGCAACAACAACCCTCTCAACAAAGTTTATTTACTTCAGGGTATGTTGACTGGAGCAGTCTTCCTTTTGACACCACAGAGTGCAATCCTGATGCAGACAACAAAATGTTTGACATCAACTGGGGAGAGCCTGACAATGGCAGAAAGAACTTTTGCCTTAAGGGCATTTGAGGGATGCTCCTCAAAATCTGCCTTGTCACAGGTATCAAAAGAATCTTTGACTAAACTATGCTCAAATTCATGCAAAGAATCTTTTGCTCTCATAAGAGAGACAAATGTGCACTTACAAGGAAAGCAAATGATTCTGAGAGAAAATTCACTCAGATGAATGTGATTTAGAAAGAAAACTTTTGCAAAACAAAGAAGTTTCTAAATTATCTAACTCTGCTATTGAAACCCAAGCACAAATTAAAATCATGATAATGACCTAGGGAATGTCAGACAAGAGCTTGCTGACACCAGGGTCACATGTGAAAAAATGGGTGGAATCTTGTAAGGGGTACCAACTATTGCTAAACAAACAAAGTGCTTCAAATGTTAGGTTTAGCATAGGGTACAATCACACTGAAACACCAACAGATTTCTCTCCCAAAACTACTGAAGATGGGAAAAAAAATTGTTTCAGGTGAAACTTCTGAAGAGGAAGAATGCACATCTTTCCATGAAAAACTTTCTAAAACACACAAAGAAAGTTCTTCAGAAGTACTGATTAAATCTGACTTTAAGCCATCAGTAGTTTCAACTACATCAGGAGTTGAGAACCTGAAACTACGTTGACCTAAAACCAATCAAAACTGTCAGAAACTTGTCTTTGAAAGAAAAGACAAAAAGAATGTGAAATTTATGGTCTGTTCAACAAAACAGAATTTTGCAGATATAGAAAAGGTATTTCAGTTCAATAAGAAAAATCAACAACTGGTTGTGGGGAAACCAATCAAAAAATGATTATGTAAAAAACTTTTTTCTCCCAAGAAACAACAACCAGCAAAACCTTTTCTCATAAAAAGAAAATCTCAACAAAAGTCTTTTTTTCAAAATTCTCTTTCAGTAGTTAGACCTGAATCATCAGCAGTTTCACAAACTACTGAGATTAAAGATCTTATGAACTTGGTACAACTACTGATGACCAAAGTTGATGGTGGTCCTTAAAAGGATACCACCATTGTTCTTAATGCAAAAATCCATTGCCAAAAAGACATGGATTTCTAAACTTGGTCAAGAACAAACTGTAAATGTTCTCAAGAGCAAACCCAAAGCCAAACTGGCTTGGGTTCCTAAATCTAAATAATTTGCTATCTAGTGCAGAGAGTTTCAGAGGCTTAAACAACATTTGGTATGTAGACAGTGGAGGCTCAATGCACATGACAGGATGCAGATACCTGATAAACAATTTTATCAGTCAAAGAGATGTATCTGTATCCTTTGGGAACAATGCTAAGGGGATATGTGCTAGGACATGGCAATGTCTCCTCTGGCAAAATACAGTTTGACAAGGTCAATCTGGTTGAAATTCTTGAGTACAACTTGCTGAGTGTGTCACAAATGTGTGATAAAGGATATTCTTCCTTTTTCACAAAGACAACATGCAAGATCATATCACCAGAAGGCTAGAAGTTGATAGAGAAGATCAAGAAGATCACACTTTGTTAATAGCCAAAAGATGTGGCAATGTCTATGCAGTGGACATTGAAAAAGACAAGTACTGAACAACACTGCCTGTTTCTTCTTAAGGGCATCAACTTCAGAAACTGATCTCTGGCACAGGAGACTTGGCCATGTGAACTTTAAAACCATAAATAAAGTCACAAAAATGGGCTTGGTCAGAGGTCTACCCTTAAAAGTATACAGTGTCAAGAACACTGTGTATCCTGTTTAAGGGTAAACAGCATAAGACCTCTATAAGTCTATTGAAGAATAAAAACAACTGCAATGTCTTCAACTACTCCATATGGACTTATTTGGGCCTATAAAAATCACGAGCCTTGGTTAGAAGAAGTACTGCTTAGTCATCATTGATGACTACTCA